>CM045467.1:1446450-1536450 GCA_024666655.1 Dascyllus trimaculatus | reverse complement strand
GAGGAATATAGGAGAGTATAAAAATGAGAGACAGACACAAATTAAACAGAGTTGTCCGAGGACATCGCAGAAGATGGTTTGATCTGACTTTAGTCCAGGATAAGTGGAGTTTTACTCTACTGAAGAAAAGAACAGTTTAGATCAGTCTGCAATTTTGTTGAAGATGGAACAGAGCAATATGTCCTTCCCTCTGTGAGAGAAAGCAGAAGAAGCTGCCTGTTCAGGCCGTTCAGCCTGTGCTAGGAGAGTCCTTGACTTTCCTCAGCTCATTTTGCCATTGTGTTGGATTTTTGAAACTTTTCCACAACGAACCCAAGGATTAAAAGGATTTTTGCAAGACTAGATTGGGATCTGAACTGTTCACTCTCCCTGAGTTATGGAGAATTTTTACGGGACAGCTGGGACTCTGTACAGGGTTTGGTATTTCTGTTAAGAGATTCTGCCAGAATCAGGTGAGGACCGGGAGTGGCAGTTAAAGGTCGGCTGTCTGCCCTGTCCATTCTAAAATATACTATTAGGAGATTTAATTAGGAAAGCTGAGTTCAGCAATATTAACCAAATTATTTGAACCTGATCAATTTTTAAAATGTATTTTGTGTGTTTGATCAAGAGCTGCTGCTGCCCCTGCTATCATTAATCATTAAACTTTTATTATGCATTTAAAGAGAAGCATTGTGGATTCTTAATTTGTTTACCTGAGTTCATAAACTCCTCATGGATGTAAAAAGTTAAGCACTTGTGTGCATGAGATCTGAAGGTTCTGAAAGGTTGTTCTAGTTAATGAGTTAAATAGACTTTTAAACAGATCCCCGGGGTTTTTTTCTTTCCTAACCTCAAAATCTAAACTTAGCAATTCAACAAGAGCCGTTGTCAACAGAGGAGGGAGCTGTCGTTAACAGACGTGACTGACAAGAAAGCTGGACTATTGAGGCTACTTAGTTTAGTTTTCTGTCAGAGTAAGCGGGGTAGGCGTCTGGATGGAGACAGTGAGAGCTAGGCGAGTCCCCTCACCACCAGCTTAAGCTGTTCTGCTGAACTCATTAGGTAAAACCTTTGAGCAGTTTGGAACCTAACCCTAGAAACACAGAGCTGGTCCAGTTTACCCTGTTTGAGGGTATACTTGGGAGACAATTCAGCAGGCGGTAAGCTAACAGGCTGGTCTGTCGTAGCTTTCAGACTGGAGGCTCATCCGCGTGGTCTTCCTTAGTGGTTCTGTTTCAGATCTAGGTTCAGCCACACCAGGAGCTACTAAAAACCAGTCCAGAGTAAAGAATCAGTGATGGTCCTTAACCTGCCCTTAATAACAGCCCTAACCAGAGACCTTTCCTCTGGGTTTGTTTGTATTGAAGGATGTTTACATGTGTAACATCAGGTGTTCAACCCTCTTTACTAAAGCAGCTCCGTGGGCTGCCATCCTGCAGCCACGTCTCCTCTGCACTGTTTCCGACCACAGTTCAGTGGTCGAAGCTCACAGCAGCCAAACCTGACTTCCTCTCAGCAGACAGACGGAGTGTTTCCACCAGCGTGAAGCATCATCAATAACGTGGTAAATGGCCGAGGCCGGAATCAAACCCTGCACAGCCGACACGCGACAAACCGCTAGGCAGTCGGGGCGCCTCCCCTCCGACTGTCCTAATGTGGTTTGATTCTTTCAGGCCTTTGACAGCTGAAGTCGTTTATCAGACAGCGCCCTCTGGTGGCGCTAAAGGCTTCCTGCTACTGTGGAAACACTGAGGCTGAAGATGGAGCGTTAACATGCAGTGGTTTGATGTTTTTAGGAATTAATCTGCAGGTCGGGCCGTGTTGTGTGATAATTCAGTCGCTTTGTGGATGTTTTGTGTCTCATTTCTGCCGTTCTCCGTCTTTTTTGTGACCATGTGTGATATTTTAATCAATTTATCTTATTGTGGTCAGTTTGTGTCACATTTTTAGAAATTTTTAGAATCTTTTTGTGTGTTTTTTGTCACGTTTCCATCATATTCCATCTTTTTGTCGTCATTTTGTGCAACGTATTCATCATTTTGTTGCTTTTAGTGGCTACACTGTGATATTTAGGTCATTTTTGGAATCTTTTTGTATGCTTTGTGTCACGGTTTTGTCATTTTGCTTCTTTCGTTGCCACGTTGTGTGGTATTTTCATCATTTTGCGTCTTTTCGTCGTTGCTTTGCGTGACGTTTTAGTCGATTTGTAGCTTTTGGGTAATTTTTAGAATCTTTTTGTGGGTTTTGTGTCACGTTTTTGTCGCTTTAAGTTGCATTTCGGTCATTTTATGTCTGTTTGTGATTGTTTTGTGCGTCCTTTTGGTTGCTTCCTGTCATATTTTGGTTGTTTTATGTCACAGTTTGGTTGTTTGCATGCGTTTGTGGATGCTTGGTGTGACATTTGGTCATTTTTCTTGTTTTGTGTCACAATTTAATTGCTTACTGGTCGTTTTAAGTAACATTTTCCTTACTTCCTGTCACATTTTGTTCATTTTGCCTTGACTTTTGGTTGTTTTTCGTCTATTTGTGGTTTCTTTTTGTGTTATATTTTGTGTCACATCTTTTTCATTTGCATATTTTCACCATCAGTTATCAAGCAAAACTTTTAAACATCCCTTTAAAAAGCAGCGAAATGTGCTCACTTTGGTGGATCCTCTTCATGCTTCCACTCTTTTAAGGATAATTTGGACTCGAGGGTTTAAAAATACACAAACACACACACGGAGTCGCACCTAAGTGACCCAGTTTGCTGGCAGCCTTACAGGACGCTGCCGGTTCACTTAATGAAATGCAGCCGCCTTCAAATAGTTGCAGGAAAAAGCTGTTAGCCGCAAACTTTCTGGCGCGACGGACCAAAAACTCCCTCCCACCTGACGCGCTGCCATTAGGGCGTCCACCGGGACCGAGGGACTGGAGCCAGAAGAGTCGAAAATCGACTTGCTGTCACCAGATTACACGGAAACAACACACAAACGGCAGGAGGACGCACAACAGGCGCAGTGTGGCTTCGCGTGGCTGGACATTAAAAATGCATCAGAAGCCAATTAGCATCCATCCGAGGCTCAGAGAGGAAAACAAGTCGGGGAGGCAGGAAACAGGCGGATGAGAGCCAACGGGAGAGAGAGAACAGGAAGTACAGACGGGGGACAAATTAAAGGAAAAAAACCTGAATAAAGCAAACACAACCACACACCGATTTAGCATCGACAGGAAAAGATCAAAGAGTTTGCATTTTATTATGTTTTCGTGTCATTCCGAATCCCTTTCACGTGTTATTGTTTCATTGGCTTCTTCATCAGTTCACTGGTGGTAGATAAGAGCATCTGATGCCAACATAAACAGCAAAATTCCAGTATGTACAGTCGTAAACAAAATTTCATATCCACTGACAGGTGAAGTGAATACTATTGATCATATTGGTACTATGTGGTGTTCTGATGGAAAACCTTGATCAGACTTAGATGCCCAAATAAACATGGTCCCACAACAAACACACTCCCTCATGCTGATGGAAATCCCAAATGTCACTGCAGGAAAATGCACCCCACCACATGGCAACAACACCAACCAATCAGGAAAGATGTTCCTGATTGTTGGAGCTCACCGCTGTGATTCACACTGGAGAGAAACCCAACAACTGTGACCAAAGTGAGAAAACTTTCGATGCAGCACACCTACTAAAGCTTCATCAAAGACATAACAGTGGAGAAAGACTGTACCGCTGTGATCAGTGTGAGAACACTTTTGTTGCAATCCATCACTTGAAAGCACACCAAAGTACCCGCAGTGAAGAGAGACCATACAGCTGTGACGGTGAGAGATAACGCTACAGCAAAGAAACACTGGTCAGCTACAACATTCTGACCACTGACAGGTGAAGTGAATAACATGGTTCATATTGGTAATATGTGGTGTTCTGATGGAAAACCTTGATGAAACTTAAGACACCCAAATAAACATCGTCCCACAACAAACACACTCCCTCATGCTGATGGAAATCCCAAATGTCACTGGATGAAAATGCACCCCACCACATGGAAACAACACCAACCAATCAGGAACATGTGGAGGAACATGACAATGGTCCAACATGTTGATTTGACCTCCAGACTTCCTACAGCCCATTCTGATCAAGCATCAACAGGATGCAGTTGGATTGACAGAGGCCCCACTGCACAAGCCAGAGTACCCAAAGGATCCACTGGTTCCAGACCCCATAAAGCTCCAGTTCCACACAGCATAATACTGCCACCTCCATGCTTGATGGTAGGTTATTGGTAGGATATTTCTGCTCATTGTGGCCGAATAGCTCAGTATCTTTGCTTCATCTGACCACAGAAACCAGAGTATTGGAGCTGGAGGTGTTTGCAGATTTTAACTATGAGTTAAACTGTTGGTCGTTTCCCATGACGACAAGCAGCTGTCATTGTTGAAAGATGAAGTAATGCAGCTTTATGTGACAGTCACTGCGCCTCACTGCAGTAAATAGTTCATCCGTTGAGTTAAAATGTTGGAAAAACTGACCTTCTCCTTGTTGCTGGTTTAAAATAATGGCAGGAAACTGTTCATACCAGCACCGAAGATCAACCCCTCGCCCTGATGCGTCGTCGCCTTTAATGGAGCGTTATTTTTTTCCAAGGACGTCTCAGCAAATTAGATGTTTGTCGGCAGCTCACGTCCTCTGAGTGGAGTCGCTGAAAACAACAAACGTTTAATGGTTTCTTTCCAGCCTGCTGACAGTTGGACCAAATTATACTGAGGCAGGAGACGCACCTGAAGCAGCTCTAAGTACTCGCTAATCTGCACCCCGGCAGACAAACACCTCCGGGTCACTTAGAGAGATGTACGGCGGCGGCTGCTGGGAAATAAAAGCAGGACGGAGGCAGAATGTTAATCGCCTGCAGCTCCGAACCAAACCTCAAAGCAATAAAATGAAAGGAGAGTCTTCAGTAAGACGTAGCGCCGCGCTCTTGTTACTACAGGACCCAAAACAAATAAAGATGAATCCCAAACTGCCATGATAAGACACAGAATGACAAAATGCAAAGTGAACACGATGAAAGTGAAAAAAACTCTGTAAATAGACACAAAAGTAAACCAATATGAATCCAAATGAATCCCAAACTGCTGAATTTAGGCTAAAATAATGGCACTAAATTAACACAAATCACCACAAAAGACACAAAAACAACCAGAAAGAAATGAAAACAAAGATGTAAAGTGAACACAGTGAGTTTAGTTTAACCATTTGTTAGGATTAGCATGACAAAAAATATCAGTGGACCTGGCTTTCAAATTTTTAATTCTAACACTAGCATAGGTATTAGCCTAGCATAGCATAGCATTGCATAAAGACTGTAAATGAAGGGCAACCACTGGCTTGTATTTGTTGAGGTTAGCATTTTCTGTCGTGGCTTTGCTAAATTTGATGCTAACAACTGTTTTGTTTATTTTACATAAAGACTGTAAGTGAACGTTACCTGCTATGCTAGGTTAGCTGTTTGTACCCGAGCTCTGCTAAACACGAAGCTAAAACCAGCAAGTGATCTTCCTAGCTTAACAAACAGACTGTAAACTGGTCAGACTGTGGAACAATCTAGATGATAAAATGAAAACTTCCAATTCCATATTTATATTTAAGAAAAGTCTAAAAGCTTTGTTATTAAAAAAAATATGACACTGCTGTGTAGCAAAAAAATATTTTGTGAATTTTCTAAATCTCTTGAAAGATGGCTGTGTTTAACAGCGTAATTTGACAACGACTTGTCAATGATTCTATGTTGATAGGGGGCAGACTTAATAAGTTTCTTACTTCCTTCTGCCACCCTTTCATTCAAATGTTTTGTTGTATATGTATTTTTATGTATTATGTTGTATTTGTTTTTGTGAATGAAATAAACAAGTAACTAACTAACTAACTAACTAAACTGCTAGTCTGGATGTGCTCAGGTTAGCTGTTAGCTGTGTTTGGCTCTGCTAGATTTGAGCTAAAACTAGCAACTGATTAGCCTAGCCTAGCTTAGCAAAAAAAAAAGAAAACTAAAGCATGGTAACCAGTTTGCTAAATGTGATGCAAAAGCTAACAGTTGTTTTGTTTATTTTACATAAAGACTGCAAGTGAACATTACCTGCTAGGCTAGGATAGCTGTTTGCACCCAAGCTCTGCTAAACATGAAGCTAAAATGAGCAACTGATCAGCCTAGTTTAACATAAAGCCTGAAGTAAATGGAAACTGCTAGCCTGGATTTATTGAGGCTACCTGTTTCTGTCTGTGTCTGCTAAATATGAAGCTAAAATTAGCAAACAGACTGTAAGTGAAGGAAAACTGCTAGTTTGGATGTGCTAAAGTTAGCTGTTTCCGTCTCGGCTGAGATGAATGTGGAGCTAACACTAGCAACTGACTCACCTAGCTTAGAATAAAGCCTGAAGTAAATGGAAACTGTTCGCCTGGACTTATTGAGGCTACCTGTTTCTGTCTGGTCTCTTTGGCTCAGCTAGATTTGAGCTAAAACTAGCAACTGATTAGCCTAGCTTAGCTTGGCAAAAAACTACAGCATGGTAACCAGTTTGCTAAATGTGATGCAAAAGCTAACAACTGTTTTGTTTACTTTACATCAAGACTGTATATGAACATTTCCTGCTAGGCTAGGTTAGCTGTTTGTACCCAAGCTCTGCTTAAGCTAATACTAGCAAGTGGTCAGCCTAGCTTAGCATAAACCCCACAAGTAAATGGAAACTGCTAGCCTGGATTTATTGAGACTCGCTGGTCTTTGCTAAGTGTAAAGCTGGAACCAACAAACTAATCAGTCTAGCTTAGCATAAAGACTATGCTAAGCTAATAGGGCTAATTAGCTGTTTCTGCATGATATTTGCTAAATGTAGAGCTAAAACCAGCAGCCGATTAGCTTAGCGAGAAGCAGAGGGCTGTTAACCTTGGCCAGAGACAGCTTCCAGTGTGCTAAGCTAAGCTAAGCTAATTGTCTCCTGGCTGTAAAACAAACAACAAAAGCATTTTTTCCATCCAGCAGTGTGCTGACTCAGCTCCAGCGGTCTGGAGGTCGGTTGGTGTGATAGAACTCATTTCCTTTTGGCGAGCGGTTTGTTTGTTGGCGCCGATAAGAATGTTTTGATTGTGGATTTTCTTATCGCCTGCTGCCCCACAGGATCTCCTTCATGCTGTTATCTTCTCTACGTTCAGACTCCTGCAGGTCCCCGAAAACCGAATCCCCTCCCAGACCTCCAGGAAAGAAAAAACATAGTCTTGATTTTTTCTTTATACTTTTCACCTCCAACAAAACAAACATCCTTATAATGTTTGCTGCTTGTATTTATGAAACCTTCCCAAACCACGTGTACGAGCTTCACGCTTGATCATCACAGGTATCATTTCTCAACACAATATAATGTCTAGTTTGAAATCTGCTAAACAAAACTAATTAATGTTCAACCAGCAAACTACAGTTTAAGGAAATTAGTGTTTTTTTTCTATAATCAAAGGCATTTTTATTGAATTATTGATTAACAGCATAAACACAAGTTGATTACTTATAAAAATTAAGTTGTTCAAACTAGTTTTTCCCACATTATCTAAGAGCATTTTGTTTGAGTGACCTACTTTTCATCAATTTTGGACTTTGTTGTGGTCTTGTTCAAGCACTGGTTTATAAGAAATTATTTAATTCAACAACAGGTTAAGGCTAGGCTAATCATTAGTTAGCTTCACCATCAAAAATATCAATGCCAGGACGAACATAGATAACCAGGAAAAAAATCTAAGCCAGTGTTTTTTCTTTTTTTTATGCTAAGCTAGGCTAATAAGTGGCTAGCTTTAGCATCAAAAATAGCAAGGCCAGGACAACAATAGCTAACCTGAACAGATCCAGGCAAGTGATTTCTACTCACTTACAGATTTAGCTAATAAGTTGCTACCATCGGCATAAAAAATGTCAACGCTAGAACACGATGGCTTACCAGTTTTTATGCTAAGCTAGGCTAATAAGCTCCTAGCATTAGCATTGAAGCACTTGCCAGGACAGAAACAGTAGACCTGAAATAATCCAGTTTCCCTTTATTTACAATTTCTCATTCTATGCTAGGCTAATCATTTGTTAGGTTTAGCACTCAAAATACCAAAACCAGGACAGAAGTAGCCTGTTGCACAATTAGCAAGACCAGGTCAGTAATAACTAACCTAAACAAATCCAGGCCAGAGGTGTTCCCTCATATACATTCTTTATGCTAAGCTAGAGTAATAAATGGCTAGTTTTCACATCAAAAATATAAAAACCAGGACAGACTTAGCTAACCAGAACAGATCCAGGTCTGTGGTTTCCCTTCATTTGCAGACTTGATGCTATGCTAGGCTAATTAGCTAATAATTTTAGAATCCCAGTTAACAGAGTCCGGACAAAAATAGCTAACCTGGATGAATCCATGCTTACAGATTCTCTTTATTTACAATTTGTTATGCTAAGCTAGGCTAGTCATTTGTTAGTTTAGCATCAAAAATATCAAAGCCGGGACAGAAATAGCAAACCAGATTAGACCCAGGCTAGTGTCTTCCCCTACCTTACAGTCCTTATGCTAAGCTAGGCTATTAAGTTGTTAGTTTTAGCTTAAAAATATCAAAGCCAGGACAGAAACAACTAATCAAAACAAATCCAAGCCAGTGTTTTTTATTCACTTACAGTCTTGATGCTAAGCTAGGCTAATCATTTGTTAATTTTAGCATCAAAAACATCAAAGCTCGGAGAGAAACGGCTAACCCAGGCAAATCCAGGCTTGCAGTTTCTCATTACTAACTGCTTTAATGCTAAGCTAAGCTATTAAGTAATTAGCTTTAGCATCAAAAATATCAAAGCCAAGACAAAAATAGTTCACGAGAACAGATCCAGGTCTGTGGTTTCCCTCCGCTAACAATCTTGATGCTAAGCAAGGCTAATAATTTGCTAGAATTAGCACTAAAACTATCAAAGCCAGGACAGAAACAGTCGACCTGAACAAATCTTTTTTATTATTTTTCATTATATTTATTCATTTTTAGGGAGGACATGTTTCTCACATTCTTTTTCACATTAACGTTGCTACAACAAAATACATCAACCACAGCTGCCTGTTACATTTAGCTGCCATGCAGAGACCCTGTGGAGGTTCTATGGAGGTTAATGTTGTATCTGAGAGCAGGGAAGCAGGATTTGTTGACAGCAAGACAAATACGGAATAAAATCATCGTGATCCGCTAATGGAAGTGGTTCCTGAGAGCCCCCCGGTGTAAACAGACCGGCTCCTGACAGGATTAACGCTGATTAACGGCATTTAAACTCAGTGACGGGAGGTGAGGATGGTGCAGCTCGCAGCCCGGTTTGCACTGCGACTGTTTAATGCGCCTAATTAGGAGGCAGGAGTGAAAATGTGACGTTAATAATTCATGCAGAGGAAAATGGGAGGAGATGAATGTTTTATCACACTGTAAAAAATACAACCTGTGAAGGAAACATCAAAGCCAGAACACAAACAACAAACCTGGATGAATCCAGGCTGACAGTTTCCCTATATGTACAGATTTTATGCTAAGCTAGGCTAATCATTTGTTAGTTTTAGCATCAATAACATCGAAGCCAGGACAGAAACAGCTAACCTAAATGAATCTAGGCTTGCAGCATCTCATTAGCCTAGCTTAGATTTTATGCTAAGCTATGCTAACCATTTGTCAGTTTTAGCATCAAAAACATTGAAGCTAGGACAGAAACAGCTAACCTAGATGAATCTAGTTTCTCTTCACACACAGTCTTTATGCTAAGCCAGGACAGAAACAGCTAACCTAAATGAATCTAGGCTTGCAGCATCTCATTAGATTAGCTTAGATTTTATGCTAAGCTAGGCTAACATTTGTCAGTTTTAGCATCAAAATATTGAAGCTAGGACAGAAACAGCTAACCTAGATGAATCTAGTTTCTCTTCACACACAGTCTTTATGCTAAGCTAGGCTAACTATTTGTTAGCTTTAACATAAAAAATATCAAAGCTAGGACAGAAAAAGCTAACCTAAATGAATCAAGGCTAGCAATTTCTCTTCTTTTCCTACGGTTCATTCAAGGCCAGGTTAGCCAGTTGCTAGTTTTAGCATGACAATTGGTAGAGTCAGGACAAAGACAGCTAAGCTAAACAGATCCAGGACAATGGTTTCCATTCACTTACAGTTTTCATACTAAGCTAGGCTAATAGGTGGCTAGCATTAGCATCAATAACTTCAAAGCCAGGACAGAAACAGCTAACCTGGACAAATCCATGCAGTCAGATTTTTTTTTTTTAAATTTGGAAAATAGTTTTAAATGAAGCCATTCTTAGCTGATTAAAATGCAATTAAGGTATTTTTAATTTTAATTTTAAACACTTTAAAAGTACTATTTAGACTTTTTAAAAGTACAGATTTTTGCTGTGGATGTTATTTATAGTTTGGCCTGTTTAACAGTGTATATAAATGATTAATCAGCTAATTAATCTATTTATTTATTCATTTGTTTGTTTGTTTACTTTTGTCCTGTTTTTCTTTTACAGTCAACATGTACATTAATACTTTGATTTAAGAAAATACAGAAAAATCTGTAAAACAATAATTTAAAAAAATAATTTAACATTTTCCCAGCCTTCATATAAAATTCTATTTATTTTATTTCAATTTATTTTTTAAATTATTTATTTATGTATTTATTTATTTGGTTCTACCATTTTTCAAACCTTAAGAAGCCTTTTTTTTTTTCAAATAAAAAAAATCTTTTAATGTCAACATAATTTACAGTTTTGGCCTTTTCTTTCCAGCTGACATGTAAATTAATATTTTTTTCTGTGATTTATTTTAGATATTTTGTGTAATTTAGCCGAAGACGGAAGAATCTATGAAATAACCCTTTGATTTAAATAAATATTGTCGTTCAAACTGCCAGCAAATGCAGGAAGTGTGAGAAAAAAGAAGCAGTGAAGGAGGTTTTATGGCTTTATGAGCGAATGACGGCGACTCGCTGGGATCCAGACGACCGTCGAGGCTCAAATGTGTCTGTTTGCTGCTCGTTAAGGAGGATCCCTCCAACCGGTGGACGGCTTCATCTGAAGATTGCTTCTGCCTCTGGGAGGTAATTAGTTCCACGGCCGGACCAGAAGGTCGACATCTATATTAAATGAGAAATTAGCCGATGACCAGATTAATGGAGGCTACGACACGAGGTCAGTCTGCATGTTTTATACATGTCAACGAACTAAGATCCAATCCTAGAGGTGGAAAACTAAAGGCTGATCAGTTAGTGACACATTTCTCTGTAAAATGAGAGCAAAATAGTCCAGAATCAATTAAACATGGTTCAATGGTAATAAAAAAAAGCCTGAACTGACTGAAAACGGTCAAGAATTAGCTAAAAATGTGCAAAATGACTCCAAATGTGTAGAAAACGACTTACAGGATGCCTATAACGACTTTCAAAATGAGCTAGAACTGTGAAAAATGACTCAAAGTTTGTCCAAACTACTTTAATCATCTCAAAAATGAGCTAAAAATTGTCCAAAAATAAATCAAAATGTGTTGAGAATTACTTAAAACATGTCCACAATGAGTTAGAAGTTGTTCAAAATGAGCTAAAATGGTCCATAAATGAATCAAACATGGTTTAGTGATAAAATAAAACCCTGAAATCACTTAAAATTGGTCAAGAAATTGTTCAAAGGGAGTTAAAAATGGTCCAAAGTGGCTCCGAATTTGTCCAACATAAATCAGACATTGTTTAATAGTAATAAAAGAAACCTGAACTGACCTAAAACTGGTCAAAAATGAGCTAGAACTGTGAAAAATGACTCCAAATGGGTCCAAATGACTTTAAACACGTCCAGAATGAGATAGAAGTTGTTCAAAACAAATCAAAATGTGCTGAAAATGACTTAATACACGTCCACAATGAGTTAGAAGTTGTTCAAAATGAGCTAAAATGGTCCATAAATGACTTAATACGTATTAAAGATGAGCCAAAAAAAGCTTCCAAAATGAATCAAACATGGTTTAATAATGAATAAAAGTCTGAAATGACTTGAAATTGATTAAAAACAAGCTACAACAGTCTAAAATGACTCAAAATGTGTTGAAAAGTACTTAATACATGTTCAAAATGAAATGAAATGCTCCAAAAATGGCTCAATAGACATTAAAGAGGAGCCAAAATGGTCCAAAATGAATCCAACATTGTTTAAACATGAATAAAAGTCTGGTCAAAAATGAACTAAAATGGTCCAGAATGACTCAGAAATTGTCCAAATGACTTTAAATGTCTCCAAAATGAGCTAAAAATAGTCCATAAAGAACTAAACATTGCTTAATAGTAATAAAAAGAAGTCTGACTTAAAACTGGTCAAAAATGAGCTAAAATTGTGCAAAATAACTTAATACATGTCCATAATGAGGTAGAAACTGTTAAAAATGAGATGAAATGCTCCAAAATGACTCAAAGCTCCTTTAAAGTTGTTTTAAATTTCTCCAAAATTAGTCTAGACTTGTCCAAAATGACTCAAAGTGTGTCAAAAATGACGTCATACACGTCCAAAATGAGTTAAAACTGTTCAAAATGAGCTTTAAATTGTCCAAAATTGATGGAATGTTGTTCAGTAATGAAGAGAAATCGTATGAAATGACTGGAAACCTGTAAGAAATGAGCTAAAATGGCCCAAAACTAATCAAAATGTGTCTCAGTGATTGAAGATTTGTCTGAATGGACTCAACATTTGTTCCAAACTGCTTTAAATGTGTATAAATTAGTCAGTAGGAGGCCACGTCTAGCTGAACCCGATGTTTACGTCTGCTGTTGGTGTAAATATTCTAAATAAATGCACAATATCAATCAATAAGTGATCAATCTGAATGTATGTGCACATGTCGGAGGTCATTAAGCGCCCGAGAGGTCGTTGTCATGGTGCCCGATCACCGTCCAGGTCCAGCTGGTCTGTATCAGCTGAAGTCGACTTGTTTATCTGAGAACTCGGTCCTGAATATTCACTGACTTGGGTTCACAAACCTTCACCTGTGTTGAGTCAGAAAGGAGAAAACAGCCGTCGGGTCTTCCAGGACGAGGCGGGAAGAAGTCGGCCCTCCAGGGAAGGAACGAGAGCGAAGACGGGGTTTCTTTAGTTTCAGGTCTGGAAGCGTCGTCTGAGTCACATCTGAGGGAGGAGAAGCTCCGACGGAGAGCAGGAGATGATTACAGACGGCGAAGGAAGGAGGAGGAAGGAGGAGGTGGGAGAACAGAACAGTCTATTTTAAACCTTCTGTCTTGTCACCGCGTCTCTGATGAAGGTTTTGTCTGAAGTTTCATCTCGTCTGCGTCAAACCAGGCTGATTCAACAGCACTGTAACCCAGATTCATCCGGCTGGAACGCTGCTGTAGCCCAACGTGAACCCAGAAACCACAGAACCATCGCTGAAACACGTCCGACACCAGGACAGGCTGCTTTAAACTCGTCCAAAATGGGTTTGAAAGTGTTCAGAAAGGCTCCAAAATGACTCAAGTTTAGCCCAAAGTGGCTTCAAACAAGTCAAAAAAGAGCTAAAACTGTTGAAACTGAACTAAACATCAGTCAGAAATGAAAAGTAATGATGTGGAATGACTTGAAACATGTCGAAAATGAGCTAAAATGACTGGAAATTGATTCAAAATTACTACTACTGCAATGAAATCAGTTAAAGGGTGTCCAAACTGAAGTGAACAGTGTTTTAGAATATAAAATAATGATCTGAAACGACCTGAAACTTGTCCAAAATGAACTAAAATGGTCCAAAATTACATTAAACTCATCCAAAAATGAGCTAGAAATGGTTCACAATGAGATGAAATCCTCCCAAATTACTTAAGTTTAGTCCAAAATGGCTTCAAACAAGTCAAAAATGAGCTAAAACTGTTGAAGCTGAAGTAAACATCAGTCAGAAACGAAAAGTAATGATGTGGAGTGACTTGAAACCTGTTGAAAATGAACTAAAATGGTCCGAATCTGTTCAAACTGAAGTGAACAGTGTTTTAGAATATAAAATAACGATATGAAACGACCTGAAACCTGGAAAAAATAAACTAAAATGGTCCAAAATGACTCAAGTTACATTAAACTCGTCCAGAATGAGTTAGAAATGTTTCACAATGAGATGAAATCCTCCAAAAAGGCCTCATACGTGTCAAAAATGAGCTAAAACTGAAGTGAACATTGGTCAAAAATGAAAAATAATGGTGTGGAATGGTTTGAAACCTGTTAAAAACGAGCTAAAATGATCCAAAGTGACCCAGGACTATTACTGTTACTATGAAATTAGTTAAAAATGGTCCAAAATGAATCAAGATTTGTTCAACAATTAAAAAAAACTGAGTTAGAAATTGTTCAAAATGGTCCAAAATGACTTTAAACTTGTACGAAATCAGTTTGAAATGATCCGTAACGTTCAAGATTTCCCCAAAAGGCCTCGATGCAAGTCAGAAATTAGCTAATAAAAGTCTAAAATGAATTAAAAATCGTTCATTTAGTTTAAAAAAATGGTCTGA
Organism: Dascyllus trimaculatus; assembly: GCA_024666655.1. Lineage (NCBI taxonomy): Eukaryota > Metazoa > Chordata > Actinopteri > Pomacentridae > Dascyllus > Dascyllus trimaculatus. The sequence goes on along the minus strand of CM045467.1, from coordinate 1,521,910 downwards.
AAAAGCTTGAAACTCATCCAAAATGACCTCAGATGAACCAACATGAGTCAGAACTTAGTTTAAAATGGTCCTAAGTGACTCAAGATTTGCTCAAAATTACTTTAAACGTTTAAAATTAGCGTAAAATTGTCCAAAAGGAATCAAACATGCTTAAATAATAAAACAAAAATGACTGTAAACTCGTCTGAAATGAGCTAAAATGGTTCAAAATGACTTGAAATGAGTCCAGAATGATTTTAAATGAGTTACAAATGACTTAATATGAGTCTAAAATGAGCTAAAATCACTTTAAATGACTTTAAATGTCTATAAATTATGTAGCCTTTAGTCCAGACTGGTGTTGAGCCACCTGGAGGACTTAACAGGCCCCCTACTGGACCCCCTACCGGACCCCCTACCGGACCCCCTGCAGGTCGGTAGCTGATCCAGTCGATGTGGGGCTGCACCACTTCCTGCACCACCTCGACTCCCCGGGGACGTAAACCAGGTCTGTGGGCTTCAACATCGCCGTCCCTGAAATCCTCCACCCAGCTCCCTGCGCCCCCCTCCACCCGCCACTGGACCACCATCCTTTTGGCTGACAGGAGGCGGCAGGCGAGGCTGGGGGGCACCACATCCAGGACCCCCCCAGGGCTGCGTCCGATCCCGCTACGCCAATGAAACCCTCCTGTGAAACCCCTCCAGTATGTGGACCACATCACGAGTCCGTCAGAACCACCTGGAGCCGAACCCGCCCAAGACTGCAGAGACGACGACGGCGGACTTCAGGATCCTCAGCAACACAGTGTCTACCGGGGACACCTTCAGGTTTCTGGGATCCACTAGCGGACTAGAATCAGTCCGGAAACAGGCCCAGCAGAGGTTGCACAATCAGGTCTGTAGAGAGGGGGCCGACCTGCCCTCCATCCAGGACCTGTACCTGTCCAGGACCAGGAAGCAGGCAGGTGACATCTCTACAGACCCCTCACACAAACTCTTTAAACTCCACCCGTCTGGGAGGCGCTACAGAGCACTGCACACCAAAACCACCAGACACAGAGACCCTGTCCTCCCCCAGACCGTCACCCCGATGAACCCCACCAGTCCCCGAGACTCAGGAACCACCACGCGAGAACCCACACTGATGCGTGTTTGCACTACTGCACCACACTTTGCACACACACTGTAAACGCTGCTGTTGGTGGATGTTTATGTTTACGAAACCGAAAGACTCAAACAAAACGAACAAAAACACAACAAAATTTGCCCAAAATGATTAAAAATGGAACAAAATGACTCCAAATTAGTCAAAAATGATTGAAATGGGTCCACCAACCCGTCTCGGTACAGGTCCTGGGCTGCTGTGTGACCTCCATGTAGATAACTAAATGTCCTCATGTGTTTTCCACAGTGGATCCAACCAGCAGCCTTCAGTGGTTTCCCGTACGGAGGCCTGACATCCGTCTGGTTTCCCTCCTGGGAAGCGACGGAGCCTAAATCGTAGTTCGTTCGTTCGACCGCCATCGTGCGGCTCGTTTGCAAGATTTTCTGCGCTTCGCCAAACTGCCTGGAAACGTGGACACCTGCAATCGGCCTCCTCAGACGCCCACGGCCGCTCAGAGGGTCGACGTCCGGGGAACAAGTTGGGCGTTCAAACGTCAGCGTGGTTTTAATAAAGTGGTTGAGCCTGGGAAAAACTACCGAGGCAGGAAGAGGAGATGTTAGACGGAAGGACTCCACCTGACTGGAGGCCTTCAGTCGTCGTTATCTGCAAAATAATCATAACAATACATTTAAAACTGGTTCAAACCGGATTTTAAATGGAAATTATTGTTGTTATTTTCTGTGATTTAACGGTTTAAAGCAGCCACTTGTTTTTACAGAGGAACTCATAGGAGTCTGGAGCCTAAAGTCAAAGTTGGTTTGGGTTTGGACTGGTTCTAGACTGGTTCTAGACTGGTTCTAGACTGGTGTTAGACTGGTGTTAGACTGGTTCTAGACTGGTTCTAGACTGGTTCTAGACTGGTGTTAGACTGGTGTTAGACTGGTGCTAGACTGGTTCTAGACTGGTGTTAGACTGGTTCTAGACTGGTTCTAGACTGGTTCTAGACTGGTGTTAGACTGGTGTTAGACTGGTGTTAGACTGGTTCTAGACTGGTTCTAGACTGGTGTTAGACTGGTTCTAGACTGGTTCAGACTGGTTATGGACTGGTTCTAGACTGGTTCTAGACTGGTGTTAGACTGGTTCTAGACTGGTTCTAGACTGGTTATGGACTGGTTCTAGACTGGTTCTAGACTGGTTCTAGACTGGTTATGGACTGGTTCTAGACTGGTTCTAAACTGGTTCTAGACTGGTTCTAGACTGGTTCTAGACTAGTTATGGACTGGTTCTAGACTGGTTCTAAACTGGTTCTAGACTGGTTATGGACTGGTTCTAGACTGGTTCTAAACTGGTTCTAGACTGGTTATGGACTGGTTCTAGACTGGTTATGGACTGGTTCTAGACTAGTTATGGACTGGTTCTAGACTGGTTCTAAACTGGTTCTAGACTGGTTATGGACTGGTTCTAGACTGGTTCTAGACTGGTTCTAGACTGGTTCTAGACTGGTTATGGACTGGTTCTAGACTGGTGTTAGACTGGTTCTAGACTGGTTATGGACTGGTTCTAGACTGGTTCTAAACTGGTTCTAGACTGGTTATGGACTGGTTCTAGACTGGTTCTAAACTGGTTCTAGACTGGTTCTAGACTAGTTCTAGACTGGTTCTAGACTAGTTATGGACTGGTTCTAGACTGGTTCTAGACTAGTTATGGACTGGTTCTAGACTGGTTTTAGACCGGTTGTAGACTGGTTTATACTGGTTTTGAATTTTAGTTTATATTGGTTTGATGAATGGTTTTGAACATGTTTTTGACTGGTTTGGATTTGGTTTTAGACTGGATTCAAACTGGGTTTTAGACTGGTAAGGGATGTCATTTTAGACTGGTTTTAGACTGGTTATGGACTGGTTTTAGACTGGTTTTAGACTGGTTATGGACTGGTTTTAGACTGGTTATGGACTGGTTTTAGACTTGTTCTGGACTGGTTTTAGACTGGTAATGGACTGGTTCTAGACTGGTGTTAGACTGGTGTTAGACTGGTGCTAGACTGGTTCTAGACTCGTGTTAGACTGGTTCTAGACTGGTTCTAGACTGGTTCTAGACTGGTGTTAGACTGGTGTTAGACTGGTGTTAGACTGGTTCTAGACTGGTTCTAGACTGGTGTTAGACTGGTTCTAGACTGGTTCTAGACTGGTTATGGACTGGTTCTAGACTGGTTCTAGACTGGTGTTAGACTGGTTCTAGACTGGTTCTAGACTGGTTATGGACTGGTTCTAGACTGGTTCTAGACTGGTTCTAGACTGGTTATGGACTGGTTCTAGACTGGTTCTAAACTGGTTCTAGACTGGTTCTAGACTGGTTCTAGACTGGTTCTAGAGTAGTTATGGACTGGTTCTAGACTGGTTCTAAACTGGTTCTAGACTGGTTATGGACTGGTTCTAGACTGGTTCTAAACTGGTTCTAGACTGGTTATGGACTGGTTTTAGACTGGTTTTAGACTGGTTATGGACTGGTTTTAGACTGGTTATGGACTGGTTTTAGACTTGTTCTGGACTGGTTTTAGACTGGTAATGGACTGGTTTTACACAGGTCTTAGACTGGTTCAAAGCTGGTTATGGGCTGGTTTTAAACTGGTTTTAGACTGGTTATTTACTGGTTTTATACTGGCATTAGTTTGGATTTTAGACTGGTTTTAAAGTTATTTTGGATTCGATATTAGACTGGTCTGATGAATGGTTTTATACTGGTATTAGACTGGTTATGGACTGGTTTAAAGCTGGTTTTGGACTGACTTGAGTTGTAGACTGGTTTTTGATTTAATTTCAGACTGGTTTTAGGCTGGTTCAGGATATGATTTTAGACTGGTTTTAGACTGGTTATGGACTGGTTTCAGACTGGTTTCAGACTGGTTTTAGACTGGTTTTAGACTGGTTATGGACTGGATTGTACTGGTATTAGGCTGGTTCAGGATATGATTTTAGACTGGTTTTCAACTGGTTTTGAGCTGGTTGAGGACTAGTTTTGAATTCAATTTTAGACTAGTTTTATACTGGTTTGATGCTGGTCCCAGACTGGTTTTGAACTAATTTCAGGCTGGTTTTGGATTTAACTTTGAACTGGTTTTAGACTACTTTTACCCTGGTTTGAGATTTGATTTCAGACTGGTGTTAGACTGGTTTTGAGCTGGTTTGAGCCTAGTTCAGGACTGGTTTTGGATTTTGGTTTTAGACTGGTTTAAGACTGGTTATGAATTTGATTTTACACTGGTTTTATACTGGTTTGATGCTGGTCTTGGACTGGTTTCGCACTAGTTTTAAACTGGTTTGGTTTTAATGACTCCTACAAACCTGAGATACCTGTAAATGTGTTAATATTTCATGGCTGTTTCCACGGCGATACGACCCTCATGAATTCACAGTGAATGGAAACAATCAGAAGCAGAGCTGCTAATTAATAGCAGCGTTAATGGATAACTGGACCGAGGAGGCCAACGGGGACGAGCTGCCTTCAAAAGCACAGCTCATGAATAATAACAATAGCAATAATAGCAGGCGGCAGATATTCACGGTGAGGTTTACATTCGTTTTAAAGGTCACCGTAGAGACGGCGACCATCTTTGAATCTAAATGTGGCATCAACGCACACGCCGCTGCTGAAAAGCCTCTTTATTGCCGGGACGGTGGGATTCGTCCTCCATCTGGGAGCCGTGGAGAGCAAACAATGTGGCGCATTAACCCCCTGCATTCCTGCATTGTGATGAAGTGCTCCCAGCTGAGCTCCACGGCTGTTACCGGCGCGGCTCGGCCAATTAGACGAAGGCCAGCGCTACCTGCTGGCTGCTAATTAAACACGCTGCCGGTAACCTTGGAGACGCCGATTCCTCTCAACAAGTTTGGTGCAACGAATCCGCCGACACACGAGGGAATCGTTCGTTCTGTTTATCAGGATTTCCTGCTTCGGCATCGAGAATATTTATTTAGGTTGTTTATGTGAACAGACGACGTCTTTAGAGTCGATCAGTTTACATTTGACTTGTTTGGTTTCATTTCTGTTCCAACGGATCCGACTTCTATCAACCGACTGAACACAAACACTGAAACACTGGGACTGGTTTCAGACTGGTATCAGACTGGTTTCAGATGGTTTCAGACTGGTATCAGACTGGTTTCAGATGGTTTCAGACTGGTATCAGACTGGTTTCAGACTGGTTTTATACTGGGTTCAGACTGGTTTCAGACTAGTTTCAGACTAGTTTCAGACTGGTTTCAGGCTGGTTTCAGACTGGTTTCAGACTGGTTTCAGGCTAGTTTCAGACTGGTTTCAGGCTGGTTTCAGACTAGTTTCAGACTGGTTTCAGGCTGGTTTCAGACTGGTTTCAGACTGGTTTTAGACTGGTTTCAGACTGGTTTCAGACTGGTTTCATACTGGTTTTATACTGGTTTCAGACTGGTTTCAGACTGGTTTCAGACTGGTTTCAGACTGGTTTTATACTGGTTTCAGACTGGTTTCAGACTGGTTTCAGACTGGGTTCAGACTGGTTTTATACTGGTTTCAGACTGGTTTCAGACTGGTATCAGACTGGTTTCAGACTGGTTTGGGACTGGGTTCAGACTGGTTTCAGACTGGTTTCAGGCTGGTTTCAGACTGGTTTCAGACTGGTTTTAGACTGGTTTCAGACTGGTTTCAGACTGGTTTTATTCTGGTTTCAGACTGGTTTCAGACTGGTTTCAGACTGGTTTTATACTGGTTTCAGACTGGTTTCAGACTGGTTTCAGACTGGTTTTATACTGGTTTCAGACTGGTTTCAGACTGGTTTCAGACTGGTATCAGACTGGTTTCAGACTGGTTTGGGACTGGGTTCAGACTGGTTTCAGACTGGTTTCAGACTGGTTTCAGACTGGTTTTATACTGGTTTCAGACTGGTTTCAGACTGGTATCAGACTGGTTTTAGACTGGTTTCAGACTGGGTTCAGACTGGTTTCAGACTGGTTTTGAACTGGTTTTGGACTAATTTCATGTTGGTTTGGAACTGGTTTTGAACTGGTTTCAGGCTGGTTCGGGACTGGTTTGGGACTGGGTTCAGGTTAGTTTTGCACTGGTTTCAGACTAGTCTATAGACTGGTTTTGAACTGGTTTTGGACTGGGTATAAACTGATTTTAAACTGGTTTTGGACTGGATATAGACTGGTTTGGAACTGGTTTTGAACTGGTTTCACTCTGGTTTCAGACTGGATTTAAACTGGTTTCAGACTAGTTTATAGACTGGTTTTGGACTGGTTTGGGAATGGTTTCAGGCTGGTTTCCGGACTAGTTTCAGATGGTTTCAGGCTGGATTTGAACTGGTTTTGAACTGGGTATAAACTGGTTTTGGACTGGTTTGGAACTGGTTTTGAACTGGTTTCAGGCTGGTTTCAGACTGGTTTTGGACTGATTTTACACTAGTTCTGCACTGGTTTCAGGCTGGTTATGAACTGGTTTTAGACTACTTTCACACTGGTTTCAGGCTGGTTTTGGACTAATTCTAAACTAGTTTTGGATTTATGTTGCCGCTAGCTTTAGACTGGCTTTAGGGTAGCTTTGGCTGGTTTTAGACTGGTATTAGAATGATTTTGAATTTGATTACTACTTACAGAACATGTTTTGCATCATTTTATATATATATCCAAAATACTCCCACATTTTAGAACCATGTTCGTGCAGTTGGACTGATTGGAAATCACAGTTTCATAGTTTTGCTAACAAATCATTCTAACCGTGTCTTAATGCATCTTTAGGTTTCTCAAGAGCCAGTTACACAAAACTCTTCAAACTCTGCACTGCACTTTCTCAGATTCTCAAGGACGCACACAGCGACTCTGACGTGGATCAAACGAAGGTTCATTGAGATAAACCAGCAACAGACACACAAACACATTTCTGGATTTATTGATCAGATATAAGTCACACACGAGACACATTTCAAAACTGAAAAAAGAGAAGAGCTGTCAGATGAACACACACGGTGCACTCTCATAGGTCAGAGCATTAAACTGATAAGCGACAAGGTTCAGTGGGTATCGACCGACGCTCGTGCAGAGCCATGAACTGTGTTTTTTCTCCTGCGCTGCTGAGTACAAGCTGTTAGTGTGTGTGTGTGTGTGTGTGTGTGCGTGTGTGTGTGTGGGGTGAGGAATTATTGATGTTGCCATGGCGCCCAGCGTGGGACTAACTGACGAGTTGTCACAGCACAAGAAGCTGAGCCTGAAGGGACAGACGTTGGACTGAGACCTGACGGATTCACACCAGCAGAAAAACACTCGCTGCAGGAATCAAACAGGAGCTGGAGGGAGCGAGATGTTAGCACACAGAGAACTCAGCCAAATTACTGTTAAACATCATACAAAGGAAAGCCTCTTCAGTGGTTGTAGTGTGATGTTTTTTGTTAGCAGTAGCAGCAGTGTCTGAGGACACACAGTGTAGAACAGGATGCTGGTTTCTGTATCACACACATAGTTTACAAAGACTGTGGTGAAAATCCAGGCCCCAAAGTAGAAAGTAAAGCAACAAAAGTGAATCTAAAACTAAACTGAGTCCACCAGTCTAATGATGAACATGGTTCTAAATGAGCTGTGACCTTCTTCAGTTCTGGACCTATGGACTGGGTCTATCTATGTCTGCATCATGGCTCCACATGGAGAAGGAGGATGTGAAAAATCACAGAGTTCATACACATGAACAAAGTGAACACCAGAGTGTCTAAAATGAATCAAAATGTGTCCAGAATAACTTAGAATTAATCAAAGTGACTCAAAACCTGTCCAACATGAGTTAGAAACATCAAGAACGACTCAAAATTGATCCAAAACAACTTAAAGTTTGTCAGAAGGGACTAAAAACGAGTCCCAAATGACTAAAACGTGTCCAAAGTTACTAAAAATCATCAAAAAATGGCAGAAAAATGAGTCCAAAATCAGTCGAACTGCATGAACATGGATCTAAAATGAGCTGTGAGGTCTGGACCTATGGACTGGGTCTATCTATGTCTTCATCATGGCTCCACATGGAAAAGAACTGAACAGAGGAAGTGAAGAATCTGACTGGAAAAGGATCCAGGAAGATCCACTAAGAACCAGTGAAGTCCAGTGTCAGCAGTAACCAGGAGGTCTAGAAGGAGCCATAGTACCACTAATCATGGCTCCTCCAATGACAGGGAACTACTTCCACTAACAGATGGCAGCTGCTTCACACTTGGACCAGGGCTGATCAATGGAGACCAGAGTTAGTGTGGAGCTCAGACCTTGGAGAACATCAACCTCTATGGACGGAGGACCAGAACCTGACCAGGACCACCACAGTGGATGCATAGTCCTGACAGTGAAGCACGGAGGTGGAGTGTGATGGTAGATGAGTGTCTGAGGATGAACCAGAACACTTTGTTGCTGACAGGAAGGTTGAAGAAGAGGAAGATTAAAGCACAGAACTAAATAACACAAGAGAACAAAGTGAAGACCAGCCTTTTATAGTCCAGTATTTTATAGAGAACGGTAGAGTCTCTTAAGGATTGGAAGAACATTTCTACAGTAATTTGGTTTCCCCCATGCCGAGTCTGTTAAGTTTGTTGCACTGAGTTCCTACTATGGAGCCTGTATCTGCATTACAGTCAACCTAAACCTCTTTCTGACTACTGTGAGGGGATAGTAAGCGACACTCCACACATCTGTCGTACTCCGGATCACAGTAATAGTAAATGTTTATGTTGGAGGTGAGAGGAGCTGCAGGGATGCGGAGGTCATCGAGTCAAACCTCTCGTGAACACGTGCAGTCGTGGGAGGCAGGTGTTGCTTGTTGCGGGGTGGTGATGGATGGCTGAGGCCCAGATAGGCGACAGCTGGAGGCTAAAGGTTCTGGATTCAGGCCACCGCTGCAGGGGATTGTTCCGCATCCACACCCAGAGCTGCTGAAATAACAGGCAGAACCTCAACGTGAAAAGAACCAACAGTAAAACGGATGAATGTATCGTCTGGTAGCTCTAACAATGACAGGCTTCCCACTAAGACCGGCAGCATTCAGACTGTGACGTGCTCTCTGATGTTGGCGTCTCATTCAAGACATCCACCTCGTTAATTTTGTGTCCGCTGCGTTTTTCTTGCCGTTCGTTGTTTTCATTTCAGCTCCTGTTGACTTTTGTTTGCCAGTTTTGTCCGTTTGTTTCCCGGCTTCCACTTGGCGGCTGCTGGACTTGGCAGCAGGTCAGTCGGTCCGCTGTTTGCCGCCGCCGCACGCAGGTTTGTTCAAGCGATTTGTCACCAACGCCTGCGGAAGTCGGGCCAATTACTCGGTTCGGTGATTGAGGGGAAACATTTGAAATCTGATCGGTTTCTGCAAAGCAAGAGCATTTCCTGAAAAGTCAGGCAAAGGAAGCGACATGAAGCCAGGGTTGATCAGTGGTGGGCCTTGATGAGTCGGGATGATGATCAAATCAGCAAGTATTATCACATCAAATGATCTGGATCATCTGGACTGTTCTGGAAAAAAAGGACGCAGCATGTATGACCAACAAAAGAACTCAGAAGCAAAGGCAGCGTAATTATCCTGAGAGACAAACACTTTGAATCCCACGTCCATCATTAATTCCTTCATTCGCTAATTATGCTGCTTAGAAGAGGCTTTTTTATCTTCTCAGCTGTATCCGGTTTTCTGAGCTGCACAAACGTGTCTTTTAAATCATTAGTGGATGTTTAATTAACTCCACTTAATCACTTCAGTAAATAAAAAATAAAACCAGCCGGGCTCAGAACTCATCGGCGAGTGCTGCTGATGTTTAAAGGATCACATCAAAAGCAGTTTTCTGTGCCGTCTAGATTATTTATAGTTTGTGCTACTCTCAAGGTCTCGCCTCCTTTCGACCCTGATGCAATGAGAGCAGGACGAAGCTCTTAAGAACAGGGATTCACAGTAAACCACTGAGACTACTGCAGCACGTTTGTATGAAAACTATCCACATAAACACGCTACTTGATTCTTATTGCTCCGCTCAGGATGCTGAACGATATCTTCACAGCTAATATTCTTATAAAATTAAAAAAAATTGGACTGGACTTTCATGGAAGTATCCTGGCTAGTAGTGGACCAGCAAACCCAACACTGCCATCATTTGTTTAAGCCTCTCCTGTAGTATTTCATCCTTAAGGGGTGTAAATGCAGGAAGACAGCAGCAGCGAAGCGGCATCCATCGGTCGAGAACTGGCGTTAAGCAATGCAACTGAGGCGGCTTTTAACTGGAGTGAAGGGCGTCATTAGTGGACAAGAAAACAACGTCCACGGCTTTGGTTTTGACCACTTCACTTCCCAGTGAACACAAATTATAGAGCTGCACCCACAACTCATAAGGACAACACAACACCTTGAGTCATTGGCACATGTGAATGCAGGTTAGCTAGCTCTTCATGGCTAAAGCTAGCTAGCCCTCCTCATGTTGAGCCCCGAGCTTCACCACAGCTGTTTATCAGACGAAGGTTCGTCAAGAGGCCAAGAAAGAGAAACTTCCAGATTAAACTTTGCTAAAGAGCACTGAAAAGACGCCTGGTGAATGTTGGGAGAACGTTCTTTGGTCAGATGAGATCAAAATAAGTTTGAGGTCCGGCCTATTTGATGACCAGGGCCACCACAGTGAACGCATAGTCCCGACAGTGAAGCACGGAGGTGGGAGTGTGAGGATGTGGGGCTGCGTTGGTGTAAAATGTGTTGGAGGGATAACATTAATGGACGCATGAGTTTCTTACTCAAGCTCTACAATTAGCTCCACATCGCCCACTTGAGGATGGCGTTAAGGCTGCATGTAGGGGGGATCGTAAGAACCGATACTTGGGTGCCAAATTCTCCCAAGAGCTTCCATAGAGGACACGTGCACTTTAGTTTAGTTTTAACTGACTGATTTGGAGTCTGAGATACGTATCGTCATCCCAGGGCGCTTGAGAAACTGGTTCAACCTGAGGATACAAGCAGTCAAACACAAATAAAGGGGAGCGTACAATCAGTAACACTCACACCTTGACAGTTTTACAACCTTCAGCGTCTTGAGTCGTCCCTCCCCGGGCAGTTTCACAACACAGAGACGTTAAAATTCAGAAAATGTGATGGCAGGCTACTGGAAGTTGAAACTGCCCCATCGGCAGTGCAGTTGGAGCAACAGACCCGGTGAGACTTGCGGTAAAAAAGACCTCAAAAGTCGTGTAAAGGAGCCTCAAACTGAAACAAACTTCACTGTACCTTTTTCGTGGATTCAAATGGGGCTTAGAAGATGATTTTTTTCTGGTCTGTGATCTAAGTTGAAGATGGATTCAGCCGTAGACGACTTCCAAAGAAGTACAGTATCGACTTCACATCCAGAGATTTGACAGTCGCCTCTCGTCTGATGCTTTACTCTCTTCATCACGGCACATTAAACCTGATCAAACCAGATTTCATTAATTCTTTTTCCCGACAGCATAATGGCCACTTCTGTCAATAGGCAGGCTTGTGCCATTTACTCCCTCGCCCCGTAGTTAACGATGTACTTATGGAAAATTGCTTTGCACTGTCATAAAATACACCTTAATACGTTTGAATCCAAGCTGCCGCTCCAGCTCTGCAGCCTGTAATTCACCGGCTGCCGGGCTCAGTCATTACTGTTCAGAAAGAAATTGCAATTCAGTGTTTGGTCACAAGGGTCAACAGCGCCGACTCTGTCCCCCAGTACCAGCCATTATCCCATCAACTCAGCACAACTGTGGATATCTGGACTGAAATAAGGTATTACTTAGCGCCTCCTCCGTCTCTCTCCGTGTACCTCTTTTGTTGTCGCTCTCTGAATCCTCCTCTTCACTCCCCGCGGTGTTCGATCAATAACTCACTCCCTCGGTCTTTATTTCCCTCTTCATCTCCCCCTCTCTCTCACAGCAGCCCATAACCACATCGAGCCAAGCTGAAGTCAAATTACGCTCATTTACAGCTCTCGTCCTGATTTAATGGCAAAACAATCGACTAGTCACGCCTGGATTCCTCATCTTTGGACATTTGTGTCCATTTTTTTGCAAAACTGCTTGTAAAAATGCCCCCATGCACCTCACTTCAATGTCAAATGATTCCATATTTAATCACCTCCCAATAATTTGGATTATCTCTAAGCTGAACAGTTGAGTTCTCCCTCATGCGAACAATCAATAACATTTACTTTCCATAGACTGTAATGAAAATTCAGGCCCCACAGTAGAAACTTAATGCAATAAAAATGAGTCCAGCTGTGTTTTCCAGTCAGTCTATCTGCATGAACACGGCTCTAAACTGAGCTGTGAACAGCAGAACTCTGAACTATGGGCTGTCGATCGACACGTCTGCATAAAATGTGGTCAGGAATTGGTTTAAAATGCGTCAGATTTGTCTGAAATGACTCAACGTTCGTACAAAGTGACTCAAAATTGGTCAATAATCACTTAAAGATGTCCAAATGACTCATTTAGTTGTCAAAAAATAACAAAACCTGGCTGCAATAACTGAAAAATCACTCCACATTTGTTCAAAATGGCTCGAAAATTGGCCAAGGATGCCGTGAAACTCCACTTGTGATTTCCCATCAGCCAAACTGCATAAACATGGTTCTAAAATGAGCTGTGGACAGCAGAACCTCCTCAGTTCTGGACCTGTGGACTGGGTCCAACTATGTCTACATCATGGCTTCACATGGAGAAGAACTGAACAGAGGAAGTGAAAAGTCACAGAGTTCATACACAAGAACACATTGAACACCAGAGCGTCTAAAATGACTCAAAATGTGTCTAGAATAACTTAGAATTTATCAAAGTGACTCAAAACCTGTCCAACATGAGTTAGAAACATCAATGACTCAAAACTGATCCAAAACAACTCAAAGTTTGTCAGAAGGGACTAAAAACGAGTCCCAAATGATTAAAAAATGTCCAAAGTTACTAGAAGTCATCAAAAATGACCCAAAAAATGAGTCCAAAATCAGTTGAACTGCATGAACATGGATCTAAAATGAGCTGTGAGGTCTGGACCTATGGACTGGGTCTATCTATGTCTTCATCATGGCTCCACATGGAGAAGAACTGAACAGAGGAAGTGAAGAATCTGACTGGAAAAGCATCCAGAAAGATCCACTAAAACCAGTGAAGCCCAGTGTCAGCAGTAACCAGGAGGTCTAGAAGGAGCCATAGTACCACTAATCATGGCTCCTCCAATGACTCCACGGACAGGGAACTACTTTCACTAACAGACGGCAGCTGCTTCACACTTGGACCAGGGCTGATCAATGGAGACCAGAGTTAGTGTGGAGCTCAGACCCTGGAGAACATCAACCTCTACGAACGGAGGACCAGAACCTGACCAGGACCACCACAGTGGATGCATAGTCCTGACAGTGAAGCACGGAGGTGGAATGTGATTGTAGATGAAGGTTTAGGGATGAGTGTCTTAGGTTGAACCAGAACACTTTGTTGCTGAGTTCCTACGTCTAAACTGTTAGTGTTCAATTTTACATTGGAGCAAATATTCTACTATACAACGTAGAAGTAATCTGATTACTGCGAGGTGGCACAGTTTTGAATCATTCAAAAATTAAATGCTGCACAGGGGTGAACTCGCTGCAGACGTCAGCTTACTGTATTAACATCTCCGAAGCCTCAGAGCAGGTAATCCGTTCTGTCGACACGACGAGCTGCTCGGCCGGTTTCATTTGTCGCGTCTTGCCTGAGCGCTCCTTCAATTAATTCAGGGCTGCTGTGGAAGACGTTTAGGTTTACCGTCTGCCACTCCAGCGGGTGAGTCACCGCTCAGTTCAGACGCTGCCAAACCGAGTCCTTACGTCACAAATTAAGCTGCTTCATCAGGAATCTGTTCAATCAGCATCTTTAGCTCCAGTTCTACAACGACCTTCACTTCTGCTGCTTCAACAGCCTCTGACTCATGCAAACCGCCGAGCGTGTTTCAGCTCCTGTTGAATAACGACGCCCACATGATGCAAGTCTGAGTCTTATCCATGTGTTTTTTAATCACTATAACTACAGGCTGAGTTTCCCTTGAAGCAGATACCTTTATTCTTCAACTGGGAAAAACAACCAACGCTACTCACACGACTAATCAGTGTCAACAAGTCTTGAACACGGTTGTACATCTCAGGTTTCCAGATTAATTAAATGCCATATATTTGGTGCATTAACGCCCATTTTCCTTAATTAGCAGGGAAAGCAATTCACATTTTTATCCCTGAACGACGAACAACAAAGATCTCGTGCGGAAATTAATGCGAATGAACTTTCATTTGGGGTGTCATGAGCTGCTTGGTGGAGAAAAAGGAGTTTTTTTGTGGATGGCGTACAGATTTCAACGCCAAATTTGGAAGAAAAAACCTGCTGAGCCTTGAATTAACAAAAGAAAATCATGTCCTGATTGTTTTGAGTCCAGTCAGGCTCATAATTAAAATGAACATTTAAATTCTTAAATAGCATTAAAAAAACACCTTAACTCAGTTAGCGTGACTAGTAGCCTGTTAGCTAACTGCATTTAAATGCTATTAAGGCATTTGTGCAGCTTTTATGCAACATTTTACAACATTACAAACATGAATATCTTTACGGAAACCGCTCTTCATTACATGACGCTTTCTTGCTTTTAGAGGTAAAAACAATAGAAACTGCGCTCTTCTTTTTGTTTCATTTAAATGTAGTCTTCATGCAAATGTTGTTGGAAGATGCTAAAGCTACAAACAAACCTGCTTTGCCTTCCAATGCAATCTTGCACGATTTCAAACTAGCCAGTCCCTCCAGGAATTCGCGATGCTGCAACAATTAACGCTAATCCAACCAATCTCCATGAATTTTGCGCCTCCTTCCAATTTCATCCAATCACCGCCACTTTTCCGCAATTTTGTCCCGCCTCCCGTGAGTTCCACCAATCACAGCAGTCCCCAGTAATGCACGTACGTCACCGGATTCACTTCCTTGTTTATGGTTTGAAGATACAGATGCAACAAAAACTACTGCAGAACAATTCCCTGATGTTCTTCACCAAAGCGGAGCTAAACTGTTTTCACCCCGTGGAATATTGAGGTGGAACACAAACCAAAACCATCCACTGACAAACACTTTTCTACCGTAAACATATCAGGAGAATGGGTGAAACCAGCGGACCACAGACCAGACAAACCACCGTGATGAAGCTGTTGCATCCAGATCTGTGGCAGCACTGAAACAATGAAGGTCAGTTAGATTCATTAACTGACGTGACGAGCTGTGAGCGTGTGTGTGTGAACACGCGTGTGCCAGGATGTGGAATTAACTTTTTAAACTTTTAAAATGTTTAATAAATTATACCAAACAAAGAAAAAAATGCAACTTTTTAGCAATTTTTTACCGTCTCCGGCAATTTCATCGCAACAAATACAGTTCAAACGTCGCAACTTACATCACAACTTTTTAGAAAAGCTGCCGCGAATTCAGACATTTTAGGAGCAACAATCTGGAAAAACACCCAAGAAATCCTGGAGGGAATGACGAGCAAAGTCAATATCAGAGTGCACACACGTTGCATTATACTTGACATTATACTCCCTACATTTCTTGGTGTTTGTTAATGTGTTAGCTAATTTTCAATAGCAATCGAGTTTGTTAAGGAATTCGGCCACAACATGTAGAGTAGAAAAAACTATTTCAACCACATCACTAAAATGCATCAACATGGATACCAACATGTCTGTGATGTGTTAAAATCTGTGTGGCTTTTTTCATTTTAATTTGAAAAACCGATTACTTGTTTTCAAACTGTGACATTATATTTTTGTCTTACTCATTATTTTGTTCTCACATATGAGAAGTGACATTATAATTTAATAATTCGGACTAAACAGCATCACTTTGGGCTTTCGTTCATTCAGAAAATGATTGTTTACCTCAGAGAGTTTTATGTTGAGTTGGACGTCGTTCGCTTATGTTAAATTGTGGCTTTAACTGCTCAGTGATGCCAAACATAAAACAGGAAACACTCAGCACTTCTAAATGAGGGTTTACTGCATCACTGCGCAAATTTTGAATAAATGTATCAGAAAAACTCAACAAAAACGACGTCAAACTCATGCAAATTGTAGTTTTGATATTCCAGTGATGCTGTTTGGTGTCAAAATTATGCAAAGCAGTTGTAAAAATGTGTATTGTACCCAGCAGACTGTGTCAGTCCACAACAAACGCTAATTAAAACCATCAAGGCGTGTTTACCTGAACAGTTTGAGAAACTACCAAACAGAATACATGTTTTGTATTCAAGACATTCAAATGGTGAGACTGTAATTAAACAAAATGTACGTTAAGTTTGCCGTCTTGGGGGTTTAGATGCGAAACGAGCTGCTAAATCTGCATTTATCTTGTGCATTAGCTGGAAAACAAACCAAACTTGGGAGCGCAGTCTGTTTGCAAGGTGCATATCAAGTCAGAAAGTTCCTTGGGCTCACATCAACCGTGGATTTACTGCTAATCAGGATGTGTTAAGAATTATCTCCGACACACTCAGTCATGTTTTTAGCACATCTGAGGACCACGGTCTAACCTTCGGACAACTCTTGAAATGATTTGCCTTAAGGGGACTTCCGTTTCGCCCTCACAACGTCACTGTTCAAACACATGATGTCCTCACAAAAACTGCAGACACACACACTAACACACAGCGGTCACACACGTTCTAGCCCACCTTACTTGTGAGGACCCATGGCAGCTCTATTCTTTAAGGGGACCGTCTGTAATCTTTAGTAAATTCACGGGATTTATAATGTAATTCTAATTATTGATTATTATATAATTATATTTCGGTGTCCTGTGAGACACTCAGATTTTTAAAAAGAGGTTAGATTTATTGCTTGAGCATTCAGACGCTTTAGTCACATGACCTGGGTTACTGTTGGTCGCATTACGTTTACAATTGTGTTAATTAGTTTAACAGTTTATTCACTGATTTCATATTTGGTGAAGAGACATAAACTTGTGTATTAATTGTATTAATCAGTAACACATAAATATACCACATCTTTAATCCTGGTTAATTATTTTTTATTAATTTAAGTTAAATTTATTTTAATTTACTGGATTTCTTGACTTTCATTTTTTTAATTTCTGTTGCAAATAAATGCAATTAAGCCCATATCATGCGGCTGCTCAGTGTTTTAAACATTTCTTTGTCTTATACAACGTTCTGGTTTGTCGCCGGTTGTTGTGTAACTCACAAAAATCTATTTTATAATCACAGGTTTCAGTTTTTTGGTCATGCAGTCTGTACTGGACGAACATCCAAAGATGCAAAAACATTCATGCAGTAAGAAAGAGCCCAGAGACATGTTTGTGCTTGAGAATAGTACATCTGTAGTTGGACACAGGTAAAGGCCAACAGTTTGTGCTTGGTTACAGTTGTTCACACGGTCGATATTTACACAGAATTATACAATGTACAACATTACAGCCATGTTACAAAGCGGTTTACATTCATTTTGATAAAGGTCGAGCAGCATCTGTGGCCTCTTGTCACAACCCCGGTCAGAATACGTCACAACATGATCGGCGAGGAGATTAATAATTCCTTTTCCAAAGGAATAACAGAGAACAAGATGGATTTAAATCATAAAAATACACACCAGGAGCATTTAAAGCGGCAGTTCATGAATAGTTTGACATCACCTTGTTGAAGTTTTGTCCCCGGGTGTTAGCGCAAAGGCAAACATCATAAAAGCATTTTTTGTCGCTGTGTTTTGCAAACCTAACTCAAGTTTACAACAAGAGAAAGGGCGACTAACAGTATCATGTATTCAGTTTGTTAATAGAAAGAATTCACCACCACCAGTTCAGATACTTCAATTACTTGTTCACTCATTTGCTCGCTAGTTAGCTTGCTAATTAGTTAGCTCTGTTAGCTGTGCAGGTACATGGCCACATTAGTTCTCCCAGTCCCCTAATTAGCTTGTTAATTAGCTAGCTCTGTTAGCTGTGCAGGTACATAGCCACACTCATTCTCCCAGTCCCCTAGTTAGCTTGCTAATTAGCTAGCTCTGTTAGCTGTGCAGGTACATGGCCACACTTGTTCTCCCAGTCCCCTAGTTAGCTTGCTAATTAGTTAGCTCTGTTAGCTGTGCAGGTACATGGCCACACTCGTTCTCCCAGTCTCCTAGTTAACATACTAATTAGTTAGCTGTGCAATTTACAGCTTGGTTGTGCACAAGTAAATAGCTAACTAGCAGGTTAGCAAACATGCTAGCAAATATCTTAGCTTGCTCCTTTGTTTGTGCTTAGTTCTGTGAATAAAAGTCCGGTTAATTTTTTCATTCTCACCGTTATGTGAGTCCTGTGAGGCTTGTCGACCAACAAAGAACCGGTTCAGCTACACTCGCGACCTGCAGAGCCAAACATTAATATTTTAAAGCTCCAAACCAACCCATTTTTAAAATGCCCAGAGCTTCATTTGCAAGTGGGGCCTGGACCAGTTCACTGCTGGTTGACAAATCCCAAGGAGCTGGATCACTATCACAGCTTGAATCAGCATGAAACCCTCCTGGCTGAATCATCAGTACAAAAAGAATCTATGCCTTTCTTTACACAAATCAGAATAATAGAAAGCTCCTTCCCTTTCTTCCAGCTCATTCTACGTTAAATGTATTTTTAATTTCATTCAACGGGGGACTTGGCTGACATGAAGTCTCCATTTGTGGATGTTTAGCTCTCGAGGAGTTTTTGTTAAAGGATCATACAAGTTTTGTGTCGATGCAAACGCTACTCATGAGTTAAAAACTAGTGGAAGTTTGTTAAAATGAGTAACTTCTGTCTTAAAATGAACCTTATTTCTTTAATATCTGTGTCTTTTGTACCAATGGATCAACCAGGGCTGCTTCATGTGCGTCCAAACCTCAAAGAACTCCGCTCTAGGTGACTTTGACGTCTTCCAAATCATATTTTTTGGCTGGGCAATGACGTAGCTGCACTCTGCGTCTTGAAAAACGTCTTCCCGAACCTCCATCTGATCTGCATCCGTCCTGAATGTGATGCTGCTCAAAACTCAGCCGCAAAAACAACACAGTATAATCGAGTCGACTGATCTGAACTCTGAATGCCGTCACTGAACTAAAGCACACTGTGGTGGAGTTGGGTTTTTTTTTGTTGCTTTTACAAAAATATTCTGGCTCTTCTGAAATGCGTAACCCCTCAACAGATCTTTGAAAACGTGGTTTCGGGGGCGTAGCTTTTGTCGTTTTGTGACTCAGCACCGCTCCATGCGAAAACAAAGCAGACGTTTCTCGGAAGCGTTTCTCCTCGTCATCCATCCCTAGCTTTTTTTTTTTCTTTAGGCATGCACTCACAGACAAAGAGGTCAGCGGAGACGGACGAGGAGCCGAAACGAAGCTAAACGGGTCCGGTGGGAGGGAGCAGAGGGATTGTGGGTTTGAACAAGGCAGCGATGCAGCTCAAACAGAGCGAGGATCCACTTATTGAGGGATTTAAAGCGGGAAAGACGTGAGGGACGCCGAGCCTAAGCCCTGAAAATGAAGGATTTTATCTGCAGTGTGTCTGATCCCCTCGTAAAACGTGTTTTCACTCCATTCCCTGCTCCCATCTCTGTTCTTCATTCATATCTCACAGGTCATTTTTTCAATCCGTCCTTTGTGTCGAGGACAAATTAATATGTTACGCAGCTGCTGCCGGGGGAAGCCGAGAGTTGTAATTACAAGTAGGCAATTAAAGTTGGAGCTCATAATGAAACAACCTTTGGTAATCACATGCCGAAGAATTAATTTGCTGGGCGGAAATTAAGAAGGTTTTTTTTTTCGTAAGTGTGTGAAAACAGAATCTTACAACAGGAAGTGGAGCTGCTGGTGCAACACTGGCGAAAACCGACTGGTGGAAGATACGCCTAAGTAGGAAGGTTAGAAGCTCCCGAGGTGCATGATGGGATATCTCAGAGCAGGCACGAGGAAGGTATGATGTCCGGGCGAAGTTATAACAAATTAAAAAACTCAGGAAAGGTGGAAATCATCTCAATCGTACCTCATATTTAGCACTTCTAGCTGTTAATTACTGTTAGTTGCTTGTTTCCACTACGATAATAACACACGACGATGAGCTGGACACGGAAAAATCAGAAAGCAAGTAAACAAAAATAAAATGAAACCAAATCTGTGAACATAAAACAAATAAAAAGACAAAGAAATGAACAACTAGACAAAAATAGAATTGACTGGAGAACAAAACCAACTGCTAGAAGTCAGAAGTGTTTTTAAAATAATCATTTTCATGGAGAAATTCATCAAAGCAGTTTGAAAACAAGTGACTGTTCTTGGTTCTAGTGTTTTTTTCCGACTGTGATTTACAAAACGCACGAGGCACCGATTTCAATTTAACTTTTACATGAGAAATAGTAGAAAAGTCCAGAACAGAGTGGCTAGACTAAATCTGGATTTGGGTAGCCTATGTCCTTCTGGGCAAGCTAGCTTTTCGGAAAAAGGAACTGCAACTAAATATATAGGCCCTCTATTGTTTAAGTCATGCATTTCTTGATTTTTGCAACCCAAGCGTTGCCTGCAAATGGTAATAAAACCAGTAGAATCACCTGTAGACATGTACAAACCTCACCGGACTGCTTAGCTTAACTAGCTTAGCATTAACAACTTCGAAGTTGCCATTGTTTTCTCTTAAAGCAAATAAACTGATGTTTGAAACACCCAGAAGGTCTTGAAGCAAATCTGTCTCAGCAATTTTTTAATTTTAAGAACTTCAAGCGGTGATATTTTTCCATAAAACTGAAATGATTTTAATGTTTCTTTTTTGTGAAACTGCGATTTGCCGAACTAACCCAGGAGTTGAAAGTCAGCCGGGTCTGTTTTTGTTTTATTCAGATTGGAATCGATACCTCAGAAATTTAAAGGAAATGTGAATCAGCCTCGTTTCCATTAAGTGTTTTGAGGCAAATGTGAAGCGTCGTCAGAAAAGAAGAAGACGGAACAAAAGCAGTCGTTTAGCAACCGCTAAAAACCTTAAAAAGAAGAAGAGATGAACAAAACTTTGTCCGTCTACTGGACAAAAATGGAAAGAGGCATTTGGGGATTTGTTCTCAGTCGGGAAAGGTGTAAATATTCTTTCACGGCAGCTTGTATCGAACATTTTTCACTTTGTATGGCAACAAACAATGGAAGAAACTGAAACTGGTAAAGTGTCATGTGAACTAAATCATCTATTATGACCGACTTGTGCCGTCCTCAATTTCAAACGCACCAATCAGTCTTAGGTACGAACATAATCAATCAGAAAAAGCACTTTTGGTTTTGAAATTATAACCTTAAGGTTCTCAACACAGCGAAAATCGAATTGAGCAGTTTATAAAGGCATCCAATGAGAAAATCCCAGTCATGTTGTGGTTAACTTTATATAATGAGCATCCGCCAGTCTGGAAGCCACCAAAGCTAGCATTTAAGCTAACAGCAGGTAATGTAACGTAGGAAACGCAAAGGCAGAAGATTCAGATTCCTTCATAGGGACATTCTGGGTTGTTTCAGTGGCTCATTGTCGAGAACCTGATGATTAACTATGAATTAATACACGAGGAGCCCAAAGGATCTGGTATCTAAAGCTCCAGTGTTAGCTCACTGTTAGCAGACCTTGCTGTGTGCCGTGGCCTGATGAAGACCCACTGTGGGGTCCAAACGTTGCTTGGCTCACATTGTTCACTATTTCACAGTGGACTTTTCACCAGTGTGGGGTTTATTTGTCCCTTTGGAGGGACCTTGTGGTGCCGCTAGCTCTGCCGCTAGCGCTAAATCGCTAGCATTCGGCTGCTTTTTTGGGGAGGTTTTGAGGTTTTCTGTTACTTTAGCTCTGCTTTTTGGTTTCCTTACGTTTCCTTAGGGTGGGGGGCTTCTGCCTTGAGCTGTCATTTCATTTGAGGGTGTTTTTGGGGGTTTTGTTGGTGTTTTCTGCTGTACATTAGTGTAGCTGTAGGGATTTTTATTTCATTACAAGGGTTAAAAATCAATTAGTTAGCATAGGCTGGGTCCAAAAGGAACAGGAAATAGAGAAATAAGTTTTCCATGGGTGCATTTTAATTTTAATTTCCATTTACAAAGACATCTAATTAAATCGGATAATGGATAATGTATAATGGCCCGTTTTCCGTTTTTCATTTTGTATTATCACTGAAAAAAACCCTGAAATGGTTTATTTTTCGTCTTTATTTTGAAATCTCAAAATAAGAAAACAAATGGCTGTGATGTACACGGACCGAAATACAAATACATAAACCTGGGAGTCCAATTTAGATTCAGAAACTCATCTCCTAAAGCAGAGGAGAAGCCCTTAAGGCGCCACTTTTATGAGATAGTAGTTAATTTAAACATTGGTTACAATCCATCAATGAAAGAACTTCTGGGTTGCCAGGTTGTGAAACATCCAACTAACACCACCCGTCATGTGTTCTGCACTGATCTCTATCGCCAAAACTGTGTTAGAGAGTTTACAGGCAGTAAACAGCTTTTTTTTCCATTTCATTGGCGGCTCGCTGGATCTGCAGAGTGGGACGAAGCGTTGGCAGCAACTCGCATGGAACCCCGCTGGCATTTGCATAAAAGCACTCAATCATCGCAGCCCATTTAATTCCTCGCCTGTGCTTCATGCCCTCTGGCTGCAAACTCGTGTCGACTGCTACGTGCACAACATCAGTCTGACGACCAGAGCTTGAAAGGATGTCTTACAGAGTCAATCAGCCGGCGTGGAGCTACAAAGAAGTGAGCTGCTGCTGCGTTAGCCAAAACTGTTGTGAGAACGTGGGCGGCTCCTTCTGCAGTGTCTTTTCTTTAAACTGGCCATTTTAAGTCCGGCAAACGAGTCTGTGAATACTGTCTAGAAGGATAATTCTGCTTTATTTCAACCCAGGGCGCTACCGATTAGCAAACCCCACCGCAACACTGGCTGGAAGGGCGTGGCGTTGTCAAAATAAAGCTAAAAGTTACAGCCAGAAACTGCAAAATCAGAAAGAATTAAACCAAATAAAAGCTTAACTGTCGACTCTGATGCCTCCTATTTCCTTGTTACTATTGCTTATTTTATTCAGTGATTCAATAATTTAATAATTCCTTAACATGACACCAAACTAAGTTATGGTCTCGAACCATCTGCTGCTTTACAAGGAACTCTTCTGTACTTTTTGGTGTCAGACGCCTTTAAAACAAAACAAACACTGGTTGCTCTCCTTAACGTGGACGGAGCAGATGCTATTTCTAACATCCCTCCAGGAAAACTAAAACAATTCAAGAAGCCTCGAGGCAAAAACATCAAGTCATAGTCTGTATTTAAAAAATGGATGTAGCCTCCTTCACATCGGGTTTGTCAACTACCATAATTTGTTAACATCGTAGTTTCACATGTCCGGTGATTTTGCCTATTTTTCTATAAATGGAGCCATAATTTACTAAAATGACACCACGTCGTATTAAAACTAGCGACTGAGACCATAAAATCATTAGAAGAACTGAATTAACAGACCGAACGAGAAGTAGGTGAATTATCTCGACCAGAGGAGTCGCCCCCTGCAGGCTGTTGGCGAGAATGCAGGTTTAAGGCACTCTTTTACTAAAAGTCTACGGTCCAAATTCGATGTCATGTGAAAAGCTCGAACATCTAGCGGGGAGTTTACGGGTTATAAACGGGGAGCTGTTGGTTCTCGGACCAGTGGTTGGACGACGTTGATGGGAACAGAGTCCTTAAAGGCAAGTCTAGCCACTAGGTAGTTCCTTCGGTAAGGCCCTCGAGCAAGTTCTGGTTCGGACATGAAACCCCAAAAAGAGGACTTCCTTCCCCTTTGACGTCTTTAAAATCAGCCTCAAGCTCTGGCCGAAGAAGTTACCGGCAATTTAGATCTTTTATTTGTTGTTTTTACGGTTTTTATTCGTCATCTCACACTACTGGACTTTTAAGTTTTGCATTGCTTCTCGGACCAGTGGTTGGACGACGTTGATGGGAACGAAGTCCTTAAAGGCAAGGCTCGCCACTCGGTAGTTCCTTCAGTAAGGCCCTCGGGCAGTTATTTCAAGGAAACAAGACTGGACTCCTGTTTAAACGAATGCAGAAAGAACGCTTGAGGCGTCCCCAGGCCAGATGAGATACATAATCTCTCCAGCGAGTTCTGGTTCGGACATGAAACCCCAAAAAGAGAACTTCCATCCCTTTGATCTTTAAAATCAGCCTCAAGCTCTGGCCGAAGAAGTTACCACCAATTTAGATCTTTTATTTGCTGTTTTTACTGTTTTTATTCGTCTTCTTACACTGATGGACTTTTAAGTTTTGTATTGGTTCTTGAACAAGTGGTTGGACGACGCAATAAATGCAACGTTGATGGGAACAGAGTCCTTAAAGGCAAGTCTCGCCACCGGGTAGTTCCTTCGGTAAGGCCCTTGGGTAGTTATTTCAAGGTAACGAGACCAAAGTCGTGTTTAAATTAACGCAGAAAGAGAAATTACTGCATCTGACTTAAAAATTTTGCCTCAAAATTCGGTTTGAAAACTGTTTTTTATACGAATCAACCGCTTCACACTCAACCGCCAGCTTTAGCATTGTTGAATCCGCCCGTAGATTTTAGTTTCTTTGTGTAAATCTCTCCCTTATAACGTCTAGTTTCCAGGCGTCCTTTTATCCAGCAGTGCTTGAGGCGTTCCCAGGCCAGATGAGATATATAATCCCTCCAGCGAGTTCTGGTTCGAACGTAAAACCTCAGAAAGAGGACTTCCATCCCCTTTGAAGTGTTTAAAACCAGCCTCAAGCTCTGGCTGAAGAAGTTACCACCAATTTAGATCTTTTATTATCGTCATCTCACACTGATGGACGAAACTCCAGAAGGGATACGAACTGAGTCGGATCATTTCGAGGCGAAGGAGTGGGCGACTTTTTCCCCGAAGTCAGGTCCGCCCAACCAGAGAAGAGCGACACTCAAACAAAGCAAGGTTAATGTGAGGAGTTTCTGCGCGTCTTTAACGAGCCGAACTGAATCATATAAAGCCCTGATGAGCATCCATGTGTTAAGTAGGGATCCTCTCTCTGCTGCTTTTACCGCCTCGTTATCCCACATCTTTCCTTTCCGCCTTCGTCTTCCATCCCTCCCTGTCCGAATCGCCTCGCTTCCCCGTCTTTTTCTTGACCCAACATAATCGACATTAAACACGCATTTTCATTCCGCGACACTGTCTGAGATTTCACAAAGCTTGCATCATGCATCCCCCAACAATCCCTGTGTTGTTTTCATATGTAAGTTTATATACGTATAGACCTTCTGGCTGTTCACCTCACGGCGGCCTCCGGTAAAAACGCGACCCGCAACCCTTTATAAGCCACTCTGGGTTAAATGGACGAGCTAAATGCTTCACAAGTGAAATGAAGACAGGAGTAAAAGCCCTATTTTGACAAGATTAGGAGGTTTCTCGTCTGGTTTTTGTTTTTTTTTGTCAAGCGTCTCGTCAACCAGACCAAATCCTTCGGGCAGAGCTGATGAACCGTCCTCCGTCGCCATGAGGTCGGACTTTGAGTCATTCAGCAGCTCTTCTTCTTCTACTAATCCCCCCAGACTCTCTAATCTCCGGACGCCTCTCGCTCTGTCGTTTCTATTTTCTGTCTCCGAGTGGAAATTCTCCTTCTTGGGTCTTTTGTCGTCTTCGGGACAAAAGATGTCCCGACAACGACGCTGCATCTCCTCCATCTCCGTCCAGTCGACTACCCGGTTCCGGCCTCGCCTTTCTCAAACGTCGGTGGCGTTCAGGTGTGCCGACACCACGTCCTGCGTTTCCAGGACGATCTTCTTCGCCCTCCCTCCTCCTCCTCCTCCGCCTGCTCCTCCTCCTCCCTTCACGCCGCCGACCGGGTGGATGCTGTCCAGCCGGCTGCCCCTCCCCCGCTCGCCGCCGCCGCACTTGAAGACGGCGAGGAAGGCGGCGCGGTAGTTGCGGTTCATCCAGCCGTACAGCAGCGGGTTGGCGAAGGTGGAGCACATGGCGACCACGTGGAAGACGGTGTAGAGCAGGCGGAAGTCGCGCATGTCCAGCACCGTGCTGTCGATGTCGGTGGCCAGCTGGAAGGCGTGGAACGGCAGCCAGCTGACGGCGAACACCACCACCATGGTCACCAGCATCTTGGTGGTCTTGCGGCGCCGGCGGTGGCGCTCGGAGCTGGCGCTGCTGCTGCCGCCGCTCTCTGCCGGGCTGACGTGGCCGCGGAGTTTGGACCAGATCCGGGCGTAGGCGAAGGAGATGATGGACAGTGGGAGGAAGTACTGCAGGATCAGCATGGAGATGCTGTAGACGGTGCCGTCGGGGTTCTTACCGGGCCACTTCTCCATGCACACCTGGCACCAAACGAAAGGGAGGTTAGCTTGGGTACGATACTTTAAGGCTTTCATCGTGTCATTTGTGTCATTTTGTCATCATTTCATCTCATTTTTTTGTTGTTTTTTTATTTTGTTTTCTTTTGTTTGCTGTTTTGTGTCATTTTATTGTCTAATTTCTACCACATTGTCTTGTTTTCTGTTGCTTTTATGTTGTTTTTTCTTATTTTTGTCATTTTCGTTCTAATTTGGGCTGTTTTGTGTCATTTCGTCTCATTTATGTTGTTTTTGTCTAATTTCTGTCACATTTTCTTGTTTTGTTGTAATTTTTATGTTATATTCTTGTTTTTGTCTAATATGGGTCATTCTATGTTATGTTTTTTGGCATTTTTTGTTTCATTTGGGTCATTTTGTGTCTGTTTCTTGTTGTTTTGCTTGTTTTTTGCTGGTTTTTCTCAGATTTGGGTCGTTTTCTGTCACTCTGTCTTGTCTTGCTGTCATTTTTATGTTGTTATTTTTTTGTTTTCTGTCATTTTGTCTCATTTTTGTTGTATTTTTTGTTTCACTTGGGTCACTTTGTCTTGTTTTATGTCGTTTTTATGTTGTTTTCTTTCCAGTTTTTGTCACTTTGGGTTTAATTTCACTTTGTTAATCCCAACAGAAATTCCTGTGCCGGATATAGCAAAGAAAAAAACAAAGCTAAAATGAGGGTAGAACAGCCATCAGAAATATCACACCTGATACTGGAGAAGAATGAAATGAAACTTTATATTACACCTGAACAGACTCATGTTCCATCAGAGGAAGCTGTAGGAAACTCCAGACTGACATGACACATGTGCTGTGGAAAGTATTATAGAATGTTGGTTTTCAGTAAACCATCACTGAGTGTTTTGTGGGTTTTCTCTGTCTGATATTACTCATTGGAGGACTGTGGAGCAGGTGTGTCCAGGTGGGGGTCTCGCCTACCTGGATGGTGTGTCCCGGCTCCAGGGTGAAGGAGTCGTACTCCCTGTAGATGGCCAGAGGGCTGGCGAGGACGGCGCTCAGCACCCAGGTCAGAGCGATCACCCCGAAGCAGACGTCCTTCCTCATCCGGGTGTCCAGGTGGTAAACGATGCACCTGGAACACACAGCAGCAGCACACCTGAGCTCACCTGAAGGCCTCCAGACTCACCATGTAGGAAGATGATCCACCGATTGGGCGTATCTCAACTACCGTCTCCTCTGTTCTCTGGTTTTTGTCTGATTTTGTTGTACTTTTTGTCTTTGTTTTTCTTTCATTTGGGTCATTTTGTGTCTTTTTTTTTGTCATTTTCTGTTGTTTTTTTCTAGTTTTTGCCATTTTTTGTCTCATTTTGGTCGTTTAGTGTCATTTTTCCCATTTTGTCTCATTTTTGTTGTGTTTTCTTGCATTTTTTGCTTCTTTTGGGTCATTCTGTGTCTGTTTTTTGTAATTTTCCGTCAGATTTTTGCTGTTTTGCGTCATTTTTGTCTCCTTTCTGTCACTTTGTCTTGTTTTTTTTGTTGTTTTTATGTTGTTTCTTTCTAGTTTTTGCCATTTTCTGTCTCATTTTGTGCCCAGTTTGCCATTTTGTGTCATTTCGTCATGTTTTTTTATGGTTTTTTGTGCAACTTTTTTGTCGTTTTGTTCTCACTTCTGTCACTTTATCTTGTTTTTTGTCATTTTTTGTGGTTCTCATGTCTGTTTGTGTCATTTTCTGTCTCATTTCTGTTGTTTTGCCTTTTTATACGGTTTTGTTTATTTAACTTGTGTCGTCTTTTGTCTAATTTCTGTCACTTTGTCTTGTTTGTTGTTATTTTTATGTTGTTTTTTTCTAGTTTTTGCCATTTTTTGTCTAATTTGGG
Source organism: Dascyllus trimaculatus (assembly GCA_024666655.1). Classification (NCBI taxonomy): domain Eukaryota; kingdom Metazoa; phylum Chordata; class Actinopteri; family Pomacentridae; genus Dascyllus; species Dascyllus trimaculatus. Next base: position 1,493,610 of record CM045467.1, on the reverse strand, counting down.
TCGTTTTGTGTCGTTTGTTTTCATTTTGTCTCTGGTTTTGCTGTGTTTTTAGTTTCATTTGGGTCATTTTGTGTTGTTTTGTCATTTTCTGTCTCCATTTTGTCATTTTTAGGTTGTTTTTCTCGTCTAGTTTTTGTCATTTTGTGTCTAAGATTTTGTTGTTTTGCCTTTTTTTGGCCGTTTTGTGTCGTTTTTGGTCTCATTTCTGTCACTTTTGTGTTGTTTTTTGTAGTTTTTGTCATTTTTCTGTCCAATTTGGTTCATTTTGTGTCTGTTTTTTGTTGTTTTTTGTTTCATTTGGTTCATTTTGTGCTGTTTTTTTTTGCAATTTTCTGTCTCGTTTCTGTCACAATGTCGTGTTTTTGCGGTTTTTATGTTGTTTTTTTCCAGTTTTGGTCATTTTCTGTCTCATTTCTTTCACTTTCTCTTGTTTTTTGTCATTTTTTCTTGTTTTTCGTCTAGTTTTTGTCATTTTTTGTCGTTTTGTGTTTCATTTCTGTCGTTTCGTCTCATCATACTGTAGATATTTACCTATTTCCATTCCCTTTCCTCTCTACTCGCCTCATCATCTATAAGAAGATGTTCCTCCATGCTGGATGTATCTCTAACTACTGTCTCCTCTGTTCTCTGTTTCTGAGCCCTGCTACATTTATTTATTGATCCAGTCGGTTAGATTTTGTCATTTCTGTCTTATTTCTGTCAGTATTTCTTTGTTTTTTGATGCTTTATGTCGTCATTTGCTCTAATTTGTGATGTTTTCTGCTGTTTTCTGCTGTTTTCTGCCTCTTATTTGTCATTTTTATGTCATATTTTAAACTGTATTGATCCAGTTTGTTTTATTTCCCTCTTGGTCACATCTTCCTTCCTTTCAAACGTCCCGAACATGAAAAGCCCGTCTAGATTCTTGTCCGTCACTGCGGACAGCCTTTCTTTGTAACCTGAGTTTGACTGAACCAGAAGACGTCCCTGCTGCTTCTTATTCCGCCGGACAGCAGCGAGCTTCAGAGAGGATCCGAGCGCTCGGCTGTGAATATCCTGGCAGCTCGATGAACTCCGGTCGAGCCAAATGGGTCTCGGTGGTTTTCTGCCGTGAAAAGATGCTGTCAGCGCTGACAGTCGGCGCTGATGCAGAAAGGGACTGGAAGCTTTCTCTGCCCTGGAGTCTTGGAGGAGGCGCTCGGACGGTTCGGTTCAGCAGATTTGAAATGAAACACCGGATCCTACATCAGCTCCACGGTGAGTCGGCTTCATCCCGCCGATAGTTTTGGCAGATCTGATTCTGTTTACGATCGTTGTGTCTCGACGACAAGGCGAACGACTCCTCAGTGAAGCAGCTGGTTGAGTCATTAATGCCAACAACACATTCAGGGTCATTAAAGCTGCAGATTCATTTGATCCATCACACGTCGGATCGTTGCATCAGCCGGAGAACGTTATCGCTTCGGTTCGGTCCAGCGACTCCTGTTTCTTAGACGTTTGGACATTTATCACGGGGCAAGTTTGAAACTGAAATTTAAAACAGAGCTAGAGAGATAAAAATCTACATGCAGCAACTTAAATCATCATTAGAGTTGTGTTCATCAAATGTTCTTAGTTTCTTGGCCTCTTAACTTACGATTGACTACAGCTGCTGACTCCTCTGATCCAGTTTAACTAGAACCACTGATCCACTCATTAGACTCAGACACTACAGTGGGAAAGTCTGAGGAGCTCAGCAAAGAACTGAAGAAGCAAATTATCGACTAGAACCAGTCAGAAAGTCCCTTGGAGCCGTTTCAAAGCAGCTTCAGGTCCTAGAATCACCTGTTTGTAGTATAAAGTTCATGGTCCAGGTGTGTTGCTGCCACCATCAGGAAGGAAACACAAACTACCACCTGCTGCTGAGAGACACCTGGTCAGGATGGTCCAGAGTCAACCAGGAACCAGCAGAAAGCAGGTCTGGATGAACCAGAAGCTGCTGGAACACAGCTGTCAGTGTCCACAGGGTTGGACATCAACATGAGCTGAGAGGCTCCATGAAGAAGGAAGTTCTTCCTCTAGAAGCAGAACCTTAAAGCTCCACTGATCACATGGACAAAGAAAAGGCCTTCTGGAGGAAAGTTCTGAGGTCAGATGGAACAAAGACTGAGGAGAGAAGGTGAGGCCTTCAACCCCAACAACATCAGACCTACCATCAGCATGGAGGTGGCAGCATCATGCTCAGGAGGTTTCTAGACGTCCTTCTGGCCTCATTTCAGACTGTATCTTGGACTGGCTTTGGACTTTCTTGGGACGGGTTCTTGTTTGGTTTCAGTCTTGCTTGTGGGCTGGTTTGGGACCTGGTTTTGATGTGATTTAAAGCTGGTTTAGGATTTATTTTACAGTGGATTTGGCCCTGGATTAGGACTGGTTTCAGACTGTCTTGGGCGGATCTTAAACTCTTTCTTAACCCCAACAACACCAGACCTACCATCAGCATGGAGGTGGCAGCATCATGCTCTGTGGAACTGGAGCTTCACACAAAGTCAATGGAACAATGAAGGAGGAGGATCAGAACCTAAAACCATCAGCAGAAGGTTGATCTGGGACACAGCTGGATGTTCCAACCAGACAATGAGCCCAAACACATCAAAGTGGTGAAGAAATGGTTCCATCAGGCTGGAATGAAGGTTCTAGACTGGTCCCCCCAAAGTCCTGACTTAGACCATCAAGAACCTGAAGAAACCAGTCTGAGTCATGGAGACGACACATTTAGTTGGACTGAACTGGTTCTGTCCAGAGGAGTCAAAGAGAAACCAGACGGTTGTAGACGGGAACCAGAAGAAGCTAACAGAGGTGGAAATGGGCCAGTTTAACTAAATATCCAGCAGAGTCGACCATCACAGAACATCCAGAGTTCTAGGTGTCCTCGGAGACTCAAGGCTGTCATCATATCCTGGTTTTGAGTCAGAACAAAGGCTGCTGTTGTTTATCCAACAAAACAACAGAGGCGGCAGCTGCTCAGATCTTTAAATATAAATATATGTACTTTTAATTTGTCAGGAACCATCTGCCAGAAATACTCGACGTCCCCGAAGATGGAAATGAAAGCTTGACTTTGTTCTTTACGGATGAATATTTAATCCTAAACTTTGCAGGGAAGTCGCCCGCAGGTCTTTAAAATCCACCAACGTGGGTTGAAAGCAAAAACAAGTCATGTTATACCAGGAATGTAAAGCAGTTCTAGCAGCTCGTTCATCACAACGAGCTTTTAATGGATAATAATGTATTTGTGACTCCAGAATCTGAGAATAGATGAAAAAAATCGATGCACAAAGTGACTTTTGGGACTTTTTGTGACGTTTTTCAAGAAATAGTTCTACGTCTTGTTTGGTTTTATTGCGACACGATGTTTTTACTGCGTTCACATCTATGTTGTCATACATTTAGTGGTTTGCAGATGCTAAATAATGAGTTTTTAGTCCAGTTAAAGGTCCCACATTGTGCACTTTTACATGTTTTCAGAAGGTTTCTTTCAACGTCTGCAGCTCAAAACACCTTGAAATTGAATTTTAACCACCTATTTTCACCAAAGACCAGCAGAATAGAAGTTTAATCTGAATTTAATTAATCAAAGTATTAACTGTAGTTTTAAACACACCAAACATTCGAACAATAAAACCCAGAAATGGAGGATGCTGGTTATTGCGAACAGGCTCCGCCCACCTGTGGCGGTCCAGGGCGATGACGTTGAGCGTCACCGTGGAGACGTGCACGGCGAGGCCCTGGGCGTACGGCAGCAGGAAGCACAGCGCGCCGCCGAACTTCCACTCGCCCTGCAGGGTGTAGACGAGGGTGAAGGGGAGGCACAGAGTGTTGACCAGCAGGTCGGCTGCAAAACACAGGAAGACAAGCGTCGACGTTTTAAAAATATGCAGAAAATTGGTGCAGAAAATTTTAAAAAGTGGAATATAGAATAAAAAACATGCGTTATAGATATAATTGGTGCATTATATAAATAAAAATACTGATAAAATCTGTGTAATATGGAGAAGATTAATGCAATAGAGATGAAATAAAGATAGAATATGTGCAATAAGGGAAAAAATATGCATAAAATAGAGATAAAATATCTGCAATATAGATTTTGAAAATGCAATATCATTAAAAATCCATGCAATGAGGGTAAAAAAATGCATAAAATTTGTGCAATAAAGAGAAAAATAGAGAAAAAACCTGTTCAATATACAGAAAATGTGAGTAATATTGTTTTCAAATTGCAATATGGTTAAAAATCTGTGCAATAAAGGTAAAAAATATGCATGAAATTGGTGCAATGTAGATAAAAATACTGATAAAATCTGTGTAATATGGAGAAGATTCGTGCAATAGAGATGAAATAAAGATAAAATATGTGCAATATCGAGAAAATGTGAGCAATATAGATTTTAAAAATGCAATATGGTTAAAAATCTGTGCAATGAGGTTAAAGATTATGTTAAAATTAGTGCAGGAGATCGAATTTGTGTAATATAGAGAAAAACTTTGCAATATAGATAGAAATATTGATAAAATCTGTGCAATAAGGGTGAAAATATGCATAAAGTTGGTGCAGGAGAAAAAATTTGTGTAATATCGATGAAAAAAACAGATGCAATGTTGATACAAATGTGCGATATGAATAAAAATATTGATGAAATCTGTGTAATATAGAGAAGATTTGTCCAATAGAGATAAAATAAAGATAAAATAGGTGGAATACAGAGAAAATATGAGCAATACAGGTTTTAAATACCGCAGTGTACTTAAAATCTGTACAATAAGGATAAAAATATATATAAAATTTGTGCAATATCGAGAAAATATTTGTGTGAATAATAGTAATGACACCGTTTCTTTACTGTATTTAAATCAGAATGTCATGTAATATAACATTTGTTCTTTTAATCTCACGGTGTCGCTGTGAAGTCCCACCATTTCTATTGTATTTAAATCAAAGTCTTTAGTTTGCAGGAAGAAAACGAGTTGATTAAGGTCTGAACAATGGTATTTTTTTCTTTTATGGGTATTTTATGGATTTTCCTGTAAAATTATCAACAGGAAAGAAAAGTAATTTACAAGCAACTTTACATAAAGTCCACATCAAAAATCCATTCTACACATTTTCCACAACAGTATGGATTTTTATTATTATTAAATCAGAGGAATATCATTATATTACAAATGTTTGATAGGGAACAATATTATGTATATTAAACAGGGGAAAACAGTGGATTCCTGAATTGCAAAGCATCAAAAAGCTCCCTGGACACGTGGAAGCAGCTTCGGTCTCCGCTAACGAGCACCGAGAAGAGAAACCATACCGCTGCCTGCTTATCCAAACACACCCGATGTCTCATACGTTCTCATACGTGTCAAAAGTATCAAAGCGTTTCAGGATGAATCCAGGATTCATGAAGCCGACGATGACAGAAGTGTTGCTCAGTTTGTTTCCTGACGCCACGAGACTCAATAAATGATGTCAGGCTGTCAGAATGTGGAAACTCTCCGAGGCACCGATCTCTAAAATTACCGCGGGAATGCTCCCAGTCATAGCTGGAGTTTAAACCTGCTTCAGTGTCTCGTGTTTACTGAGCAGACAAATTGGAAAAAATAATCAAATGGAAGTGTTGCCAAAAAACAGAGTGTTAGTTTTGAGTGAAACGGCCTAAAAAATTCTGGGAACCAGACAAAATCCAGGCAAAGCTGTTGCTGTTGTTACTGTTTAAACTCTAAAATGTGAGTTTGCAGCTCATGTTATCCTTCTGGAACATGACAAAATGACAAAAACAGGACAGAAAGCAACACAAAGCAGCAAAAGACACAACAAACTGAATTTTTGTGTGGGATTTTGAACAATTTTCGACCATTTCTGAGCAACTTTGGACCTTTTTTGAGTCGGTTCCTTTTCAGTTCCTCTTTTCAACTCTTTTCCATGTGGAGCCATGATGCAGACATACACTATATTACCAAAAGTATTTGCTCACCCATCCAAATGATCAGAATCAGGTGTCCTAATCACTTGGCCTGGCCACAGGTGTATAAAATCAAGCACCTGGCATGCAGACTGTTTTGACAAACATTTGTAAAAGAATGGGTCGCTCTCAGGAGCTCAGTGAATTCCAGCGTGGAACTGTCATAGGATGAAACCTGTACAACAAATCCAGTCGTGAAATTTCCTCGCTCCTAAATATTCCACAGTCAACTGTCAGCTTTATTATAAGAAAATGGAAGAGTTTGGGAACAACAGCAACTCGGCCACGAAGTGGTAGGCGACGTAAACTGATGGAGAGGGGTCAGCGGATGCTGAGGCGCATAGTGCAAAGAGGTCGCCGACTTCCTGCACAGTCAGTTGCTGCAGAGCTCCAGACTTCATGTGGCCTTCAGATTAGCCCAAGTACAGTACAGAGAGCTTCATTAATGGGTTTCCATGGCAGAGCAGCTGCATCCAAGCCGTACATCACCAAATGCAATGTGAAGCGCTGGATGCAGTGGTGTAAAGCAGCCGCCACTGGACTATAGAGCAGTGGAGACGCCTTCTCTGGAGTGATGAATCACACTTTTCCATCTGGCAATCTGATGGACCAGTCTGGGTTTGGAGGTTACCAGGAGAACGGTACATTTGGGACTGCATTGTGCCAAGTGTGAAATTTGGTGGAGGAGGAATTATGGTGTGGGGTTGTTTTTCAGGAGTCGGGCTTGGCCCCTTAGTTCCAGTGAAAGGAACTTTGAATGCTTCAGGATACCAAAACATTTTGGACAATTCTACTCCCGACCTTGTGGGAACAGTTTGGAGCCCCTTCCTCTTCCAACATGACTGTGCACCAGAGCACAAAGCAAGGTCCATACAGACATGGATGACAGAGTCTGGTGTGGAGGAACTGGACTGGCCTGCTCAGAGTCCTGACCTGAACCCGATAGAACACCTTTGGGATGAATTAGAGTGGAGACTGAGAACCAGGCCTTCTCCACCAACATCAGGGTCTGACCTCACCAATGCTCTTCTGGAAGATGGTCAAATATTCCCATGAACACACTCCTCAACCTTGTGGACAGCCTTCCCAGAAGAGCTGAAGCTGTAATAGCTGCAAAAGGTGGACCGACATCATATTGAACCCTATGGGTTAGGAATGGGATGGACTTAAGTTCATATGTGAGTCAAGGCAGGTGAGCAAATACTTTTGGTAATATAGTGTAGATAGACCTAGTCCATTGGTCCAGGACTGAGGAGGTCCTGCATCAAGTTTCTACTGAATTTTCAATCTAGTCTTTGTTTTTGACTGTTTATAAGAGGAAAAACTCGACTGTTCAGCTCAGATATAACAAACCGACAGCTGCTGGACGACTGTGGTGCTCAGCAGGTTCAGGATGGACGTTTATGCACCACAGATAGGGAAGCTGAGTCACCGTGAATCTAAAAATACGTGGTTTAACTCAGATTTCCGGTGCTGCAACTGGTTTTCAGAGCTCCTCCATGCACTTTGATCCTGATGCATGTTCAGCGTATTAAACCACCTCCTGTTCAGCTTGCTGTTCCTCCACTGCTCATCATTCCTGCGTTATGTAACCGTCTCGTGCGGTCGTCAGCGTTTTCCGTCTCCGAGTGCAGTCAAGGACAAAGCGACAAATCACCAGCCGTCTGCGGGTCACGTGATCGGTGACAACATCTGGAGCTGCATTAAGATGACAGATAATCTCATCAGCTTTCAGTCTTACAGCGTTCTGTCATGTCGGACTCATTTCTCACCGCAATATGAAATCATAAAGCAGCACAGGCATGACAGGAAGTAGAGACAACTCAGGAAGGTCTTGTGTGAAAGATAGCGACGATATAATTCAATAAATGGAGGCTCCTCGTACTCGACAGACGTTTAACTACTATTATTGCTGTGCGTCATGTTTTGTGTTGCCTTGTCTTCATCTTATTCCACAGAGTTCACACAAGTGAGCGCAAGAACAGCTTTGCCTCCAGGCTGCAGTTTAAACGGTTTAGTTAACAAACTCCCTCAACCCAGAAGGGATGTTCTCGAGTTCCTTGGCAACACTGGAGGAGGAACCGGCTTCAGCTGGGAGACTAAAGGGAGCGTTAACCCTGCAGATCCTCAATACTCTGTTCAGTGTTTGCATCAGATTTAAGGTTTTCCCCCTCAGTTCGCCTCTTCTGGTTCCCGTCTACAACCGTCTGGTTTCTCTTTAACTCCTCTTAAACTGGTTCAGTCCAACTAAATGTGTCGTCTCCATGACTCAAACTGGTTTCTTCAGGTTCTTGATGGTCTAAGTCAGGACTTTGGGGGGACCAGTCTAGAACCTTCATTCCAGCCTGATGGAACCATTTCTTCACCACTTTGATGTGTTTGGGCTCATTGTCTGGTTGGAACATCCAGCTGTGTCCCAGATCAACCTTCTGCTGATGGTTTTAGGTTCTGATCCTCCTCCTTCATTGTTCCATTGACTTTGTGTGAAGCTCCAGTTCCACAGAGCATGATGCTGCCACCTCCATGCTGATGGTAGGTCTGGTGTTGTTGGGGTTAAGAAAGAGTTTAAGATCCGCCCAAGACAGTCTGAAACCAGTCCTAATCCAGGGCCAAATCCACTGTAAAATAAATCCTAAACCAGCTTTAAATCACATCAAAACCAGGTCCCAAACCAGCCCACAAGCAAGACTGAAACCAAACAAGAACCCGTCCCAAGAAAGTCCAAAGCCAGTCCAAGATACAGTCTGAAATGAGGCCAGAAGGACGTCTAGAAACCTCCTGAGCATGATGCTGCCACCTCCATGCTGATGGTAGGTCTGATGTTGTTGGGGTTGAAGGCCTCACCTTCTCTCCTCAGTCTTTGTTCCATCTGACCTCAGAACTTTCCTCCAGAAGGCCTTTTCTTTGTCCATGTGATCAGTGGAGCTTTAAGGTTCTGCTTCTAGAGGAAGAACTTCCTTCTTCATGGAGCCTCTCAGCTCATGTTGATGTCCAACCCTGTGGACACTGACAGCTGTGTTCCAGCAGCTTCTGGTTCATCCAGACCTGCTTTCTGCTGGTTCCTGGTTGAGTCTCGACCATCCTGACCAGGTGTCAAGAAACTACTGGACTAAACGTGGACCAAACTGGACTAAACATGGACCAAACTGGACTGAATGTGGAAACTGGATTAAACGTGGACTAAACTGGACTAAATGAGGACAAACTAGACTAAATGTGGACCAAACTGGACTAAACATGAACCAAACTGGACTAAATGTGGACCAAACTGGACTAAATGAGGACAAACTAGACTAAACATGGACCAAACTGGACTAAACGTGGACCAAACTGGACTAATTGTGGACCAAACTGGACTAAATGAGGACAAACTAGACTAAACATGGACCAAACTGGACTAAACGTGGACCAAACTGGACTAAATGTGGAAACTGGACTAAATGAGGACAAACTAGACTAAATGTGGACCAAACTGGACTAAACATGAACCAAACTGGACTAAATGTGGACCAAACTGGATTAAACGTGGACCAACTGGACTAAACCAAACTGGACTAAACTGGACTAAACGTGGACCAAACTGGACTAAACATGGACCAAACTGGACTAAATGTGGACCAAACTGGATTAAACGTGGATCAAACTGGACTAAATGCGGACCAAACTGGACTAAATGTGGACCAAACTGGACTTAATGTGGACCAAACTGGATTAAACGTGGACCAACTGGACTAAACCAAACTGGACTAAACTGGACTAAACGTGGACCAAACTGGACTAAACGTAGACCAAACTGGACTAAATGTGGACCAAACTGGACTAAACATGAACCAAACTGGACTAAATGTGGACCAAACTGGACTAAACATGAACCAAACTGGACTAAATGTGGACCAAACTGGACTAAATGTGGACCAAATTGAACTAAATGTGGACCAAAGTGGACTAAATGCGGAAACTGGATTAAACGTGGACCAAACTGGACTAAATGAGGACGAACTCGATTAAACTTCTACCAAACTGGATCAAATATGGACCCAACTGGACTAAATGTGGACCAAACTGGACCAAACGTGGATCAATGAGTGGATCAATGAGTGGATCAGTGGTTCTAGTTAAACTGGCTCAGAGGAGTCAGCAGCTGTAGTCGATCGTAAGTTAAGAGGCCATGAAAGTAAGAAAATAACACAACTGTCTACATAATTAAAAAGATTTCGTCATGGTTCCAGAAGACCTTCAATAAATCCATGAAAGAACCAAACCCCTGATTGTTTCATCCTAAAACTCCACGTTTGCATCTGTTCTAACTCGACTCGTCTCTTTCCTGCTGCTCTGATTGATCGCTTCGTGTCGCACTGCTAGCGGCTTTTGTTTCAATCGAATCCCCCATTAGACGTTTGATTAGACCCGACAGGAACAGCGGAGCCCGGCGGCGTCGGACCTCGCCGGCCTCTGTCGGTTCCCGGTGATTCAATCAGCGGTCGGGGCACCGGGCCAGGTCACGTCGGGGTCTCATCCGGCCTCATGTGGCCCCCCAGGTTCTGGCCTTCTGCCTCCTGTGAAGCTCCAGGCCAAAGAAAGTCAAAGAGAAAAGACTGAAATATGAATCAGCCGCACGGAATGAGCCAGAAATGGAAAAGAGAATTAGAGATGAACACATGAAGAGGAGTCGAGGCTCTGGGGGAGGAAGCTGGAAGAGGCTCCGTACTTTCATTTATTAGGGTTATTACCGGGGCTGATGGGACTCGCAGTGAGAACCCACAAGTTCTGCTTTCACTTCGGCTCACGGTCGACGACTGAGATGAGACAGTTTCGCTGCTTCACATCTTCAGACCGTCTGTTTGTGATTACTGGAGGTGATGCGAATCAAAATGAGGTCGTGTCTCTGGTTCCTGACTGCAGATTTCAGTGCCGTCGCCATAAAATTGAACAGCTGGAAAGGACGAGACTGCGACGCGGTAATGTGTCCGAACGTCCCTTTAGAGCCGACGTCAAACTCAAACCCTCCGAAGATGAAACCTGCCAAGAAAATCCACCAGAATCAGAGCGAAATGTCACAAATGTGACACCGAACGGCCAAAAACGACCACGAAGAGACAGAAAACGAACAGCATGAGGCGCAAGATGATCAAAAAGTGACCGTTAAAAGACAAAACGGCCAAAAAAAGAGACGCTAAATGACTAAAATCCGTCCTAAATACGACAAAACGACCACTAGAAGGTGAAAAATGAACAATATGAGGCACAAAAAGACCAAATTAGGACAAAAAACTACAGAGAAAGAGACAAAATGGCAGCAAAGAGATGCTAAATAACAAAAATCAGACACTGAAAGACAAAATTAACACAAAAAGTGGTGAAATATTAACAGTACGGGACGAAAAATGACCAAAAAACAAACAAAACAAGAAGAAATCTGTTCATGTTTTTGTGATTTTTTAATTGTGATTTGTATAATTTTTGTGTTTGTGTCATTTTTAGACTTCGTTTCTGTCATTTATGTGTTTTTTTTGTCTCATTTTGACCTTTTTAACGTCATTTTTCTGTCATTTTTGCATCATTACTGTGTAATTTTTGTATTTTTGCATCATTTTATTACATTTTTTCGCTTGTTTTGTGGTATTTTCAGACCTCGTTTCTGTCATCTGTGTGTCATTTTTCACGTTTTTTCTCCGGCATCTTTTGTTTTTACACCTTTTTCTGTCATTTTCATGTTTTTGCGTCATTGTTTGACCTTTTTACGCGTCGTTTCCGCTTCACTCTGGGTCCGTTTTTCATCTTTTTCTGCCGTTTTTCCATGTTCGTATCATCCTGAGCATCTTCTAGTGGGATTTTTTCCTCATTCTGATTCTTGTCTTTCAGCTCTTTTCATTTATACGTCTATTTGTGTGTCACGGTGTCATTTTAGCATCTTTACTGTGTCGTTTCTTTCATCTTTTGTGTCTCTTGTTGTCATTCTGGGTTATTTTTGCATCTTTTCTGTAGTTGTTGTGTTGTTTTAAGATCTTTTGTCTGACATTTGTGCGTCCTTTCCCCATCTTTTTGTGTTATTTTTGCATTTTAGTGTAATTTTTCCATCTTTTTGTGTCGTTTTTTCCTTTCATTCTTGACTTCTGGCATCTCTGGAGGCTTTCCGTTTGCCTTGGTTTCGTTTTGCAGCGGGGCGTCATCCGTGGCGTCCGCTGATGCAACGACACAACGAGACATCGAAGGCCGGACCGCTTGTTTGTCTCATCCGCCGCCTGATCCCGTCTGGATTCGGGGGAATTGAACCGACAACGTTGTGCCGGCCGTCTTTCTACCTCCCTGCACACGTCACATCGCATCAATCCCACCCGCCGCTTCCTCTCCCGCTCCTCGCATTTCGCTCGGCTGCTCCTCTCGGTCTCCGTCTCGACAGACGAACAAAAACCCCGAGCAGGGAAGGAATGCGGCCCTTAAATGCTCCTGTGCAGCTCTCTGCTTCCTCACGAAGCCTCTCACATCTGATGAAACTGCAGCCGAGTGGAGAGACGCTCGCCAACACTTCAGCGAACCAGGACGCTGTCTGAGAATTAATACGGTGAACAGAAACTCCTCACGAAAAAATGAAGCAACAACAAGCACAAAGAACCAAAAAACAGAACATATGGTGAAGAAAAGACGCAAAACAATTAAAGACGTGGTACAAAACAAACAAATTGCATTTTTTTTGTGTTATTTTTTTTGCATATTTTTGATTCTTGTGCGTCATTTTTGACCCTTGTCCCATTTATTCATCTTTTTGTGTCGCTATCTGTAACTTTCGGACCATTTTCCGGACATTTTTGTGTCATTTTGTGCTTGCCGGAGGTCATAAAGCGGCACAAAGGCTTTGTCATGGTGCCCCTTTACCGGCTAAACTCCCACGATGCTTTCCCAAACAGAACTACTCGCCTCCTCTGGTTGCTACAGTATTAAATATTGAATATTTATTGTGTCCTGTTTTCATATTTTTGTCTTTTTATGTCATTTTTGCATCTTCTGTGCCATTTTTTTGCATTTTTGTGTAATTTTTTGACCTTTCTCTGTAATTTTTGCACCTTTTCTGTCATTTTTTTATCTTTTTGCATCATTTTTGTCAGTCTTTTCTTTACTTTTCTGCATTTTTTGCTCTGCAGCGTCATTTTGTACGTCTTATTTGAGTGTCATTATGTGGTATTTTGCTTCTTTTGTGTATTTTTGCATCATTTTTGGAGGTTTCTTTCTGTGATGTTTATCTTTTTTTTCACCATTTTTGCATTTTCTGTCGTTATCTGCTATTTATGCATCTTTAGCGTCATTTTTGTTAAATTCTTGGACATTTTTTCTGTCATTTTTTGCATCTTTTGCGTTACTTTTTAATTTTTTTGTCATTTGTGTCTAATTATTAATTCACCTATCTATTTGTGTTGCTGTTTTACTTAATTCTAAACCATTTTCTATCATTTATTGTGGATTAGTTGCGTTTTTTAATGTTTTTTCCACCTCATTCTTTAAATTGGTTGGATTTAAATGTCATTTTAGGGATTAAACTGGAGAACCCTGGCAGCTTCAGCTTCCTTTCATTGTTTTCTGTCCTCCTTTGCTTCCCAGAAACCAGATCTTGGACCGATCTGTTGCTCCGAACACCTACAGCATCTCTGATCAGCTATGAATCATGCGCCAGCGTGGCGTCGCTGCACAGGCGGACTGATCTGTTCACACTTTTATTCGTTAGGAATAAATAAAGCCGAGGTGAGATCGCCCGCCGTGCGTCGCAGCAGATGGCGGTTAAACGTCGGCTTCTGTTGCTGCTATTATTCAAATTTGATGTTTGGGGTCGACACGTTCGGCAGCTCATTAAAAACATGCAAACACACAGTTTGGTCTTCCATGCTAGACGTTTTCTTTTTATTCTTACACTCCTGCTGCTTGTCATTCTGTCACATTTGCTCACGAATTATTGGAACGTCCAAAAAAACCCGCACATATCATCACTGAAAGCTTGAAATCACTTCTATGTGAGCAACAGCCTCGCTGGAAACCCCAGTGGACGCTCTGGAAGTCAGACAGAATCACTGCCAGCATCACAGTTGGTTCAGTCTTCATTAATGCATCCACTGGGGCCAAAGACTTCTACAAACCATTTTCTGGGTGAATTTTGAGAAATTCTAAGCTGTGAAGTCATTTTAAAGCTTCAGTAAGTCCAGAAATAAAACTCCCACAGCCATGAAATGTGGTAAGGACACGGACAGAACAGTGTTTAGCAAATCTAAATGATTAAATGGATCCAGCAGATGACACATTCTGAATTACTGGCCCTGGAAAATGGAAAAAAGTGGAAAATCTACAATCAATCATGGTATTGTGTCCCCATAAAGTTCCTGTAAATGTATATCAATGATGGATCCATATTTCTACCAACTGTTGAGGCTCCAACATCAGTAGAATCTGATGGTGGAAAGTTTGACAAGACAGTTTTTAGATGTTTAGACTAAATGTTGATGTGGACTCATTGGTAGGAACCAGAACCTGGTGTTCATAGGGGTCTAGATGTTGGTGTCCATATGGGTCTAGATGTTGGTGTTCATAGGGGTCTAGGTGTTGGTGTTCATAGGGGTCTAGATGTTGGTGTTCATAGGGGTCTAGGTGTTGGTGTTCATAGGGGTCTAGATGTTGGTGTTCATAGGGGTCTAGATGTTTGTGTCCATAGGGGTCTAGATGTTGGTGTTCATAGGGGTCTAGGTGTTGGTGTTTATAGAGGTCTAGATGTTGGTGTTCATAGGGGTCTAGGTGTTGGTGTTCATAGGGGTCTAGATGTTGGTGTTCATAGGGTCTAGATGTTGGTGTTCATAGGGTCAAGATGTTGGTGTTCATAGGGGTCTAGATGTTGGTGTTCATAGGGGTCTAGGTGTTGGTGTTCATAGGGGTCTAGATGTTGGTGTTCATAGGGGTCTAGATGTTTGTGTCCATAGGGGTCTAGATGTTGGTGTTCATAGGGGTCTAGGTGTTGGTGTTTATAGAGGTCTAGATGTTGGTGTTCATAGGGATCTAGATGTTGGTGTTCATAGGGGTCTAGATGTTGGTGTTCATAGGGGTCTAGATGTTGGTGTTCATAGGGTCTTGATGTTGGTGTTCAGAGGGGTCCAGATGGTGTCCAAGCGGTTGTAGTTGTTGGTGTTCATAGGGTCTAGATGTTGGTGTTCATAGGGGTCTAGATGTTGGTGTTCATAGGGTCTAGATGTTGGTGTTCAGAGGGGTCCAGATGGTGTCCAAGCGGTTGTAGTTGTTGGTGTCCATAGTGTCTAGATGTTGGTGTTCATAGGGGTCTAGATGTTGGTGTTCATAGGGGTCTAGATGTTGGTGTTCATAGTGGTCTAGATGTTGGTGTTCATAGGGTCTAGATGTTGGTGTTCATAGGGGTCTAGATGTTGGTGTTCATAGGGTCTAGATGTTGGTGTTCAGAGGGGTCCAGATGGTGTCCAAGCGGTTGTAGTTGTTGGTGTTCACAGGGTCTAGATGTTGGTGTTCATAGGGGTCTAGATGTTGGTGTTCATAGTGGTGTAGATGTTGGTGTTCATAGGGGTCTAGATGTCGGTGTTCATAGGGGTCTAGATGTCGGTGTCCATAGGGGTCTAGATGTTGGTGTTCATAGGGGTCTAGATGTTGGTGTTCATAGGGGTCTAGATGTCAGTGTTCATGGGGTCTAGATGTTGGTGTTCATAGGGTCTAGATGTTGGTGTTCATAGGGTCTAGATGTTGGTGTTCATAGGGGTCTAGATGTTGGTGTTCATGGGGGTCTAGATGTTGGTGTTCATAGGGTCTAGATGTTGGTGTTCATAGGGTCTAGATGTTGGTGTTCATAGGGTCTAGATGTTGGTGTTCATGGGGGTCTAGATGTTGGTGTTCATAGGGGTCTAGATGTTGGTGTTCATGGGGGTCTACATGTTGGTGTTCATAGGGTCTACATGTTGGTGTCCATAGGGTTCTGGATGTTGTCCGAGACTATGACCTTTCCCATTTTGCAGTTTCTCCACACATTTAGGTGACCTGATGGGATCATTTGTTCATGTTTATCCATGTTTTATGGTCAGAATCCTCCAATACAATGCATTAATTAACATGTTAGAATAAGCATTAAGAGTATTTCAGATTGTTTAAATGTTATTTCCACTGTGTACAGGCCTCTAACCAGCATTTACGACGGCATTTGAGGAATCCTTCCTCATTAAATCTTTACATATTGTGATTAAAATGAAAACACGACTCAAAAACAATCACTGTAAGCATACATGCGGTGTTCAGAACAGCCAAAGCCCTAATGAGCCGATGCCCAACAGCAAAGTGGTAATTCATAATCGGACATGAAAAGCTGTGATGAAACGCAGCAGATCATTGTTTTAATGAGTCCGACTCGCTTTTGATCTTCCGTGTGTTTTCCCGCTCTTCCATTAAAAATGCATTCGGCTCACGAATGCAAACGCTGGCGAACAAACAAAGACGGAAAAGTCGAGTTTGTGTGCGAACGTCTGAACTACTCGGAGGATCCTTGTGTTTCTATTAAAGTCACATGTTGGTGAAAACAACTGAAAACATCCGATCGTCACATTAAGATTGATTTCATCCGAGCGTCTCGTCAACAAGAACCAGCCGGCAAATCCCAGAAAGCTTACAATCACATCAGCGCTTCACAGGCTCACTTTCTTTGGCACTAAAAACACGACGCTGCACCTCAAGTTTGCAAATCGTCAAACTCAACGAGGCTAACGAACAAACGCCGGCACACCAAGACACTCAGAAACCTCCCACCAGCGACTCAACGTACCGACGGCCAGGTTGGCGATGAAGAAGTTGGTGACGGTGCGAAGCGTCTTGAAGCGGTAGATGACGTAGATGACCAGGGAGTTACCCAGAACCCCCAGCACGATGATGGTGCTGTAGGCCAGGATCAACACCACCTGAAAACAAACAAACAAACAACAGTAAACAAAGGGGAGGTGATTCTCTACTAGTATAAAAACAGAGCTAGCCAACAACCGATGGCCGTTAGCTAACCAGGTGGAATTAGCTAGCTAACAGCATCCAGAAAGGCAGTTTGAGTTAAAACTGTCCACATTGCGGACTAATGATGTTGTTGTTTTTTTTTGTTGTGCCACCAATTAAATTCCAAATCCTTAATTTCATTGCTGACATTTCAGAGTCAGACATCTCAAATTAAATCTAAACAAACGAGAAGCCAGAGTACTCTCACTTTAGTTCATGTTTTTCCATTACTTCTTGGTAATTTGAAGAAAAAGGTTTGCCCAAAGCTCTTTGAAACATCGAGGGATAGTAAGAATATACCGCGACAATGCAGGCAATCCACTGTTTATATTCACTTTCACACAGGGACCATAAATCTGAATAACTGTCTCAGTAAAGACAGCCTGTAAGTCAATAATTCCATTATTTATGTGGCTGTTTAATGTGCTACTGGCTTATAGGAATGCTATCTTAGTTGATCCTAGCTTTGAGTTAGCCCTTAATGCTAACCCTGAGTGTGCACTGGTCAGAGGTCATTAAGCGGCACAAAGACTTTGTCATGGTGCCCCTTTGCTAGCTAAACTCCCACAATGCTTTCTGCTTTCCAACAAGGAACTACAAGCCTCCTCTGGTGTGAGTAATCTTCTGAATAAAGACGCCATTGTCAACCAATATTTCAATAATTATAATACAAATTGAGGTTACTGGACATTTGTCTTGTGCTGACACATGATACAGGCTGTTTGATGTGCAACTGGGCTACAGGAACGGGAACCTAGTTGATCGGTTGACCTGTTGCACTGGCTGGAGGTCATTAAGCGGCACAAAGACTTTGTCATGGTGCCCCCTTTACTAGCTAAACTCCTACAATGCTTTCCAAAATTAAACTATTCGCCTCCTCTGGTTGCTGCATTATTAAACAATTAGAGGCTCCATCTGGTGGACCAACCAGGTACTACAGCTGATCTACAACACTTGAATTGAACATGTTGTTGCATTCAAGCAGCTAAACTGAACACGCTCTGTTGCAGTCCTTCAATACATGAAAATAAAGTGCCATTAGGAAACGGTGAAGGGAAAACGAAGCCAAAAACCAAGGCCAGTGTTAGTTTGCCGTGTTAATTGGCATGAAACGAAATGCAGAGGAAGTAATGGAGTTGAAGTAGAATCAATGGGAGTGACCTCAGTGGGGGGAACATGGCATGAAAGGGCAGAATAATAGGTGGGGCTTGAGTTCAAACAGTTGAATAACAGAATCCATCCATTTCCCACTGATCCCAATCCGTTGTTACATCCGGTGTCACACAGGGACCAAAAATTTGAGTAATTTGATCGTAGCTTTGGGTTAGCCCTGAATGCTAACCCTGAATGCTAATCACTGGCCGGAGGTCATCAAGCGGCACAAAGACTTTGTCATGGTGCCCCTTAACTAGCTAAACTCCCACAGTGCTTTCTGCATCCCAACATTAAACTACAAGCCTCCCCTTTTCACTACAGTATTAAACAGCTAGAGGCTCCATCTGGTGGCGTAACCAGGTACTGCAGCTGATCTACAATAGTTAAAACTGTGCATTATCTAAAAAATAGTATCAGCAGATAACAAATATTAAATGATTTGGATTGGATTGGGGCAAACAAAGCTTTACTGGTACAATCCTAACTATTATTATCATCATTATTATTATTATTAACGTTTGCATTTAATATATGGTTCAGGAAAAAGACACATTTATCTTTACATCGACCCAACTAAACCATCTACAGCAGCTAATAGGTTCAGCATAATTAGCTTTCAATATTAGATTTACTGTATGTTGCTTTATTTTTGTATTTATTGCAGTGACTAGTTCAGTTCAACTCCTGCAATGAAACTTAAAACAATCCTTCATACGTGAAAATAAAGTGTTTCATTGGTAACTTGTGTCGGGAAGCCAGAACCAATGCTGTGTTCATTATATTAGTTAACAGTGTTAATTAGCTTGAAACAAAATGCAAGAGGAAGTAATGGAGTAAAATTAGAACCAGTCAGACTGATCTGGGTAGTGGGATCATGAAAGGGCAGATGGGTGGAAAAAGCCCAACAGCAGCAGTATGTTAATGCGAACACAGGACTAATGTTAGCACAGTTACATAACAGAATCCATCCGCTAATGAGCCCTAAAAGGCTCTAAAACTAATGGAAATGCGACGTCTACCTGAACACTCAGCAGTCTAATGGGGTCCTCTGGAAAGTTCACTCCCGGGGGGACGGCGCTGGCGTTGGGGTCGTAGTCATCGTCGGGCGGCGGTGGCATCGGCGACGGGAGGCGAGGCACTTCCTGCGTGGCGTTTACTGCGCTGAAGGCCTCCATGTCCGATCAAACGTGTTCAGCCGGCAGCGTCATTTTACAGACTCACGTTTACAGTCGCACGGCCTGCAAGACGACACAGAAACAGAAACACTGGTAAATATTAGGAATAAAGTGCATTTAAAGACGCAAACATGTTTACATACCAAGAAGACTAATTAACATGGACATCACTTGGTTTTACGTCCACCTGAATTTAATATTCACGTCTTCTTTTTGCTCTGTTTTGGTCTCCACCAACTCCTGAAGTGTTTTTTTAGACTTTTACTACTAAATTTTACTTTTTTTCTAGCTAGTTACTGTGTCCCACCCAGGAGTATTTATACCTGAGGGGTATAAATAGTTTAAACTAATAGCTAAAACTAACAAATAAATGTTTGAAATGGTCGGCTAAATGTAATAAACTAAAATTAACAATGAGGTAAAAACATAATGGAGAGACAGGTAGTTCAAAATAATAATTCAATTTTTAGGTTAAAGTAATAACCAGCAGAGAAAACTAGATGAAAGTAAATGATTATCTAAGTGCAGTGTTTAAATTGTTTAGCTAGTAATAATAAATAAAAAAGTCAACATTAGCTGAAACTAGATAGTTAGGTTTTTGGCTAAAACTGTTAGCTGAAAGTTATAGCTAGTTAAAAGTAATTAAGAAATGCTTTAAATAAAGATAAAGAGACTTTATTGTCATTGTGCAGAAGTACAAGGAATTTTTTATGGAAGAACGTGACAATTAGCAGCTATGCAAATAAGAATAAAAATAGATAAAAGATAATTAAAAATACTCTTTAAAATAAAAATAATTCAAACAAAGTATTATATACATATGACAAAGTGTTCAAGTAGTGCAGGACTGATCATAAATAAATTAGCAAGTAAGAAAACGTTTACTAAAAGAACGAATTAGCTACAAAAGAAGCGTGGAAATTGTTTGCTAAAGCTAGTAGTTAGCGAAAAATGATTAAACGGATTAAAGTTTTAGCTAAAAGTTTTAGCTGAAAGTTATAGCTAGCTAATAATAACTGATAAATAGTTAGCTAAAAGTAATGCTTTAGATGGTTTGGCTAACAGTAATAAATAGTGTGTTAAAAGTCATATTTGGTTGAGACTGTTAGCTGAAAGTAATAGTTAGCTGGAACCAAGTGTAATGCTTTATATGGTTTATCTAATAAATTAGCTAAAAGTAATGAATTGAATTTTAAGTTAGCTAAGGCTAATACACTTAGCAGCTTTAAATAGCTAATGCTATGTGAAATTAAGTTACTAAAAATGAGATGCTAACAAATGTAATAGACTGAATGAATTTGTTAATTCATCTTTTTCTGTTGGCGGGAAATTTAGTCAGTGTCAACCTGAAACTCTGCATCATAAATATGAATATTTATTGATTGAAACAGGACATTTGGAAACAAAGTGCTCATTTTGTTTATCTGTCACTAAATGTATAAAAATGGACTTCAGCCTTCATTAAATCTGTGAATTAAAACAATAATAAACCACAGATAATCTGGTTAAAGCAGGAGAACCTGCTGTTCACACTAAACCAGGTCACCGTCAGAAATCCACCTTCCAGGTTCCTGCTAATCCTTTAACCTACAAAACCACCAGGACGAGAACCAGCGAGACCAGATTAGCAGCAGCTCATCAGATAATCTGCCAGATTATTTCAAAACCGTGAGTTTACTCGCTTTGTGCTCCGACATTCATAAAGACACTAAAAATACCCGACCAGAGTCAGACCAGGGTCAGACCAGACTCAGACCAGAGTCAGACCAGAGTCAGACCAGGGTCAGACCAGACTCAGACCAGAGTCAGACCAGAGTCAGACCAGACTCAGACCAGAGTCAGACCAGAGTCAGACCAGAGTCAGACCAGAGTCAGACCAGAGTCAGACCAGAGTCAGACCAGAGTCAGAGTCAGACCAGAGTCACACCAGAGTCAGACCAGAGTCAGAGTCAGACCAGAGTCACACCAGAGTCAGACCAGAGTCAGACCAGAGTCAGACCAGAGTCAGACCAGAGTCAGAGTCAGACCAGGGTCAGACCAGAGTCAGACCAGAGTCAGACCAGAGTCAGACCAGAGTCACACCAGAGTCAGACCAGAGTCACACCAGAGTCACACCAGAGTCACACCAGGGTCAGACCAGAGTCAGACCAGAGTCACACCAGGGTCAGACCAGAGTCAGACCAGAGTCAGACCAGAGTCACACCAGAGTCACACCAGAGTCACACCAGAGTCACACCAGAGTCAGACCAGACTCAGACCAGAGTCACACCAGAGTCACACCAGAGTCACACCAGAGTCAGACCAGAGTCACACCAGAGTCACACCAGAGTCAGACCAGACTCAGACCAGAGTCACACCAGAGTCACACCAGAGTCAGACCAGACTCAGACCAGAGTCACACCAGAGTCAGAGTCAGACCAGAGTCAGACCAGACTCAGACCAGAGTCACACCAGAGTCAGACCAGAGCTGATTCAGAGCCGTGGGCGGAGAGAAGGTCCGAGATCCAGCAAAGTTTCAGCAAATCATTCCTGGACGTTCTGTGAAAACCGTTTACCGCCTCCCTCTCCCAGGACTGGTGGGTGGAGCTGAAACCATTAAACTAATCAATGACCTGGACGATTGATCGATCAGCTCATGAGGATTTATGAATTCTCTCACTGCAGCTTCTTCAATGTGAAAATTTTCTGCTCTTGTTCCTCCTGTGTGTCGATAACGTGGCGTACAACTAATCAATTAATCAACTGATCGATTAAATGATCAATCGACAATTTAAATGACTGTTATTTGTGGTTGTTTTGTGTCTCTTTGTTGCTGTTTTGCGTCTCTTTGTTGTTGTTTTGTGTCTTTGTGGTTGTTTTGTGTCTCTTTGTTGTCGTTTTGTGTCTCTTTGTTGTTGTTTTGTGTCTCTTTGTTGTTGTTTTGTGTCTATGTGGTTGTTTTGTGTCTTTGTTGTTGTTTTGTGTCTCTTTGTTGTTGTTTTGTGTCTCTTTGTTGTTGTTTTGTGTCTCTTTGTTGTTGTTTTGTGTCTTTGTGGTTGTTTTGCGTCTCTTTGTTGTTGTTTTGTGTCTTTGTGGTTGTTTTGTGTCTCTTTGTTGTTGTTTTGTGTCTCTTTGTGGTTGTTTTGTGTCTCTTTGTTTTTGTTTTGTGTCTCTTTGTTTTTGTTTTGTGTCTCTTTGTTGTTGTTTTGTGTCTCTTTGTTTTTGTTTTGTGTCTCTTTGTGGTTGTTTTGTGTCTCTTTGTAGTCGTTTTGTGTCTCTTTGTTGTCGCTTTGTGTCTCTTTGTTGTCGTTTTGTGTCTCTTTGTTGTTGTTTTGTGTCTCTTTGTGGTTGTTTTGTGTCTCTTTGTGGTTGTTTTGTGTCTTTGTAGTCGTTTTGTGTCTCTTTGTAGTCGTTTTGTGTCTCTTTGTTGTCGTTTTGTGTGTCTTTTTTGTTGTTTTGTGTGTCTTTTTGGTCGTTTTGTGTCTCTTTGTGGTTGTTTTGTCTCTCTTTGTTGTCGTTTTGTGTCT
The DNA here is from genome assembly GCA_024666655.1 of Dascyllus trimaculatus. Classification (NCBI taxonomy): domain Eukaryota; kingdom Metazoa; phylum Chordata; class Actinopteri; family Pomacentridae; genus Dascyllus; species Dascyllus trimaculatus. The sequence goes on along the minus strand of CM045467.1, from coordinate 1,470,780 downwards.
CTTTGTTGTCGTTTTGTGTCTCTTTGTTGTCGTTTTGTGTCTCTTTGTGGTCGTTTTGTGTCTCTTTGTGGCTGTTTTGTGTCTCTTTGTGGTTGTTTTGTGTCTCTTTGTTGTCGTTTTGTGTCTCTTTGTTGTTGTTTTGTGTCTCTTTGTGGTTGTTTTGTGTCTCTTTGTTGTTGTTTTGTGACTCTTTGTTGTCGTTTTGTGTCTCTTTGTTGTTGTTTTGTGTCTCTTTGTGGTTGTTTTGTGTCTGTTTGTGGTTGTTTTGTGTCTGTTTGTTGTTGTTTTGTGTCTCTTTGTTGTTGTTTTGTGTCTCTTTGTTGTTGTTTTGTGTCTCTTTGTGGTTGTTTTGTGTCTTTGTAGTCGTTTTGTGTCTCTTTGTTGTTGTTTTGTGTCTCTTTGTTGTTGTTTTGTGTCTTTGTGGTTGTTTTGCGTCTCTTTGTTGTCGTTTTGTGTCTCTTTGTGGTTGTTTTGTGTCTCTTTGTGGCTGTTTTGTGTGTCTTTGTGGTTGTTTTGTGTCTCTTTGTTGTTGTTTTGTGTCTCTTTGTTTTTGTTTTGTGTCTCTTTGTTGTTGTTTTGTGTCTCTTTGTTTTTGTTTTGCGTCTCTTTGTAGTTGTTTTGTGTGTCTTTGTTGTTGTTTTGCGTCTCTTTGTTGTTGTTTTGTGTCTTTTTGTAGTTGTTTTGTGTCTTTTTGTGGTTGTTTTGTGTCTCCATGATTGTTTTGCGTCTCTTTGTAGCTGTTGTGTGTCCGTTTGTGCTCCTTCTTGCCACTTGTTTATCACCTTTGATAAAAGCGAACAGACGTTGTGTTGTTGCGTTGCACAGACTCACACATGAGCTGTGGGGTTCACAGGTGGAGGAAGCCTCACCAGCTGTGTCACATCCAGCTGTGACCTCTGCGTTTCACAGCTGTGCGATGTGGGCCGAGCCGTTCGCCTCGGGGAGACGCACAAACAGCCCAAACACAGACACACAAACACAACCGCAGACGCACCAACGCACCAACGCACCAACGCACGCCGTCACAGTCCAGTGAGCTGATTCGCTGAGTGCGCTGCCTCAGGCGTCCAGCTCAGCGCTGATCCTGGCCGACAGGATCGCACAACACAGCGAGGCAGACTCACAAAGGTCTGAGGGAGTTCACACCTCCGTCACCCGATCGACACAAAAGTAACACAACTGTGGAGAAACGCATTATCAGGAAAGATCTGTTTTCATTTGTGCTCATGGATCAGCTGAGACCAACGAAGACACAAAACTACAACAAAACAGCTATTTGTTGTTTTGTGTCTCTTTGTGGTTGTTTTGTGTTTCTTTGTTGTTGTTTTGTGTCTCTTTGTGGTTGTTTTTTGTGTTTCTGTTGTTGTTTTGTGTCTCTTTCTTGTTGTTTTGTGTTTCTTTGTTGTTGTTTTGTGTCTCTTTGTTGTTGTTTTGTGTCTCTTTGTGGTTGTTTTGTGTCTTTGTGGTTGTTTTGTGTGTTTTTGTTGTTGTTTTGTGTCTCTTTCTTGTTGTTTTGTGTTTGTTTGTTGTTGTTTTGTGTCTCTTTGTTGTTGTTTTGTGTGTTTTTGTTGTTGTTTTGTGTCTCTTTCTTGTTGTTTTGTGTTTCTTTGTTGTTGTTTTGTGTCTCTTTGTTGTTGTTTTGTGTCTCTTTGTGGTTGTTTTGTGTCTTTGTGGTTGTTTTGCGTCTCTTTGTTGTTGTTTTGTGTCTCTTTGTGGTTGTTTTGCGTCTCTTTGTTGTTGTTTTGTGTCTTTTTGTTGTTGTTTTGTGTCTCTGTGGTTGTTTTGTGTCTTTTTGTTGTTGTTTTGTGTCTCTTTGTGGTTGTTTTGTGTCTCTTTGTTGTTGTTTTGTGTCTTTTTGTCATTGTTTTGTGTCTCTTTTTAGTTGTTCCCTGCATTTTAGTAGTCGTTTTGTTGGTTTTTGTTGTCGTTTCCTGTTGTTTTAGTCGTTTTGTGTGTTTTTTAGTCATATTATGTCTTTTTGTAGTCCTTTTGTGTCTCTGTTTAGTTGTTTTGTGACTTTTTGTTGTTATTTCGTGTCTCTTTGTGGTTGTTTCGTGTCTTTTCTGGAACATGTGTGCAGTAACTGACTGAAAAAGGCTAAATAAAATGAGAATAAAATGTCTTTTACTTTATAAAGTCCAGCCAAACCCAGCAGTCAGTTGAACAGATTACATTCCGTCTTCAGTCATTTCTGCTGAAACCAGCTCGGAGTGTAAATTCTGACTTCTGCTGCGAGTGTAAATCTAAAAAGAGCCGACGCTGAAGGATTTAGCATCAAAGACTTAGAGCTCTAATGAGACAAGCGTTGTAGCTCCAGACCTCCATCTTTAAAGCCGCTGCTGCCCTAAAAATAACCACGAACCGCCCAATTAGAGCCTCAAAGCAGCACACAGTCCTGAAATAGTCCCGTCTGTGTTCGACACATGACAGATTTCTGATGTCAAGATGTCTTGTCTACTTTTTGTGGTCATTTTGTGTCTTTTTCTTGCAGCTCAGTAAACAATACATGTGTGCCGCGTCGTTCCAAGGGCTGATTTTTATACTTCCTGTTGCCGACAAGTGGCGTCATTTTAGCGATTTCTTTAGAGATGCCTTTCAGACTTGGTTTTGTGGTTCAGATGGTTAATGATGGACGCTTGTGTCTGAGAGATTCTTGATCTGAGTTTTACCTTTCTTGATTAAATGAAGGATAAATGGCGATAAAAACCCAACTGGGATGGATTTAACAGAGTTTAACAAACTGATGCTTTGGGGTCCCATCAGTCAAGAGTTATTTAAGTGTTGTTGAACCACCAAAGTTTATTCTAAACCAACTCATGGAAGAAGACGAGAAACATGCAGAATACATAATTAATACCTGAAAACTGAACACCAGCAACAAAAAAACACTCCAGTCCACTTCATAAAGAGTTTAAATATACTAGCAAAGACCATGTTTATCATGTCAGACTTGAGTTTCTAACTCTGAATTTTCTACGACGGGTCGAATCTGGTTGGGTTCTTTTTGTTCCCGTCTACAACCGTCTGGTTTCTCTTTGACCCCTCTGGACAGAACTGGTTCAGTCCAACTAAATGTGTCGTCTCCATGATTCAGACTGGTTCCTTCAGGTTCTTGATGGTCTAAGTCAGGACTTTGGGGGGACCAGTCTAGAACCTTCATTCCAGCCTGATGGAACCATTTCTTCACCACTTTGATGTGTTTGGGCTCATTGTCTGGTTGGAACATCCAGCTGTGTCCCAGATCAACCTTCTGCTGATGGTTTTAGGTTCTGATCCTCCTCCTTCATTGTTCCACTGACTTTGTGTGAAGCTCCAGTTCCACAGAGCATGATGCTGCCACCTCCATGCTGATGGTAGGTCAAGCATGGTGGTGGCAGCATCATGCTCTGTTGTATGGTTGTTTTGTGCGTCTTTGTGGTTGTTTTGTGTCTTTTTGTTATTGTTTTGTGTTTGTCTTTAGTTGTTTTCTGTCTCTTTTTAGTCGTTTTGTTTGTTTTTTTAGTCATATTGTGTCTTTTTGTAGTCATTTTGTGTCTCTGTTTAGTTGTTTTGTGACTTTTTGTTATTATTTCGTGTCTGTTTGTGGTTGTTTCGTGTTTTTTTCTGGAACATGTGTGTCGTAACTGACTGAAACTGTGTCCCAGATCAACCTTCTGCTGATGGTTTTAGGTTCTGATCCTCCTCCTTCTTGATGGAACCATTGACTTTGTGTGAAGCTCTAGTTCCACAGAGCATGATGCTGCCACCTCTATGCTGGATGGTAGGTCAAGCATGGCGGTGGCAGCATCATGCTCTGTTATATATCTATGTGTTGTATCGCTTTATTATGCTCAGACAATTAAAAAGCAGTAAAGAAATGGTTAAACAAGGCTAGAAAGAAGGTTTTAGTCTTGACTTAAACCCATCAAGACCCTGAGGAAACAAGTCAGAAAGGCGACACATTCAGCTGAACCGAACCAATTCTGCGGTTTGATCCATTCAGAATTGAATCTGCAACGAGCAGAAAGAAAAACATGGCTTCTGAGTGCTCTTTATTTCAACAAATCCTCGGCTGCAGCTCTGAAATGGTGGTTTTGTTTCCCCTTCAGACGCTTTAACGCTGACGCCTGCGTTTGTTTGAAGCAGGTGGCTTTAATGCAGCCTAACGTGTCCTGGCTTTCACGGCTTTCACGGCCGCTCGGCTTCGGCTCACTTTAATATTTCCTCTGTTTTTCCTTCTTTGCCGCGCCGACGGAAACCGAACAAATCCTCTTAGCGTGGTTTCTCCTGCTAATCTTCTCCCTACACTTTGTTTACATCGTGCAAACATCACATTTCACACACATGCATCTGTTACTGCCGAAAAACTTAATCCAACAGCCTTTTTAAAGAACTGATTGCTAATTCTCACCAACATCCAAACAGTTTGATTTCAGTTCGGTCGTTGGCTTCCAGCGGACGCCTCTAATCTCAGCGGATCTCTCTGGTCTTTATTTATTTGTACAAGGGTGGAATCAAAGGGACACATTCATTAGGAAACATCAAGACTACACTCCAGAGCCGACGAAGTGCAGCAAACTCTACATTTAATCACGCCGGGGTTCCTCGGGGGTAAAACAAAGTGACCCACGCCAAAGCCGAGGTTAATAAAGCTCATCTCCGGGGCGGCAGCTTCAATGTTTCCCGGAACAAAGCGGCGCCGAGGCGAGAATCCTTTTGTACTCCGGATCGTCCTGCAGTTTCCACATAATGAGGACTTTCCTCAGTCGTCCCGCAAAGTAGATTTCAAAGTCAGCGCTGCCGTTTTTATAGCCTGGATGTGGAAAACTAAGACTTCAAAGCAGCTCCTGTTTGCAGCGCGTCCACGTATGTACAGACTGTTACAACGGAACAACTTCTATGCAGATGTGCAGACATTTAGTTGTAAAAACAAGACCGAGTGCAATATTACATCAATGTCAGATCATTCTAAACTGCACCAGTAGCTGTGTTGTTTCTAAGTTCAACAGAAGCATTTTTCCTTTCACAAACGATCAAATACAAATCCTTCACAGAGACGATATCAAAAATTCCGGCCCCAATGCAGATTAACAAAATAAGGATTAAAAATAGGTTGAAATTTGATTAAAAGACCTCAAATTTTGTTCGAAAATGACTTCAAATTGATCTAAAATGACTCAGAATTGGTGCATAATTTGTTAAAGGTTGTCCAAAAAGACCCAGAAATGGTCAAAATAACAGAAACTTGTCTACAGCTGCTGAAAGATTTTCCAGAATTACACCAAATTTGTTCAGAATAACTCAAATGACTTGTTAGTAAAGCTATGATTTCCTATCAGTCTAACAGGTCTGGACCTATGGACTGGGTCTATCTATGTCTTCATCATGGCTCCATGTGGAAAAAGAACTGAACAGAGGAGCTGAAGAATCTGATCCAAAGCAGGTTAAATGTGACTGGAAAAGGATCCAGGAAGACCAGTGACCAAAAGTAATCAGGAGGTCTAGAAGGAGCCATAGTACCACTAATCATGGCTCCTCCAATGATTCCACGGACAGGGAACTACTTTCACTAACAGACGGCAGCTGCTTCACACTTGGACCAGGGCTGATCAATGGAGACCAGAGTTAGTGTGGAGCTCAAAATGACTCAAAATGTGTCCAGAATAACTTAGAATTGATCAAACTGACTCAAAACCCGTCCAACATGAGTTAGAAAATATCAAGAATGACTCAAAATTGATCCAAAACAACTCAAAGTTTGTCAGAAGGGACTAAAAACGAGTCCCAAATGACTAAAAAGTGTCCAAAGTTACTGAAAATCATCAAAAAATGACCAAAAAATGTGTCCAAAATCAATCGAACTGCATGAACATGGATCTAAAATGAGCTGTGAGGTCTGGACCTATGGACTGGGTCTATCTATGGACCAGGTCTGGACCTATGGACTGGGTCTATCTATGGACCAGGTCTGGACCTATGGACTGGGTCTATCTATGTCTTCATCATGGCTCCACATGGAGAAGAACTGAACAGAGGAAGTGAAGAATCAGACTGGAAAAGGATCCAGGAAGATCAACTAAACCCAGTGAAGTCCAGTGTCAGCAGTAACCAGGAGGTCTAGAAGGAGCCATAGTACCACTAATCATGGCTCCTCCAACGACTCCACGGACAGGGAACTACTTTCACTAACAGACGGCAGCTGCTTCACACTTGGACCAGGGCTGATCAATGGAGACCAGAGTTAGTGTGGAGCTCAGACCCTGGAGAACATCAACCTCTATGGACAGAGGACCAGAACCTGACCAGGACCACCACAGTGGATGCATAGTCCTGACAGTGAAGCACGGAGGTGGAGTGTGATGGTAGATAAAGGTGTTGATGACATTTATAGATGCTGCATGACTGAGAAGATTGAAGAAGAGGAACATTCCAACATGAGAAGCATCCAGAGAACAAAGAGTCTTTAAATGTTTGTCCAGAATCACTAAAACATTATTGAATTTCTCTCTAAAGTGAGTTGAAAAATGTCCAAAATCACTCAAATGGACTTTTTTTTAATGTTTTAAAGGGAAATAGAGGCGTTTCTGAAGAAAACTGCTGTGAAAAGACGTTGAAAAGCAAAAGTTTTGGAGCTCAGTAATGAAAGAATCGAGGTGTCACTGCAGGGCCGGTATTACTGTAGCTGCACTTCCCTTCTGAAGAGGTGAGTCTTTGAAAGCCCGGCTCTCTGATGTGCTCCGAAGGCTGAAGATAAACATGGCAGCTGCTGGTCTGATGACTAATTAACTGCCCGACTTGCTAATTCAGTCATTAATTGACCGCCTGATTAACAGGCTCATTGGCCCGACACATGTTCACAGCGGTAAATAAATCCCGGGTGACGGAGTTTTACGCCTCATACATCTTCATTAATTTCATTAACGGGCACAAATTACCGTACGTGTCTGGATTCACCGCGGAGGTTTATATATCTGCTGATTTGCAGCACCAGGCGGCTGCATTTGCTGTCAGTCAGTCTTTGAAGCACATCACAAACCAATTCAAGACAATAAAGGAGACGTGCTGCACCACTGAACACCAGCAACAGAAACACCGAAGGCCACTTAACTGTTGCATTAGCGACTCGGTCAAAACCCAGTTTAAAAGGTTCATATACACTTGTAAAGCGAGTTTCCAGTCATTCCTACAACCCTGAATTTTTAATGATGGAATGAAACAAACACGTTTTCATCACAACAATCAATCACGGCCACTTGACTCGAGTTTGCTGCTGATCACACGGACAAAGAAAAGGCCTTCTGGAGGAGAGTCCTGGTGACAATAACCAGAAATGTGTTTGGAGGAGGGAACCCCAAGAACACCAAACCCACCCACCATCAGGCATGGAGGTGGCAGTATCATGCACTGTTACAGACTAATATAAGCCATATTGATCTATTATGCTCAAATGTGTGTCAAAAACAGCAAAGAAATAACTAAATAAAAACAAAGTTCTGAGGTCAGATGGAACAAAGACTGAGGAGAGAAGGTGAGGCCTTCAACCCCAACAACACCAGACCTACCATCAAGCATGGAGGTGGCAGCATCATGCTCTGGGGCTTTCTAGAAGTCCCTTTGGCCTCATTTCAGACTGTAGTTTGGACTGGATTTAGACTTTCTAGTGACTTAAAGTTGGGTTAGGATTTATTTTACAGTGGATTTGGCCCTGGTTTAGGACTGGTCTCAGATTGTCTTGGGGGGGTCTCTGACCTTTTTTTAGGAGTATTTAAGATTTGGTTTTGGTCCCGATTTTGCACTGGCGTTTGATTTGACTTGTTTCTTCAGGTTCTTGATGGGTTTAAGTCAGGACTAAAACCTTCTTTCTAGCCTGGTTTAACCATTTATTTACTGCTTTTTATGTGTCTGAGCGTAATAAAGCCATAGATATAGAACAGAACATGATGCTGCCACCTCCATGCTTGGCCTACCATCCAGCATGGAGGTGGCAGCATCATGCTATGTGGCTTTCTAGACGTCCTTTTGGCCTCATTTCAGACTGTATTCTGGACTGGCTTTGGACTTTCTTGGGACAGGTTCTTGTTTGGTTTCAGTCTTGGTTGTGGGCTGGTTTGGGACCTGGTTTTGATTGTGACTTTTTAGGACTAGTTTCAGACTGTCTTGGGCGGGTCTTAGACTCTTTTTAACCCCAACAACACCAGACCTACCATCCAGCATGGAGGTGGCAGCATCATGCTCTGTGGAACTGGAGCTTCACACAAAGTCAATGGAACAATGAAGGAGGAGGATCAGAACCTAAAACCATCAGCAGAAGGTTGATCTGGGACACAGCTGGATGTTCCAACCAGACAATGAGCCCAAACACATCAAATTGGTGAAGAAATGGTTCCATCAGGCTGGAATGAAGGTTCTAGACTGGTCCCCCCAAAGTCCTGACGTAGACCATCAAGAACCTGAAGAAACCAGTCTGAGTCATGGAGACAACATATTTTGTTGGACTGAACCGGTTCTGTCCAGAGGAGTCAAAGAGAAACCAGACGGCTGTAAACGGGAACCACGAAGAACCCAACCCATCGTAGAAAATTCAGAGTTAAAGGAGTCGTTGGAAACTCAAGTCTGACATGATAAACAAGGTCTTTGCAAGTACATTTGGACCAATCTAACCAGATATTTGTCCATATTTGTATGTTGCTTTAACAGTTAAGCAGTTATTTAATATAAAATTAAAGACACGTGTCCGGACGTTTAGTGTTTGTCCTCTCTGTTGTACTTCTTGTTTGCGATTCTATATTTATTCTCACTTTTATGACCACTTGCATGTCGTTTACAGGGCTGTATTTGTAACCAACCACATAATATTCGGCCCTTCAAGTGAAACATCTGCCTCTTTAAACTAACTGGAATAAAATCCTTACAAACACATTAAATCTGCTAATAGTGCGGTTTAATCTCGGAGCAGCTCATTACAAAAAAACCCACACAATCATGCGTTTTATCAGCTGAATCATGACCAGAATGAGCCCAGCGTGATGATGCAGAGCCTATTTACCGTGCTCTTATCTCATCACGCCTGGATTACTGTAACAGCCTCTTAATGAATAATAAAACTGCAGAGAACGCCGCTGCCGGGCTCTTTACCGAGTACATTTTATCCTCTTTCGCTGGCTTCCAGTATGTTTTAGGATGAATTTTAATGTGATTTCAGTTACTAACAGGCACTACATGGTCAGACTCCTCATGTTTCTCAGACAAATACCTTTGATTTGTTGTGCAGGTTAAGATTAGGGAAGGGTCTGAGGCTCGGCAGTAACCTCCCCGAGGATATGAGGCCGGCTGACTTCCTGGCTTCATATCAATCATTTACTAATTCAGATAACATGGTTCTTTTCTAATCACATGGACATCGAAAAGTCCCTCTGGAGGAAAGTGCTGTGATCACATGGAACAAGATATGGGCAGAAATACGTGCAGAGGTTAGAGGGTGAAGCCTTGAACCCTTAAGAGCATCAAACCAACCGCCAAGCATGGTGGCGGCAGCGTCATGCAGACGATTTATAAGAGGCTCGAGGCTCTGCAGTAACTTGCCTGAGGAAATAAGACAGGTTGAGTCTCTGACATGCTTGTTTTTACTCCACCTTCCCTGATTTGTTCTGGTTGTAATAGGTATCAAGACCTTTATGTGTTATTACATCGTGTTTGGGCTGCTGTGTGAAGCATTTTATAACTTTACTTTGATAAATGCTACGTTGATTGTATGAACCACAAAGCTAGCAAATAAAAAAGCCCAAAATAAATTGTTCAAACGAAGCAAAGTAGCTCAAATTTTGTCTAAAAATGCTTAAAGAGTTGTTCAACATGATGCAAACTTTGTTCAAAATGGAAAAAAAAAATGTCCAAAACAATGCGTAAATTGGCCAAAATAACACTAAAGCTTTTCAAAAATGAACTCCAGAGTGATCCAAAATCTGTCCAGATGACTCAAACGTTTTTCATAATGATGCAAAGCTTGTTCAAAATAAGCAAAATCTCCAAAATGTAAAATCAAACTTGGCTAAAATGAAAAAAATTGTTCAAAATTACTCAAAAAGCATCCAGGATGATGCAAAAACTGTCCAGAATGTGACATAAACTGCTCCTGCTTCTGTGCAAACACTCTGCTGTACTTGGTTCGTCCTTCAGCAGCGACTCCAGCGCCTCTGAAACGTGTTGAAAACGTGAACAGCGTCGTGCCTCCGAGTCACAGCGAGCCGATCTCAGACCTGATCCGATGGAACAAGGAGAAAAGAGTCAGGCGGAGGCGACAACACATCTGTCGCCTCGCGGACCAGAAGTCACACCGTTTAATTTTACCGCCCCGTTGAAGACCCGGGCCGACGTCGCGTCCGAGGTCGCTCTGCGGTAAATTCAACGCGGAGAAACGGCGGCCGGGTGAAACCGAAACACCGAGACCCCGTTTCGTCATCCCCGTCTGGAGCGAAGCCACAACAGCAGTGAGACTCTGAGACTCCAGCGGTCCGCTCATTAAGAGAGCATTTAATGAGCTGGACCCGAGGCCAGACGTCCACTTCGATTCACATTAGCGATTCGCTCTGCAGATGAAAGAGAGCAAAGATCTGAGAGCAGAGACGCAGAAATTCCTTCTGAAGACTTGAAAACATTTGACTTTTGAAATGTCCGTCTAGAAAAACAGAGTTCAGTAAGAAAGACTCAAGAATCAAGGGTTCGCCTTTCAAAGCGTCTCGTTTTCCATGAATTATTTGAAATGTTTGCTACCATCCAGTCATGTTCTCATCCAGAAGCAAATAATCAAGGATGTCAGCAAGGATTCATCCTCTGGGAACCATCCATAGTAAACTTTGCACCAACCCAAAAGGAGCTAATAAAGTTCTTCCCCTGAGTACAATGAATGTCTGAACCATCTTTCACGACAACCTATCCCGATGTCGTTAACACTTGTACATAAAGAGCTTAAAGGTTGAGCTGCAGGAAACACCAACGTCAGTAGGATTCATCCTCTGGGAACCATCTGTAGTAAACTCTACGCCAACCCAACAGGAGCCAACAAAGTTCTTCCTCTGGGTACAATGAACGTCTGAACCAAATTTCACAGCAATAGACGCACGTTTCTTTTCGAAAAACCACAAACATCACGCTAATGGTGGTGCTACGAGAAACACAGTGGAACAACAAGGTCAGTAGGATTCATCCTCTGGGAACCATGAGCATCTGGAGTAAACTTTGCACCAATGCATCAAGTACAGATAACTGGAAACTTCGACCTCATGGTGGCGCTAGAGAAGGAGTCAAAGGATCACAGGAGCTAATACAGGTCTTCCTCTGGGGACCACGAATGACTGACCCAAATTTTACAACAATCAATACAAATATTGTTGGCATTGTGGTGCTACAGGGAGCGTAGTGGAACACCGAAGTCTTTAAGATTCATCCTCTGGGAGTCACGAATGTAAGCGGGAACCCATCAACTAAACTCAACTAATCAGAGTTTGTCCTCTGGGCACAACGAACCAAACTTCGTGCCAATCTATCCTATAGTTGTTAATATGGCAAAAGTTTTACTTCGTCTTGGCGCTGGAAGAAACATTACAACAGCAATCAAGTCAGTAGGATCCATCCTCTGGGGACCAAGACCATCTGTAACCCTAACCCCTGCGCCAATGCATTAAGTACAAGTATAGAATTAAGTGGATAAGGGGAAACTCTGACCTCATGGTGGCGCTAAAGGAGGAGTCAATGATCACAGTAGGTAATACAGTTCTTCCTCTGGGGACCATGAACGTCTGAATGAAACCTGTTGACATTTTTCAACCTCGTGCGGACCCATCAACTAAATGTAGAGATTTCACTTGATTAATCAAAACCTTGACCTCATGGTGGCGCTAGAGGAAGAATCAAAATACAACAGAGGTTCTTTCAGTTCTTCCTCTGGGTACAACGAATGTCTGAACGATATTTCCCGACATTTTGTCCACATGATGTTGACATTTTTTACTAGAAACCAGAAATATCAATGGTATGGTGTCACGAGAAAAAACGTAGTTCAACAAAGTAGGATTCCCAGTAGTTCCTAGTAGGATTCATCCTCTGGGAATCATGAACGTCAGTAGTAAACTTTGCTTCAGATGTAAAAGATTACGCTGCATTAGTCTAAATTTAACCCTCATGGTGGCAAAGAAACAGCAAAGGATCGCAGAAGCTAATACAGTTCTTCCTCTGGGCACCACGAATGTCTGAACCAAATTTTACAACAACCAATCCACATTTTGTTGACATTTCTAGCCTACAACGACAAAATATCAGGCTCACGGCGGAGCTATAGGAAACATAATAAAGTAGGATTCATCCTCTGGGAACCACGAGCATCACTGGTAAACTTTGTGCCGATCCATTCAGCAGATGTAAAGACTTCATTGGTGTAAATTTAACCCCAACGGTGGCTCTAACGGACGAGTCAAAGGATCACAGAAGCTAATAAAGTTCTTCCTCTGGGCACAACGAATGTCTGAGCCACGTTTCCCGACAATTCATGACGTTGTTTCAGATGACGACTTCAACCTTTAATTGATTTGAGCCGTAAATTTCCTCAACCTCAAGCATCCTGGAGCCTTTTTGGAGAACCAGCAAGTGAAGGCGCTTTAAAAAGAAACACTTTCAGCTACTTCAGGTCCGGCAGACACTTCCAAAGACTTGGGACATCGTGTTCTTGGAGAAAGGAAGTTGCCCTCAAGGGTAAACGCCGCATAAATCTGCCGTGAACTCGGACATGTACGGTAACGTATGCATCGTCCATCACCTTGAGGAAGATCTCTGACCCTTCGGCTCGCTAAATCACACGACAGACTGCAGGACGCCGCATCCACTACCTATAAAATGTTGATAAATCGTAATCTTGGCCGATCTTTTGTGACCTACTTGCGAGGTGAAATGCATCAGGGAGCGAGGTGAGCTGCAGAGGGCTCGAGATGCTGTAAATTTAATCACAGAGCAGAGCGGGAGCCCTGAAGACGGCACGCTGGGAGTCCATAAATTACATTTCCACCACTACAACTAGAGGAGACTGATGTTCTGCCGAGCTGATGGCACGAGAACCGGCCCGAAGACGTGAAGAAATGTGTGGACCACCTGGATGTTGCTTCGCTAAGTGGCAAAACAACAAGGAAAAAAAAACTGGAAAACCTAAAAAAACACTTCCCTGATGTGTTTGCCGTCACGGAAGCCTCTTCTCAGCAGCTCCCTCACCTCCAGTGTTTTAATTATTGAGACAAAACAGGATTAAATATTAAAAACTCTGGGAGGAGTTCATCTTCTGGGGCCAAATGAGACACCGGGAAACCAACTCTTTTAATCCTCCGTCTGTCTGTCAAAATGCACGGCTCAATTTTCCAATAATAAACCAAAAAAACAAGTCCAGAAGCAGCATCCACAAGACCCACTGGTGTAGCATCACCTAAATGTCAAATTAATGTAAATTAAATCACCTTACAGCAATTGGGTTACGTCAAAGTTGAAGATTAGGGTATCATCACACTTTTGTGCTTCACTGTCAGGACTATGCATTCACTGTGGCTGTCCTCCAAACATGCTGGACTCCATCTGAGCCCAACAAAATCATCAACTGACCAAAGAATGTCCTTCTACTATCTAATGTACTTCTAAGTTGAACAGTAGGGCATCACCCCACCTTTGTGCTTCACTGTCAGGACTATGCAGTCACTGTGGTCGTCCTCCAAACATGCTAGACTCCATCTGAGTCCAACAAATTCATCAACTGACCAAAGAATGAGCTTCTAACACTCATCAGGCTGTGGAGCATCACCCAAATGTCAAATAAATCTAAATTAAATCACCTGACAGCAACTGGGTTTCGTCAAAGTTTAACAATAGGGTATTATCCCACCTTTGTGCTTCACTGTCAGGACTATGCATTCACTGTGGCCGACCTCCAAACATGCTGGACTCCATCTGAGCCCATCTGATTCATCAACGGACCAAAGAAAGTCCTTCTGCCACCTAATGTACTTCTAAGTTGAACAGTAGGGCATCACCCTACCTTTGTGCTTCACTGTCAGGACTATGCATTCACTGTGGTTGACCTCCAAACATGCTAGACTCCATCTGAGTCCAACAAATTCATCAACTGACCAAAGAATGTCCTTCCACTAACTAATGTACTTCTAAGTTGAACAGTAGGGCATCACCCCATCTTTGTGCTTCACTGTCAGGACTATGCATTCACTGTGGTCGTCCTAACATGCTGATCTAAGCCCAACAGATTTATTGTCGGAGTAAACAATGTTCTCCCAACATTCATCAGGCTTCTTTTCATGTTCTTCAGCAAAGCTTCTTCTATAAGTTTTGTGGTGAACAGCAGGTAAGGTTGTTCTCGAAGACGTTGACGTTCTTCACGCCGTCCGAGCTTCACACAAACCGACTGCGTTGTTCCTTCGATCCATTAATTCCACTAATTCTCGGCTCCTCTTCGGTTTATTCCAAACAAACTCCTGCAAAATGTCGCCTTCTCCGTGTTTTCGCATGAACGTGGCAAACAAACAAACTTTCAGATCGGGGGCGGAGGAACGAGGACACGAAAGGTTATTTATTCACAGGCGCGAAAATGTCACAGATAATTACTTTAATTTCACCTGCAGGTGTTTCCTGACATTCAAACAATTCTGGCATTTGAAACCACCGATACTGAGAAGGTGAGTGTAAATGTTAAAATCCATAAGCAGCGTCTGAGCGAAGCCTTTTAGTCGGGAATCAGACATTAGCAGGAACGCTAACTGCCTTCTGTGGGAGTTTTTCAGATCTACAGTGCGGCTTTACCTCGTGGTGACACTTCCTGGCTGCTCCTGATCAATTCTTCATCAGCGCTGTGGTTTCTGAAACTTTAACGAGCTGCTGGGATTCGGTGGAAGGCTGCTCCACTTCTCACCGGCCCGTGAACCCATTCCTTCGTCTCGTTGCTCCTCCATCCAGCCCGTTCGCTCTTCCTTCCCTGCTGAGGTGTGGTAATCCCCCCGGAGGCGTCTCGGCTCATTTGACCAGAATTAAAACACCATAAACACCCAGAGGGAGCGGTTTCCTGGGACCAACCCGGGTCTCTCTGCTCTCGGTTGTTAATGAGATGTTGGAAGTGTTTCCTCTGGGACTCGGCTCCATGTCGACATGATTCAAGACACATTTATGAAGATTTATCAGCCGGACTCGCTGCCAGGCTCTCGGCGGACACTACTCTGAGCCGTAGGTCCGTCTTCTCCAGGTGATCCGGTTTACTAGTCGATCCAGATCAGTCTCTAGCGCTACGTCGACAGGCTTCCAGAATCAAACCAGGAGCAACAGAAGAATCAGAAACAAACACAAAGTGAATCCACCTGAAACTAAACCGAGTCCACCGGTCAGTCTAAGTGATGAACATGGATCTACAGTGAGCTGTGACCCTTCTCAGGTCTGGACCTGTGGACTGGGTCTATCTATGTCTTCATCATGGCTCCACATGGAGAAGAACTGAACAGAGGAGCTGAAGAATCTGATCCAAAGCAGGTTAAATGTGACTGGAAGGACTCCAACGTTAGTCCATGGTGACTTACGGTGGTCTAGAAGAGACAGAATTTGTTCTTATGGCTCGACGTTTGGTCAAAATTACTCAAAACTACTTCCTTATTTTCGGACCTATGGACTGGGTCTATCTATGTCTTCATCATGGCTCCACATGGAGAAGAACTGAACAGAGGAAGTGAAGAATAGGTCTAGAAAGGGATCCAGGAAGATCCACTAAAACCAGTGAAGCCCAGTGTCAGCAGTAACCAGGAGGTCTAGAAGGAGCCATAGTACCACTAATCATGGCTCCTCCAACGACTCCACGGACACGGAACTACTTTAACTAACAGACGGCAGCTGCTTCACACTTGGACCAGGGCTGATCAATGGAGACCAGAGTTCGTGTGGAGCTCAGACCCTGGAGAACATCAACCTCTATGGACGGAGGACCAGAACCTGACCAGGACCACCACAGTGAAGCACGAAGGTGGGAGGGTGATGATAGATAAAGGTGTTGATGACATTTATAGATGAAGAAGAGGAATATTCCAACATGAGAACCATCCAGAGAACAAAGAGGTTCTGCTGAAGAACAAAGTGAAAACCAGGAATGTTCAAAATGAGAACAAAAAGGAAAGAAAATACGATTTTTTTTGTCCAATTTAGTTGAAAAACACAAAAAAACAGTCAGATTTGCACAAAATGGGTCTTTAAATAACTCAAAATACTGAACCTGAACTGAAAATAACTCAGTTTGTGTTTGAAATGACTTAAAACGTTTAAAAAAGGCTCAAATTTTCCAAAATCACTTAAGATTAATCTAAGTATTACTTGATTTTTGTCCAAATTGAGTTGAAAAATATGTAAAAAATGACTCCAGCTTTGTAATAAATGAGTTGAACTTCATCCATACTGACTCCAAACGTCCAACAATACAACTATAAAATCCAAACTTGGTCAACTTTTGTCCACATTCTGTTAAAAATGAGTTGAAATGAGGACAAAGACCCTCAACATGAATCCTGTCGTCGTGTCGCAGACGGCTGGATAAGTCCTGGATGGATGAACGGCCACGGCGTCGGAGCGACAGCCGGTGTTTTGGGGAAACAAAGAAGCCGGAAATGAAAGCGACGGCGGCGGATTATCGTCCTCCAGGCCCAGGTGGAAGCCGCTCTCTGATTGGACGGATCAGAGCCAATCAGGACTGGGTTTGGAGGATCAGAGTCGACCGAGGATGACGGACGCATTTAAAGAGAACAAGGACCGAGGAGTTCAACACAAGAAGCAACAAACACTGTAAAACTAGTTGATTTAACCAGTTAATTCATCTGTGAGGTGGTCAGTTTGAACTTAGACGCTTTATTTAAATAGTGATTTGTTCTTTTACTGTGTTTCAGTCGGTAAAAAATCTTTGTTCTGCAGGTAGCTGCTCTGGTTTCAACCGTTTTTTACAGTATTTTACTTAATACACTGTGAAACTAAAATAAAATGTCATAAAATGAGGATTTATCTGTAGTTTTCTAGTTATTTCACATATTTTCCCCAGTTTTGTAAAAAATTACAGAGAAAATCTATTAAAAAATTTTTTTAATTCACACATCAACTGTAAAAAAAATGTTAAAAATCTGTATTTTTTACAAATAATTTGTGCTTTCACAACTTTTACCCATAAATGATGAGATTATATCGTATTACATTTATTTACATGAGCAAACAGAACATTACAGACGTCTGTTGTTATTTGAAAGAAAATTAAGAATTTTAAGGAGCAAACTTTTAAAATTATTATATTATTACTATTTTACCTGTTTTGTAAAATTATATATAATATCCAGTAAAATAAAACGTAAATAAACTGACAATAAAAATATATAAAAAATAATTTAAAAAATATAAAAAAATAATTGGTTCATTTAAAAATTCTAATTTAATTCAGTGTTTTTTTTTTCCTGTATTTAAACCAGCAGAAAGTCTCTTTATAGACATTTACTGTTATTAGAAAGTGAAACTACGAACACTGAGGACTGAAAACTGGTTAAAATGATCCAATAAAGGAGCTTTTGTTCGACACGTCCTCAGAGTTTTATTAAACTACAGATAACATCCGAATAAGAAAAAACACATTAATTTACATGTTAAAGGCTCAAAACTGTAAATAATGTAAACAACAAACATCTGTTGATCCTTTATTTACAGATGTTTAGAAATAACTGAAGAAGACGTCTGTTTAAATTATTACTTTACAGATTTTCTCTGCTACATTTAAATCTGGTGAAAACGTGTCATTTTAAACCACTGTTAAATCATTTTGACTCATTTTAGGTTCTATTTTTTACATTTCAAGCTGTTCTGGGTAAATTCCGAGTCATTTCCGACCATTTTGAACTAAATTTGAGCAACTTTTAAGTGATTTTGGACAATTTTTAAAATAATTTTGGATTAATTTTCTCATTTTAGACGTAGTTCCAGTCATTTTCAACCTTTACAAGTCATTTTGGATGCATTTAAAATCATTTTTGGGCAAATTTCTGACACTTCTTCAGTTAATTTTGGATCATTTTAAACAAATTTCTGTCATTTTGGACCAATTTTGAGGATCCATGACAATATTTTGCATTTATGGACCATTTTAACTCATTCTGAAGACGTTTTAAGTGATTTCGAACTCGTTCTGAGTCGTTCTCAACCCTTTAAATTCATTCTGGACAGTTTTTAACTTTAACAAATCTGAGTCAATGTGGGCTTTTTCTTTACTAGTTTTAGACTTTTGGACAAGTTTCGAGCCGTCATGGATAAATTCTCAGTCATTTTCAACTGATTTATTCTCTTTTGGTCATTTTGAACCTTTTATTTTCTGTTTTTGGGACAGATTTTGAGTCATTTTTAAAAGAAGTGCACAGATAATTTCATTTCTGATTCATTTTGAACCATTTTTAAATCCTTCTGGACACGTTTCATGTCATTTAGGACCATTTTTAACATGCATCAAGTCATTTTAGGCTCATTTTGAATTGTTTAAAGTCAAACTCCTGTGTTTTTGGGCGGTGGTCGTTAAAAGTCTGCCCACAGAAATCCACAGAGATATATTAAATTTGTATTTTTCAACACTTCTCAGCTGCAATAATAGAAAATCTCTGAGCTGCTTCACAACCAGTGAAACATGTTCAGGTTGTTCTGAACTACGAGGTTTAATTTGAAGGTCTGGAAGCAGGAAACTGGACTAAACTCACCACCGAGCCTCATGAAGCTGTGGAGGATCAGCAGCAGCGTGAAGCTTCTGCCCTCATTCAAAGGATTTTAAAGAGTTTCAGGAGTTTCTGCTGCTGCTCAGCTTCAACCAGGAAACACCTGAAGATCGTCGGCTGCAGCATCAGGAGGCGTTCGATTCGCCTCACTGTGCACACCGGCCGGGTGGAGACACCAGCAGAAGGTGACACAAAGTGACCACAGGTAGGCGTTCAACAGTCTAAATGTGACGTAAGACGAGAAAGGACGACGCAGTTTGAAGCAAAACGACCAAACTGTGACGTAAAAAGACCACAGAGGGTTGAAAATGACCAAAATGTGGCAAAGTGTGGTGAAAAACGTCAATAAAACCACACAAAGAGACCAAGATTAGACACAAAACAACCAAAATGTGACATAAAACAACCACAAATGAACACAAACAGCAAAAATGTGATAAAAAACAACCACAAAGTGAAGAAAATGACCAAAACATGACATGAAACACCAACAAAAACATAGAAAACGGTAGAAAAAAGACACAAAATTAGGCTGAATTAACCAAATTTGAAAGAGAATGACCAAAATGTGACAATAAGCAACCACAGAGAGACGCAATACGATCTAAAATGACCACAAAACAATCAGAACTAGACATAAAACCATCACAACATTACCCAAAATGTGACTAAGACCTTCACAAATGACAAAAAACTACCAAAATGTGACACAGAAAAACCCCAATGTGACATAAAATGACCACAAAATGATAAAAAATGACTAAGATGTAACATAAAAGAACTGAAATGTGTCATAAAGTAACTCCAAATACCACAAAACGATCACAAAGTGATGAAAATGACCAAACCATGAGGTAAAACTAGAACAAAAACATACAGAATGATGTCACAGTGACACAAAATGACCCAAATCTGACACCAAACAACCAAAATGTGACATTTAATCATCAAAAATGACCCAAAATGACCCAAAATGACCAAATGGAGATACAGAATGATCAAAATGTGACTAAAGCATCCACAAATGACACAAAACAACCAAGATGTGACATAAAATGACCAAAAAAATGACATAAAATGACCAAAAATCACAAAAAATGACAAAAAACGTGACATAAATCAATCACAAAACCATCCAAAATGAGAACAAAAAGATCCAAAACAACCAAAACTGATACAAAACAAGCTCAAAAAGATGCAAAAAGATCAAAATCTGACTCAAAAATACAAGATGTCACATAAAACAAACAAAATGTGTCACAAAATGAGGCAAAACTGCCAAAATCTGACACCAAACAACCAAAATGTGACATAAAACAGGCACAAAATGACCCAAAATGACAAAAAAGTGATATAAAATGACCACAAATTGACACACAGCAACTAAAGTGTGACATAAAATAACCAAAAATCACAGAAAATGACCACGGAGGGACATAAAACAACCACAAAACCATCCAAAAAGAGCACAAACAGATGTAAAATGACCAAAATGTGACTAAAACATCCACAAATAACAAAAAACAACCAAAATGTGACTAAAACATCTACAAATGACAAAAACAACCAAAATGTGACACAAACCTTCAACAAAATGATATAAAACAACAAAAAATGACACAAAATGGCTGCAAAAAGACGCAAAACAACTAAAACATGACACAAAATAACCAAGAATCACAGAAAATGACCACAAAACTACGCAAAATGACCAAAATCTGACACCAAACAACCAAACTGTGGCATAAAACAACCACAAAATGACCACAAAGAGATGCAAAACGACCAGAATCTGACAGAAAATTACCAAAAAATGGTGCAAAAAAGACGGAAAACGATCAAAATGTGTCACAAAGCTTCTAGAAAACGAAGCAAAACAACCAAAACTGAAATGAAACAACAGGAAAAAGATCCAAAAGGAGCAGACGGTGACAGGAAGTGACCTCAGCAGCAGAACGAACGACCAAACAGGGACAGAGGCTGAAGTTCCAGACCTGGACCATAAATCCAGGACCTCAAGGACCTCAAGGACCTGAAGGACCTGAAGGACCTGAAGGACCTGAAGGACCTGAAGGACCTCAGACTCGTCCAGCTCTGGTGTCTGAATTCTGTCGTCTCATTTTTCCATCTCAACACTTTTCCTCCAAACCAACAAGGTTCAGACGGTTTTTAACCATTTAATAGATTATAAGATATTTATTCTGTCGTTTGGCTGCAACGTTTCCTAAACTCATTAATTTAATTTAATTTAAAAACTGTGTCTAAAATGTAAACGAGCTGAATAGTAAGAAATACAATTAAAAATAATTAATTCAGTTATTAAAAAATACATTCAATTAATCAGCAGAAAAATTAAGAGAAATCAAATAATATAAGATTAAATGTAATAAAATATTCATATTAGATAAAAGATGAGAATAAAGAGGTTCAAAATAACACATTTAATTAATAAAAAATAAGAATTAAAACAACACAAAAAATCTAAAAAATTAATTTTTAATCAGCAGCCTGATTTTAATGTTATTTATAAAGAATAAATAAATTAATCAAATAAATTTAATTAATAAATAGGAAGAAATAAAATAAATAAAAGAGCTCAAAAATTTAAATAAATTCAATAAACAACACAGAAAAGTGTTTTTTGGAAAAAGTACATAAAATCTAAATTACAAGCCTCAATCAGGAGAAATAAAACTAATAAAATAATTATAAATTAAATCAGTGAAAAGGGAAGAACATAAGAGGTTTTTGTTACTAGAGCTTTTATATTTGATTATTTACATTTTTTTTTGTTTGTTTGGAAAAAATGTTTGAGATTTAAACTGTTTGCATAAATTAGGAGATAAAAAATAAAATAATGAATTAAATTATTAAAAGCTCGAAACGATGAATTCAACTAAATGATGTTCATATTTGTAGGAAAACAGACATAAAACATGAACTTTAAGCTTCAACCAGCAGAAATAAATGATCAATAAACACTGAACATGAGGATCCACCAGAACCGGATCAGATCAGATCAGCTAAACAAACCAGGACCAGGTTTTAATCCTGGACTCGGACATTCGTGCTTCTCATCGGACACCAGCTGCGTGCGTCGGTGCGCGTGTCCGTGTGCGTGCAGATGTGTGCGTGTGACACACTGACCTCCGGGTCTCTCCGGGTCTCTCCGTCCCCGGGGACCGACACGCGGCTCCCCGCTGCCATGCAACGAGAGGACCGGGAACCACCGAGGGTCGATCCGGTGCTCAAAGCCTCCGCATCACGGAGCCTCCGTCCCGGTAGGAGCCTCCCGCTCTGCCCGCCGCTCTTCTCCTCCTCCGGGTGAAAATCAGCGGAACCTGCCGGACCTCCGGGTCGGTTCTCCGCCTCACATCCTCGCTGCCGCCGCTCCGGATCGGCAGAACCCGCCGGTAGATTCCGGTTCCTCCAAAGACAACAGGTCGGTCTGTTAAAGCCTGAACGTCGTCCCGCCGCTGCTCCGTGCGTCCGTGCGCTCTGGACACGGACTGAAGCGTTTTACGCACCGCGCGTAAAAACCGAGCGGAGGATCGGAGGAGGAGGAGGAGGAGGAGGAAGAGGAGGAGAGAGAGAGAGAGAGAGAGAGAGAGAGTGAGGATGAAGAGATGTGAAAGGAGGAACAAGGAACGAAGAACACCGAGAAAACAGGACACAGCGACCAGATAGAGAATCAGAACGAAAAAAATACGATTCAGAAACACCACAAGACACAATACATGACAAAAATATGACGATAAAACACGAAAACAGACAGAAATGTGACACAAAACTACCAAATAAAGAATCAAAACGACCAAATAAAGAATCAAAACGACCACAGACTGAAGCAAAATGACCAAAGCATTGTCCAAAACAACCAATATGTGACAAAAATCAACCACAAAAACATGCAAACTGCCTGAAATGTCCCACAAAACGACCAAACTATGATCCAAAATGATGCAAGAGATTCCATCATCGTCACAGAAAACAGGCAAAATGTGATAAAACAACCACAAAAAGACACAAACCGACAAAGACACGACTCAAAATGACAAGAATTTGACACAAAACAACCACAGACTGATGGAAAACAGGCAAAATGTGACAGGATGCCACTAAAAAGTGACTCAAAATAACAAAAAAGAGACAGAAAATACACAAAATGTGACCCTAATGGGCATCAAGTAACAAAAACCAACTGCAAAAAGATGAAAACTAACCGAAATGTGACGCAACATGATAAAAGGCATTTAAAACGACAACAGTGTGACACAAAACGCGCACAAAAAGATGAAAAATAACCACAATACGACCTAAAATGACCAAAAATGTGTCACAAAATGAAAAAAACATTTTATACAACACAACAGGTCAAGAAGTGACACAAAACAACCACAAAAAGATGCAAAACAACCAAAACGTGGCCCAAAATCATCCAGAAAATGACCTAAATTTGAGAAGAAACAGCAGAAAAAGGAAAAAAAATCACATAATGATGTAAAACGACCAAAATAGGGCACAGACATAAAAAACAATTATATTTTTCCAGCGGAAACCATCAAAACGTGACACAAACAACCAAAAAGTGGCTCAAAATCAGCACAAAGTGATGCAAAAAGGGCGAAATGTGACACACGACGACACAAAGAGACACAAACCCACTAAAATGTGACAAAAAGACACGAAAATAACCACAAATGGTTTCCAAACTACCAGGATGTGACATAAAATGCTGTATATCTATGTAAATGTGTGTTTTAATGGTACTGTCAATGGTTTTTAGCTGCTCACTGATCTTCCTGGATCCTCTTTGCACTCATTCGGCCCGATACCCCCACACTCCCACCTCTGTGCTTCACTGTCAGGACTATGCATCCACTGTGGTGGTCCTGGTCAGGTTCACACCAAACACCTGATCCCAACTCATTGATCTTCATCTGACCAAACAATGTTCTCCAGCATCCATCAGGCTTCTCTTCATCTTCTTTAGCAAACATTTCAGGAGGACGACCTCTGCAGCCATGATTAGTGGTACTATGGCTCCTTCTAGACCTCCTGGTTCCTGCTGACACTGGACTTCACTGGGTTTAGTTGATCTTCCTGGATCCTTTTCCAGTCACATTCTTCACTTCCTCTGTTAAATTCTTTTCCATGTGGAGCCATGATGTAGACATAGATAGACCCAGTCCATAGGTCCAGGACTGGACTGGTCTCAGCTGGGTTCTCTTTGGTTTCGTTGGGTTCTGAAGGTGTTCAATCTTTCTAGAGTGAATATCTGTATATCTATACAAATGTGTATGTTAACGATACTGTCACTGGTTTTTAGTGATTTTTATTGATCTATCTGGATCCTCTTTGCACTCGTTCGGCCCCACACTCCCACCTCCGTGCTTCACTGTCAGGACTATGCATCCACTGTGGTGGTCCTGCTCAGGTTCACACCAAACATGCTGGACTCCATCTGAGCCCAACTCATTGATCTTCATCCGACCAAACAATGTTCTCCAGCATCCATCAGGCTTCTCTTCATCTTGTTTAGCAAACATTT
>CM045467.1:1428882-1446350 GCA_024666655.1 Dascyllus trimaculatus | reverse complement strand
AAGGAAACGTGAAAAAATGAAGCCATGAAAATGTCCGTCACGTGTCCACTGGGAGGTATGATCACTGTCAGAGGTCATTACGCCTCATCAAAGTCTCTGTCATGGTGCCTCTTTACTTGTTAAACAGGAAGATGCTCAACCAGGTCCTACAGCTAATCGACAAGAATTGAAAGATGTATTAACTAGGAAACACATCAGCAGATACTGTAAATATTAAACCAGCGGTCTGCAACCTCTTGTGCACCACGGGCCAGTTTCAAACAAGAAGATTTTCATTGGACTGGTTATCGAGCCAGATGACCGGTCCAATGAATTGAAGCATGGTAGTGGCAGCATCATGATGTGAAGCATGGTGGTGGCAGCATCATGATTAAAGCATGGTGGTGGCAGCATCATGGTGTGAAGCATGGTAGTGGCAGCATCATGATTGAAGCACGGTGGTGGCAGCATGATGATGTGAAACATGGCGGCAGTATCATGATGTAAAGCACGGTGGTGGCAGCATCATGATTAAAGCACGGCGGTGGCAGCATTATGATGTGAAGCATGGCGGCAGTATCATGATGTAAAGCACGGTGGTGGCAGCATCATGATTAAAGCACGGCGGTGGCAGCATTATGATGTGAAGCATGGCGGCAGTATCATGATGTAAAGCACGGTGGTGGCAGCATCATGATGTAAAGCATGGTGGTGGCAGCATCATGATTAAAGCATGGTGGTGGCGGCATCATGATGTGAAGCATGGTAGTGGCAGCATCATGATTGAAGCACGGTGGTGGCAGCATTATGATGTGAAGCATGGCGGCAGTATCATGATGTAAAGCACGGTGGTGGCAGCATCATGATTAAAGCATGGTGGTGGCAGCATCATGACGTGAAGCATGGTGGTGGCAGCATCATGACGTGAAGCATGGAGGTGGCAGCATCATGATGTGAAGCACGGTGGTGGCAGCATCATGATGTGAAGCATGGAGGTGGCAGCATCATGATTAAAGCATGGTGATGGCAGCATCATGATGTGAAGCATGGAGGTGGCAGCATCATGATTAAAGCATGGTGGTGGCAGCATCATGACGTGAAGCATGGTGGTGGCAGCATCATGAAGTGAAGCATGGTGGTGGCAGCATCATGATTAAAGCATGGTGTTGGCAGCATCATGACGTGAAGCACGGTGGTGGCAGCATCATGACGTAACGCATGGAGGTGGCAGCATCATGATGTGAAGCACGGTGGTGGCAGCATAATGATGTGAAGCATGGTGGTGGCAGCATCATGATGTGAAGCATGGAGGTGGCAGCATTATGATGTGAAGCATGGTGGTGGCAGCATCATGATGTGAAGCATGGTGTTGGCAGCATCATGACGTGAAGCACGGTGGTGGCAGCATCATGACGTAAAGCATGGAGGTGGCAGCATCATGATGTGAAGCATGGAGGTGGCAGCATTATGATGTGAAGCACGGTGGTGGCAGCATCATGTAGTGAAGCATGGTGGTGGCAGCATCATGAAGTGAAGCATGGAGGTGGCAGCATCATGAAGTGAAGCATGGTGGTGGCAGCATCATGATTAAAGCATGGTGTTGGCAGCATCATGACGTGAAGCACGGTGGTGGCAGCATCATGACGTAAAGCATTGAGGTGGCAGCATCATGATGTGAAGCACGGTGGTGGCAGCATAATGATGTGAAGCATGGTGGTGGCAGCATCATGATGTGAAGCATGGAGGTGGCAGCATTATGATGTGAAGCATGGTGGTGGCAGCATCATGATGTGAAGCATGGTGTTGGCAGCATCATGATGTGAAGCATGGTGGTGGCAGCATCATGAAGTGAAGCATGGTGGTGGCAGCATCATGAAGTGAAGCATGGAGGTGGCAGCATTATGATGTGAAGCATGGAGGTGGCAGCATTATGATGTGAAGCATGGTGGTGGCAGCATCATGAAGTGAAGCACAGTGGTGGCAGCATCATGAAGTGAAGCACAGTGGTGGCATCATCATGATTAAAGCATGGTGGTGGCAGCATCATGATGTGAAGCATGGAGGTGGCAGCATTATGATGTGAAGCATGGTGGTGGCAGCATCATGATGTGAAGCATGGTGTTGGCAGCATCATGACGTGAAGCACGGTGGTGGCAGCATCATGACGTAAAGCATGGAGGTGGCAGCATCATGATGTGAAGCATGGAGGTGGCAGCATTATGATGTGAAGCACGGTGGTGGCAGCATCATGTAGTGAAGCATGGTGGTGGCAGCATCATGAAGTGAAGCATGGAGGTGGCAGCATCATGAAGTGAAGCATGGTGGTGGCAGCATCATGATTAAAGCATGGTGTTGGCAGCATCATGACGTGAAGCACGGTGGTGGCAGCATCATGACGTAAAGCATGGAGGTGGCAGCATCATGATGTGAAGCACGGTGGTGGCAGCATCATGATGTGAAGCATGGTGGTGGCAGCATCATGATGTGAAGCATGGAGGTGGCAGCATTATGATGTGAAGCATGGTGTTGGCAGCATCATGATGTGAAGCATGGAGGTGGCAGCATCATGATGTGAAGCATGGTGGTGGCAGCATCATGATGTGAAGCATGGTGGTGGCAGCATCATGATGTGAAGCATGGTGTTGGCAGCATCATGATGTGAAGCATGGTGGTGGCAGCATCATGAAGTGAAGCATGGAGGTGGCAGCATTATGATGTGAAGCATGGTGGTGGCAGCATCATGATGTGAAGCATGGTGGTGGCAGCATCATGATGTGAAGCATGGTGTTGGCAGCATCATGATGTGAAGCATGGTGGTGGCAGCATCATGAAGTGAAGCATGGTGGTGGCAGCATCATGAAGTGAAGCATGGAGGTGGCAGCATTATGATGTGAAGCATGGTGGTGGCAGCATCATGAAGTGAAGCACAGTGGTGGCAGCATCATGAAGTGAAGCACAGTGGTGGCAGTATCATGATGTAAAGCACGGTGGTGGCAGCATCATGATTAAAGCATGGTGGTGGCGGCATCATGATGTGAAGCATGGTAGTGGCAGCATCATGATTGAAGCACGGTGGTGGCAGCATTATGATGTGAAGCATGGCGGCAGTATCATGATGTAAAGCACTGTGGTGGCAGCATCATGATTAAAGCATGGTGGTGGCAGCATCATGACGTGAAGCATGGTGGTGGCAGCATCATGACGTGAAGCATGGAGGTGGCAGCATCATGATGTGAAGCACGGTGGTGGCAGCATCATGATGTGAAGCATGGAGGTGGCAGCATCATGATTAAAGCATGGTGATGGCAGCATCATGATGTGAAGCATGGAGGTGGCAGCATCATGATTAAAGCATGGTGGTGGCAGCATCATGATGTGAAGCATGGAGGTGGCAGCATCATGATTAAAGCATGGTGATGGCAGCATCATGATGTGAAGCATGGAGGTGGCAGCATCATGATTAAAGCATGGTGGTGGCAGCATCATGATGTGAAGCATGGAGGTGGCAGCATCATGATGTGAAGCATGGTGGTGGCAGCATCATGATGTGAAGCATGGTGGTGGCAGCATCATGAAGTGAAGCATGGTGGTGGCAGCATCATGAAGTGAAGCATGGAGGTGGCAGCATTATGATGTGAAGCATGGTGGTGGCAGCATTATGATGTGAAGCATGGTGGTGGCAGCATCATGAAGTGAAGCACAGTGGTGGCAGCATCATGAAGTGAAGCACAGTGGTGGCATCATCATGATTAAAGCATGGTGGTGGCAGCATCATGATGTGAAGCATGGAGGTGGCAGCATTATGATGTGAAGCATGGTGGTGGCAGCATCATGATGTGAAGCATGGTGTTGGCAGCATCATGACGTGAAGCACGGTGGTGGCAGCATCATGACGTAAAGCATGGAGGTGGCAGCATCATGATGTGAAGCATGGAGGTGGCAGCATTATGATGTGAAGCACGGTGGTGGCAGCATCATGTAGTGAAGCATGGTGGTGGCAGCATCATGAAGTGAAGCATGGAGGTGGCAGCATCATGAAGTGAAGCATGGTGGTGGCAGCATCATGATTAAAGCATGGTGTTGGCAGCATCATGACGTGAAGCACGGTGGTGGCAGCATCATGACGTAAAGCATGGAGGTGGCAATATCATGATGTGAAGCACGGTGGTGGCAGCATCATGATGTGAAGCATGGTGGTGGCAGCATCATGATGTGAAGCATGGAGGTGGCAGCATTATGATGTGAAGCATGGTGTTGGCAGCATCATGATGTGAAGCATGGAGGTGGCAGCATCATGATGTGAAGCATGGTGGTGGCAGCATCATGATGTGAAGCATGGTGGTGGCAGCATCATGATGTGAAGCATGGTGGGGGCAGCATCATGATATGGAGCATGGTGGTGGCAGCATCATAATGTGAAGCATGGTGGTGGCAGCATCATGATGTGGAGCATGGTGGTGGCAGCATCATGATGTGAAGCATGGTGGTGGCAGCATCATGATGTGAAGCATGGTGGTGGCAGCATCATGGTGTGAAGCTCGGTGGTGGCAGCATCATGAAGCACGGTGGTGGCAGCATCATGACGTGAAGCACGGTGGTGGCAGCATCATGACGCAAAGCATGGTGGTGGCAGCATCATGGTGTGAAGCACGGTGGTGGCAGCATCATGATGTGAAGCACGGTGGTGGCAGCATCATGATGTGAAGCATGGTGGTGGCAGCATCATGATGTGAAGCATGGTGGTGGCAGCATCATGATGTGAAGCATGGTGGTGGCAGCATCATGATGTCAAGCATGGTGGTGGCAGTATCATGATGTCAATCATGGTGGTGGCAGCATCATGGTGTGAAGCATGGTGGTGGCAGCATCATGGTGTGAAGCATGGTGGTGGCAGCATCATGGTGTGAAGCATGGTGGTGGCAGCATCATGGTGTGAAGCATGGTGGTGGCAGCATCATGATGTGAAGCACGGTGGTGGCAGCATCATGACGTGAAGCACGGTGGTGGCAGCATCATGATGTGAAGCACGGTGGTGGCAGCATCATGATGAAAACTGCAGCAGTAGAGTCAGATTCATGTACTAAGTTTAAATTAAATTCTATATTTAACACATTAGATTTAAAGGTTTTGTAGTAAAACTTCTACCCGACTTATTAAGTTAGCAGGATCATTTTCAGACAAGGCGTCTCTTTGACCGATCATTTCATTTAATAATATTTCATGTCTTTAACGTTTCCTGTTTGTGTAATTAAACTACAGACTCAGAGGAGATTAGTTTCCCGACCAGAACGATAAAGTTTGCTGTGGTTTCTGCAGAGTTTCACTGAATGCATGTGTTTTTAATTTAACTAAGGAGCTGGAATGTGGACCAACATCATGACGTTGGGTTTGTTTCTGGGGTTTTAATAAATGCATCGTCGCCGCCAACAGTTGAGTCAGATTCATGCATTAAATTAGAATTAAATTATAAAATCACGTCGCAGAGAGGCGCTCACATTCAGCAAAACAGACAAGCAGACGGACGACATGTAGAGATGGATGTTTTATTAATGTGAGGAAACCCAACAAAGTCTGGTTTGTTTCTGAAAAGTCTGCAGTAGATTTTAAAGTGATGAATCAGGAGGAAGACATGTGCTTCCACTGTGCTTTTTAACGATGATGTTTTATCATGCTTTCATGTTTTTATCAGGAATTCTAGTTCAGATTTTTCACTTTACGGTGGGAATAAAAGAGCAAATGTCACTTCAGTCGGTAACAAACTGAACTGCTGGTCTTTGTGTGTTTCCTCAGTAATCCGGAGTATAAAGACACTCTGATGGACATCGCTCAGCTGCCAAACCTGCCCGAGAAAACGTCCGAGTCGTCTGAGACCTCCGACTCCGAGTCCGAGTCCAAAGAGAACTCAGGTACGTAGAAAAGAAGGAAAGAGGAAGTGAACAGGGACATGAATTATAAGCAGAATGTCCTGTTTTTACATTCAGACACAAAAAAGCCTGTTAAACCTGTGATTCCTGACGAGCGCCTCTTGAATCAGCGGCAGCAGGAATCAGAGGCTCGGTGTTTTATCGGCCGGTGCCAGCGTGGCGCCGCTGCCAGGCTGAACGGTCACGAATCCAACAGCTGCAGGGACTGAGAGCTGCTGGCAGCCGCAACCAACCACCGGATGACAAAATGATAAAATGCGGAGGAGCTGCACGACGCCACGGAGCGCCACGGAATACCTGCAAAGCTCACACAAACACAAACAATGGAAACGCCTCGAGAAAAGGCCACAAAGCTCCGAACAGAACAGAATCCAAAAAACTCAACTCGGAACCAGACGAAGTTCCAGCGCTGCCAGATCAGTGCTGGAGCCAATATTCATTAATCATAATGAACTGCGCTGGGAAATAATGGAAATATTGTCAATATTTCAGTTTTATGGAAATCAGGGACAGATTTAAAGTCTGTTGAAGGAGGATTTGTGTGGTGGATTCTGCAGTATGTGGTGTGATTTTGTTTCTAAGATGATTTATGCTTTCAGTTTCTTCTAAATTCATTTATAAAATCACTAATTACAGTTAAACTGGTGCAAAAAACAAGGTCAACAAAACACTACATCACATATTTACAGCAAGATAATACAGTGAGACATAAGAACAGTTAAAAAACAGAGTAAATAAATCAGTTTATATATAATACAGATGCTTTTTAATGCAGATGCTGGTTTAAAGTTTATTATATTCACAGTGTGACCTGCAAAAAAAGAATACACTGAAAAATACTTTAAAAACCTGTAATTCTGCAAACACATACACAAAAATATACATAAGATTATGAAAAAAGCTGCAAATCTAAGTGTCTAATTTAAAAAATATATTAAAACCTGTAATTTTGGATAAGGATTAATACTTCTTTCTAGCACGGTGGTGGCAGCATCATGATGTGAAGCACGGTGGTGGCAGCATCATGACGTGACAGATTTTTTATTTTTTTAACTTAAATAGTTAAAATAAATTCACAAATGCATCATACGGATATTTCATTCTTATTTAATTGAGAAAAGTCTTAAATTGAAGTTTAACACGGTGAATATATAAATAAATAAGAGAAAAAGAGGAATCTGTTCTGTAATTTTACATAGATTTGTTTATTAAATGAAGAATATCTTGTATAATAACACATTTATCACTATATATATATTATATCATACATTATAGGTAATTTCTGTGTTTTTACACATGTAAATATCTTTCACTGGACACTAAAAAGGGGAACAAATACACATAATCTCATGTAGAATTAAGACAGAAAAACATTTTAATGATGTAAAATGTCTGTATTCTGACATGAGGGTTCTTTTCCCTTTGTTTCTACACTACGACCATTTTTTACAGTGTGAACTGAACAGGAGGAGCGCTGATGTTGTCACAGCGCATCATGAGTTCATTATATTTTATTTATAGATGTATTAATGATTATAAACGCGATGCAGAATCTCCTTGTTGGATTTGGGAAGTTTCAACAGAGCAGCAGCAAATGCAGCCGAAAGCTCCTTAAAGCCTGAAACAAAGTAAACCAACAGTGAAACATGGAGTCTGTTGGTGCTGAAGCATCCAAACACACAAAGACTATTTACTGCTCATCTTGGTCTCAGACCTGCTGCTTTAATTTTAATAATTACAGCTGGAAATGAGAAGCTGCTTTAGTCTGGTTCTGATAGTGAAGGAGACTGAAAGGCAGGTGTATTTAATAGAAGCGTCTCATACTGAGGTTTGAGGTTTGATGCTCTTGTGGCTCTTCACCAGATCAATTATTGGAATCAATAAAGGATTGTATTTATTCCCCTGGAGGCAGCACAGAGGCGACAACCCGACGTGAGCATCCTCCCTGACAGATAAATTAAACATTTGAATGCAGATGTGGAAACACAGTTTGTGCCTTTCTGAAGGAGACAAAGCTCTCGGTCCTGTGAGTTTCAGCGAGCCGGGCCTCCACCTTGAGCAGAATATTATCAGGTCCTGCCGCCTGTGTTGGCACGATGCGGATCAGTGCCAGCTGTTACTCTTGCTGGAGGACAGATCCTGGCGGCTGGCGGCTGCAGACCGATGCCAGATGCTGCAGGAGGCTTCCAGCTCCGGCTCCAACCGGCCCGAGGAGCTCCACGTCCACGGACTCTAAAATGAGATATCTGACCCCTGACCTGTCGGGATGTAATCTACCGGAGCCAGAGAGGGCCGATCAGCAGCCAAGAACAAGCAGAGGAAGGAGTCTCTGCTGTTTTTATCCTGTTAGCAGCGACGAAACTTCACCAGCCGGTTCTAACTAGAAGGAAAGGGTTGGTTATGGATCAGCTAGTCTGGGTTTTATCATTTAGAGTCTGTTGCAGCTGTTAGACGACTTCAGTATCGAAGGAAGCAACAAGTTTAACTGCAGAAGTCTCCACAACAACATCACCAACAGTCCAGAGCAAAACAATCCAGCATGAGAAGCACAAACTTCCCCTCCAACAGACCGGCCTCCTGGACGCTCAATAAACACTAGTGAGAAGAAAAACACTAAATATTTCTGAGCTTTGTGTTTTTAAAGATTTACGACTACAGTAGGAGCCGACTGGAAAACACTGCTGCAGAGAGCTGCTGAGACCCACTGGAGGAGCAGGAAAACATGGATGGAGGGAAAAACTAAAGCTGCAGAATCCAACAGATCCTCTCTTCAAATACAGACCAAAAAACCTTTCAGTTATATTATCTGAAGGTAGCAGATGTAGGAAATTCAAGTATCTAAAAACTAATTTTATTAGATGATCCTGGTATCTTCTGTGTGTAAAACGATCCTGTCATTATCTAGAACTTGTTCTGATCAACCAGCTGTCAACATGCTGATATGAGCCTTAAAGTTTACCCACAATGCACTTGTTAAAGTGAATGACGTGAAGCACGGTGGTGGCAGCATCATGACGTGAAGCACGGTGGTGGCAGCATCATGATGTGAAGCACGGTAGTGGCAGCATCATGACGTGAAGCACGGTGGTGGCAGCATCATGTGGGGATGTTTTATATCAGCAGGTCCTGAAAGGCTTGTAAAGGTAGAGGGTAAATTAATGCAGCAGAGTCTAGAGAAATCTCTACGTCACAGACATTAAACTGCTTCAGTTTGACTGTTCAAACTATGATACATCCCATAATACTGATGCTACAGCTGGTTCTAGAGAACATGAACAGAGACCAGGTGTAGTGATCAGACTGAGACTCCTGGATGGATGTAAACTGATCTGGGTCCAGGTTCTAGCAGAACTCCAGTGTGTTGTTCCTCCTGCTGGACTGATGAGGTTCTGAGGCTCAGAATTGATGGAAAACGTCTGTTAAAAGTGATAAATCACGGCGTGTAACTGAAAATATTCACAGTTTGAAGGCAGAACTTTGCATGGCTTCATTAAATATAATAAACTTATTGAACATAAAACAAATAGTACGGTTCTGAAGAGGTCGGGGGCTATTTACAGGCTTTATCGACCTTTTTATGGACTGACCCTCCTGACAAACCCTGATACGTGTGATTTGTGGGCCTCCCTGGTTCCAGGAAACTCTCTCAGCCTCGGGTCCATTTTTGACTCCCAGCCCGAGAATAAATCTGTTTTGCTTGGACAGAACACCTAATGGAGATACCAGGTTTCCCCCAGACAAAGCGATTGAGTCGACATTTCGCTGCCATTAGGGAGAGTGTGGCTGCCAGCTGCTGGCCTCGGTGTGTCCTGGCAGCCGCTACACTGGGTGTGTGTTGGGGGTGTAATGGGCTGGACAGCGCCAACATGCCTGAACAGCAGCAGCTACAGATACTGAACACACAGCAGCAGGATACACAACACGCGGAAAAGCTGTCCGCAGAAATGAAGCAGCTACACCTGAGCTTTTTACACAGGTATTCAAACACACACAATCCTCAGTGGGAACGTTGGAGGAACGTCTCAATCACTGGATGTGGAGGTGGACGGACAGGCCAGAGCATTACATCACTACCTGCTCAGGTAGAACCACAGGATGGAGAGCACCTGGCTGCAGAGCTCCACTGTCAGGACAGGAAATACACAGGATGCATTACAAAATAAAATCGCATAGGCACTTCCAGTGGAATTATTTTTCATGCTAATGCATTAGCAATACACTGTAAAATCTACCAGACCATTGTCTATAGTATATATAGTTTTAATTTATATATTAAACTTGTTATTATTTTGAGAATGAGCCCCATTGTGAGTTTTATTCCTGCTAACAGAATAATCCTTAAATGTTATTTTAATGCACAGTTACAGTCATAAGAATAGAACAAAGACGTGCTACAGGTCATGAAGACAACACAATAATTACTAATATAATGACAAAGTCGGCGACCGGGGACATTAAATAACAAAAGTGTGACCGTCAGATTCCCGTAAAACTACTTCTATCCTGCTACAGAACCGTCAGAGCCAGAGGCAGATTTCAGAAAGTCTATCCGAGCTAAGGCTGCTGTCAGATTTAATTAGCGGTTAGCAAACCAACTTCACATGTGTCACCGCCACCTACCGGACTGGACGCTTTAAATGTCCTTTTTTATACCCGTTACTTCCTGTCCTCACAGTGGAGGTCTGCAGCCAGGTGCTCCTGACAGTATGAGCCACAGTCCTCCCAACAGATTCAGTTGAACTCATCATCACATGATTAATTCAATTCAGTTTTGTCTATATAGCTCCAGTTAACAACATGTCATCTCACAGCTCTTAGCATAGTCAGATAAAACCCATAAACTCCGACAGAACCAGGCTCAGGGAAGGCGGCCATCTGCCTCGACTGGTTGGGGTGAGAATGGGGATGACGGAGGTGCCTTTCAGTGCATCGCTGTACATTTGGTTGCCTGGATACGAAGCCTTTTACATCAGCTAACACGTCTCTGCATCCCGGTTTTGCTTTCTTACTATGTCCTTATTGACTGCATCTTTCCGCCTTGAGGCTTCTTTTAAACGTTCAGTAGCTGCTAACCACCCAGCACCATCCTGCCCTGTCTGGTGTTTTCCTTCTTCTAGACTCACCAGATCACTGCTCTGAAGATCCTCAATGTTATTCAGCTTCTAGTGAGTCTTTTGTCCCACGGATGCATGTAGGAGGTTTGTCATGTTAGCTTGTATGGTGGAGAGCAGAAGACTGATGCTCGACAAGGACACCAAGAGGACATGGCGCTCCTCATCCTCTCCGACTTCAAGCCTGCACAGGAGATTTTCAGGGCCACAGTTCAGAACATGCACAAAGGTTTTGGTCACCCTAAGAAGAGTTACTGCAGCAGATAACGTCTTCAGGTTCAACCTCAGGGCACCATGAAAGTCTGAACAAACAGGGTCGACGAACCGACCGACTGTCAGCGTCTTTTCAAATTTCACATTGCTGTGTTTGGGTCCGCAGGCTTTGCAACATTTTTAACCAACCTACTTCTTTGTTCTCCACAGACAATGAGAAGTCCGAGGGGAAGCCGGGTCACCAAGCAGAACACACCGAGGACCCGGAGGCCGACAGCAAACAGCAGCCCGGCCAGCCACACTGTTCCTCCGAACAGGAGATGAAGCGCCAGGAAGAAGGAGACAGCTCGAGTAACCCCGAGAGCCAAGACAGCGATGACAGTCTGGAGCCTTCAGATGGAGAAGGAGAGGAGACGGAGGAGGCCAGGGGAGGAGGAGGTGGAGGAGGAGGTGGCGGTGGAGGAGGTGGAGGAGGCAGGCTGGGAAGGTTAACAGGACTGGGAGCACTGGGTGGGCTGGGTGCCATCGGCGGACTGGGTAACCTGGGTGGGCTTCACATTAAAGTGGAGCACTATGGAGAGGGGGAGGAAGTCCAGCTGCACAACTCGCAGACGTCTTCATCAGAGGAGGAGGAGGAAGAGGAGGATGAGGATGAAGAGGAGGAGGATGGAGGTGTGCAGGACTGCGATGGTGCCAGCGCTGCCAACAAGCTCCAGAAGAGGAGGAAGAGGAGGAAAGTGCAGAAATGGGACGGATCACGAAGCAGGAGGCTCCGTCTGTCCTCGACCACGCCGAGTCCTGTAGCGATGGGAGACTCTGCGCCGCTGGTCGACCAATCCCAGGCCTCCTCCACCTCCTCCGCCCACCTCCTCACCACCTCCGGATCCCCAAACAGCGCCGGTGCGACATCCTCGGTTCTTAAAATTAAGACTGAGATGGCAGAACCGATCAACTTTGACAACGACAGCAGCATCTGGAACTACCCTCCCAACAGAGAGATCTCCAGAAACGAGTCTCCGTACAGCATGACGTCCAAGCCGGCCGCCCCCGGCAGCCACGAGACCTTCCCCTCCCCACAGGGAGGCTCCCTCCAGGTCGCCATCCCCGACTCCGTCCTGACGCCTCCAGGAACTGAGGGAGGAGCTGGAGGAGTGAGGAAGCCTCCCTACAACGGAAGCTCAGCCCCGTCTTCTGCTTCCAGCGCTGCCAGTTTAGCTCCTCCTTCCAGCGCCTCCTCCGCCGACCCCCTGTCGCCTCCCCTCTCAGCCTCCCCCCGAGACAAGCAGCAGGGCACTCCCACCACCTCCTCCTCCTCCGCCTGCTCGTCCTCCTCTTCGTCCTCGTCCACTTCTTCGTCATCGCTGCTGTACTCCGGAGACCTGGAGGCGCTGCAGCGTCTGCAGGCCGGTAACGTGGTGCTGCCGCTGGTGCACCGGGTCACGGGGACGCTGGCCTCCACCAGCACCACGGCTCCACGGGTCTACACCACCGGCACCATCAGGTACGCACCGGCGGACGTCACTCTGGCCATGGCACAAGGCAACCTCCTCCCCAACGCTGCCATGAACTTCGTCGATGGCTCGGGGTTCGGCCTGGACCCTAAGACGCCCATGGAGATGCTGTACCACCACGTCCACCGGCTCAACATGTCGGCAGCCGCGGCCGCCGGCCCGTTTGTCGGATCTCCGGCTGCCACGGGAGGCAACGGCGCCCTGGGAGGCCAGATGCCGACGGCGGCCAACGTGTTCACCACGGCGGAGGGACTTTTCTCGACGCTACCGTTCCCGGTGTACAGCAATGGGATCCACACCACGCAGACGACTCTGGAGAGGAAGGAGGATTAACGCAAAACATCCAAGACCGCATTACTGTGTTTCCGGAATCAACAACTGTGTCAAAGCAAAAGACTACTCACTAGTAAAAAATGAACCTATGAACTTCTATCTTTTACCGACACGGTGCAGCACTGTGTCTCCGAGAGGGGAGAAAGGACAGGACAGGATGACAGATGTACTCTAGCACTTTGAATCTGAGCAACTGAGCTTGTGTAACAGACATGAATGACCCTCTTTTCTATCTTTAATCTCCTCTTCATCCTCTTCTCCTCCTCTCTCTCTTTGCTCCCGTTTCTTGCGATCAGCGACGTTTTTCTCTCGAAAACATGAACAAAAACAGACGATTCTTTACTGTAAAGAATTCCTTTTTTGCCTACAGAGAATTCATATTGCCTAAGGACTCCGCTGGAGCCTGACGGGGATAATTTTTATTATTTGACTTGTTTCTGTTGCGTCTTTATGAAGATGCTGATTGTGTGTATTTAAAGGAGGACGTGCAGGGATTTGTAACAGACAGAAACTCTACGTGGCGATCCTCCTTGTGTATCTTGATGTGATCAAGGCTTGAAAAGGAAGTTTTTAAACCGGAGGAAGGGGCTGGGTTGCGCCCGACAAAGGTCTCAGAGATAATCTTTTGAAAAGAGGTTTTTGAGGACGTTTCTCGATTGAGGGAATAGTTTAGAGAATTAATGCTGTTTTTTCTTTCATTTCTTCCTTTTTTTATAAAATATTCTAGCTCAGATTTAACGAATCAAGCATTAAGAAGAAAAACAAAAAAAGCAATTTCAGCCGGGTAATGACCTGTGAATTATCGAATGTTACTACTTCCTCGTTTATCCCAGGAGTTTACCTACAGGTCTCGCACCAAACATAACCTCCTCTGCATCTCTTCCCATCTCTCTTATCTTTCACTACCTGATCTTTAATCTTCCCGTCCACATTTCTACAGATTCGTGGTGCTACCGACCGTCCAGTAACCCTGATTCAGCTGGCTGATGTGGGTGCTGCAAACGAACCCACAGCTCCTTGACAGACTGGTTTCTTTTTTGGAGGGGGAACGATTTTAAAGTTTGCTTTCTGACCTTCAGGAAAGTCGGACTCGAAATCAGCGGCGTCGCCTCCATGTTCCACCCGACACGTCCCTCTCTGATTGGGCCACAGGGGGGCGCTCTGCACGGCAACATGGAGGCGCTGGGCTGAGTTTGAGGCTCCACAGTGTTGTTTTTATTTGTATGTATTTTCTAACTGAATCACTTTTAATTCTCAGTGAGACTGAGGCTAATTAGCTAGCGTTGCTAACTTGAAAAATGAATGTCTAAAACCTCGACCGGCTCCTGTTCGATCATCTTCTTCTTCTTGGTTTTCCTCCTCCTCTTTTTCTTCTTCTTCTTCTTCTTCCTGAACCAGAATCACCTCCACGAGATTTTCCTGAACAATCCACTCTCTTCCATCTCATCGCCGGACCCTGTGATAAAAAACCACATATCAACAAGGAGATTGTAATAAAGACATGCATTTTCAATCAATCAATCAAACAATCAATCCAATAACTACGAGAAAAAAAAAAAGAATACGAATCTTTTTTGAGGAAGAGAAAAAAAATCACATTCCTTTAAAACAACGTTGTCCTTGTCGTTGTTCTTCGTTGGTTTCCGTGTTCTGTTCCTTCCCCAGCCTCCGTTGCCAAAAAAAGAAGAGTTTTGGTGTTTTAAGAAGCACTGTGATTCATTTGTAAGCTTTTGTTTCTTCTACTTTTTTGGTAAAAAGAGAAAAAAAAGATGAGAATAAGTAATAATGATTAAAACGGTATAAAAACTGTCCATCTTTTTAAAGTTGACAGCCCCGTCTTTGCCATCCCGTCATCCTTATTACCCAGTGTGATTAAGCCGTAAAACGTGTTACCGATGTGTTTAGTGTCACTGGCTGTCAAAGTCTTTCATGGCGACTTCTCTCTGTGTGTGTTGACTATATGCAGTATATACTGAGCTACTGTAGCTGTTTTTGTCCTTTGTCTTCTCTGTGCTCTATCTCTAGTGTGGGGGACGGGGAGGGGCGGGGCTTGGATGGAGAGGGGCGGAGTCTGTCGGGATGATTGACGTCCCGGTTGAAGGACAAACCCCTCGTCTCCTTCGACCCGCCTCCTTCTCTCGTCTCCTTCTATCTGCAGTCTTAGTGAAACCAGTGGAGGTTCGTGGAATTTCGTGTTCGGTGGCCTTTGCAAAAAACAGAAAAGAACTTTGTAGAGTCCACCTTTTCTTTCGCTGCTTCCTTTTTGTCTTTGTAAAACCTCTTTTTTTTACTTTCTAATCCTTCCCTCTCTTTCTCTCTCTGCTGTTGCTTTTTGCTGTTGTGTAGTCTTATACGAAACCTCTTTATCTCGCTGTCTTTTCTCTCAGAGGCGAAAAGATTCTTTAACTAGCTCAAAGGTTTATGGAGCCATGTTTTTGCCACTAAGGAATTCTGGGAATCGCAGTTTCCGGCTCTTTGCAAACAAAGTATTAAATAACTAATGAATATTTACACTATAGAGAAATAAATTATGGCGAGGAAAAGCCTCAAGTAGCATTTTAGTCGTAGTCCTGGAACAACCATGAAACCCTCAGTTGCGAAACGTTTTCCCAGAGTCCCTTGGGGCTTCCTGTGTGCATTGGGTGTATTTCATTGGTTCCCACCAAAACTTGTTGACTTCCAAACTTCTCTCACGGGACAAACCGAGTTAAACAAGTGGTTCAAGGGGGGAGAAAAAATCACAGTAGTCTTTCAGGACACGTAATAAAAAACGATTTTAAAGATTTCTAAAGAAACTAAAAGAAGAAAAAAATATTTCGCACTATAAATCTATTTTTATAGGTGTTTTGGAAACCGAACTGCATGTTTAGTAAGTCGTCGATCGATCCCGCGTTCCTTCTTTGTTTTTGGTTTTCGGTCCAGCAGTTCTTGTGTTTTTTTAGAGTCTGTCGAGCCCGAAGGGGGACGAGATGGAGGCCTGAAGGAGGAATAAAGTCTGTACTGTCAAACCGACCGGGCCTCTAATCTCCCCAACACATCAGGAAAACAATCTGTAGCGTCTGTGCTTTCTGTGGCGAGTCGATGTCTTGTTACTGCGACGAACAACGAAAAAAAAAACAACCAAACCCAGGTTTTGTGTTCAGTGCGGGGATGTGATCGGGGCCGCTCGATCCGTCGCCGGGTCGGGGTTGAATGTCAAACTTCAGGAGCATTTTGTTTCCGCGCTCCGCTGGATTTTCTACTTTTGGCGGTTTTGGCGTGGAGAGCGGGGGGGCGGGGCTTAGCGGACGGCCATGTCTGGTGAAGCGGAGGGGCGGGGCCAGGGGGCGGGGCCAGGGGGCGGGACACACAACTCAGACGAAACCAGGAAATACACCCACATGTAACAAAAACCAAACAGCCGGTCCAAGCTGTTCAATGTTTTTCTGTGTTTTATGTCGAAAAATGAAAAACTTTGCTGGTGATTTTAAAAACTTAAAAACCTTAATCACAGCTGCTGTCAAAAATACATAGTGTTTAAGAATTACGAATATTGAAAAATCACTTCATTTACCTGTGAAGAAACTGTGTCTGTGTTTTTAACTATTTCTTGTACAATTATACAGATTCTTTTATGAGGAACTTGGTGCCAAGTAGCTGAAATACGGGAGAGAGGGAATCTCTTATTATCAATGTTAACAGTGTTATAAAATTCTAAATACAAACAAATTAAAATATTAAAAAAGAGAAAACTATGGTACATTTCTATCTTTTGTTTTAATCCTTCTCCCTCGCAGCAGAGGGGAGAAACTCACGACTAACTGATGCTAACTTTGAGTGCCTGGCTTATTTTTTATTATTATTATTATTATTATTTTGATTTCGGAAAGACATCTTCCTGAGTTCATTTACCATGAATAATGCTGCAAATCCGAAAATGTACATACTTCATTTTTATAGCAGTGGTTCTTTTCTAAGTTTACTAGGTTCTCATCCGTTCAGAGGAACATGTCACACACATGCTTGTCTTTCTGTAACCCGGTTTGACCATCTGACAGGTGCCATATTCATAATAAAAACTTCTCTCGAATTTCCTACCAGATTGCATCATTTCTTCTGTTTGACACATTCAGCCATCCATCAGGAAGCTGCTGCAGTTCCTTCCTCCTCCTCCTCCTCCTCCTCGCTTTCTTTTCTT
The DNA here is from genome assembly GCA_024666655.1 of Dascyllus trimaculatus. NCBI lineage: Eukaryota > Metazoa > Chordata > Actinopteri > Pomacentridae > Dascyllus > Dascyllus trimaculatus. Next base: position 1,429,102 of record CM045467.1, on the reverse strand, counting down.
CCTCCTTCTTTGTTTGTTTTACTGAAGTTTTACAGTCGGAGACACGATTCATAAAATTATCTTAATGTTAATTATATTAACGTCCTCCAGCCCCGATCGATCCGTCATTTAATATTTAATACAGTAGAACAGCAGAAAAACCCAGGAAGACACCTGATGACAAACACTGAGAGTACATTAACATTAGTACTACAGGGTAAATGTAGTACTAGAGGGTACA
>CM045467.1:1211428-1428782 GCA_024666655.1 Dascyllus trimaculatus | reverse complement strand
AAAGGCTGCTATCAGGTCCAGGAGGATGACCTGATGCATGCAAGTTAGCCTAATTCAAATATTGTATTCAGACACTACAATATTCTAGATCAGTGGTTCTCAACTGGTGGGTCGGGACCCAAAAGTTTATTCGCGAAGCCATTTTTAGAGGGTCGCAGAAGCAAAAAGTAGTGGTATAAAGTCTTTTATTTTAAAGGACGTGTTTCTTATGACACAGTTTGCTTTCAGTAGCAGGATATTTAGTGGTGGTGACACCAGTAGTTTCCCACTATTAACCTCTAGATCTGTCTCTGCCAGCTTATTGGAGAAATTTACGCTAAAACGTCCCAAAAATGAACCAAAATGTGCTCAGAAACTGTCAAAATTTACCGAAATATGCCCCAAACTTGGCAAAAATGTCCAAATATACCAAAATGAGCAAAAAATAAGCTTAAATTTTCCCAAACTGTATCAAAATACGTTGAGACTACACCCAAATAAACCTTAATTTGTTGACAGGAACCTCAAACTTCAACAATTTGGGTCGCGACTGTTATTAATAGAGACATAGTGGGTCCTGAGGCTGGACCAGTTGGGAACCACTGGACTAAAGGACACAAATGAACCAGAATAAATCAGATTAATTAAATTAATTAAATTAAAAGTTCAGGGAAGACTCTACCGTTGTATCAGTTATGTAAATTTACCTAATTAGCTAAAAGTTGACATTTTTATTAACTGTTAAATTAAATGATAAAAAATAAATTATAAAGATCAACAGAAAGAACAAAAAGTACGTCTAAAATATGCAAATGTTAACATTTACTGCTTGTAAATTTAAATTAGTGACATATTTAACCTGTTCAAAATCACAAAACACCAAAAAATTAATTATAAAAATCACTGCTGTCGGACTCAGAGCTCCATCCAGCAAACACTCGCTTACATAACAGCTCCGACACACTCCGACTCCCGTCACACTCTGGATGCTTTAATATGCAGCGGTGGGTTTTGGGGGACGTTTCATTTCCCACGGTTGTCAGAAAACTCTCTGTTTCCGCCTCAAACTCGCTTCTGGAAACTCTGCCGAGGTCTATATCCGTCCTCCTCATCAGCGCTTGAAGCCTTGTGGTAATGAACCTGCCAGTCACAGCTTCTGGGATTACAAACCCAGAATAGAGAGGAAGGAGTTTATTTCAGCTGCAGCTGGTTGCCTCCAGTGTTTCTGACTGAGCATCGCTGGTGTCTGGTCGTCTAGTAGCTTCACTTCCTGCTGAGAGTCAGGCTTTGATGAAATGTTAGCCGTGCTGTGACTGGATGAAACACAGCATCTAAAATGTCTTCAGCTTCTTTTCAGGGAACAAAAACTCAGCAACAAAACTCAAATATAACCAACAAAACCAAAACAGAACCAAAGAAAACTAAAATAGAACCAAAGAAAACTAAAATAGAACCAAGAAAACTAAAATAGAACCACAGAAAACTAAAACAGAACCAAAGAAAACTAAAACAGAGCCAAGAAAACTAAAATAGAACCAAGAAAAGTAAAATAGAACCAAGAAAACTAAAACAGACCCAAAGAAAACTAAAATAGAACCAAGAAAACTAAAATAGAACCAAAGAAAACTAAAATAGAACCAAAGAAAACCAAAATAGAACCAAAGAAAACTAAAACAGAGCCAAGAAAACTAAAATATAACCAAGAAAAGTAAAAATAGAACCAAAGAAAACCAAAATAGAACCAAAGAAAACTAAAATAGAAGCAAAGAAAACTAAAATAGAACCAAGAAAACTAAAACAGAACCAAAGAAAACTAAAATAGAACCAAAGAAAACCAAAATAGAACCAAAGAAAACTAAAACAGAACAAAGAAAACTAAAATAAAACCAAGAAAACTAAAATAGAACCAATAAAACTAAAATAAAACCAAAGAAAACTAAAATAGAATCAAAGAAAACCAAAATAGAACTGAAGAAAACTCAAATAAAACCAAGAAAATTAAAATATAATGAAATGAAACTAAAATAGAACCAATAGAACTGATATTTTTTGTTTGTTCTTTGTCATGTTTTCGTCTCATTTGTGTCGTCTTGTCTTGTTTTGGTGATTTCGGATCATACCTCGTGTGTTCTTTGTTGTGTTCTGTCTCATATTTTTGCTGGTTTTCGTGACGTTGTTGTCTAGTTTGGACCGTCTTTACCACACAGAGGACCAGGCTGAGGTTTGTGCAGATGTCGGTGAATGAAGAAGCTTCTTCAGCTTTTCCTTCTGCTAGTCTGAGGCTTTCTTCACGTCCGTGTTGGCTGGAGCTGAACTTCTGAACGGGGCAGTCGAGGTGGACGGTTTCATAGAGGAGAACCTCCTCACTGTCTGACTTAAAGGTGAGTATTGAGGCTGCTGTGTTTGTAGGAGGGAATGTTGAGCTGTCAGGCGTCTCTTTATCGGTGAACCAACCATCATCCCACTGCAGCTGTCATCGGCCTTCAACGCCGCCGAGCCTCCCAGGAAAACGCCTCCTTTTGAAAGCGATGGAAAGCCGAGCGGCCGCCTGTCTGCAGCCGACGTTCGATGACGTCCGATGAAAGGCTTGGAGCTCGGCTTCCCAGCGGAACACGTGTTGGTTTTGTTCTGGCTTCAGCTGCACGTCTGCATCTGAAATCAGGATCTGAAAGCTCCTGAACGACGGCAGGAAGCAGTGCAGAGCTTCCATCCTGTACCATCACACATCCAGAGGACTGCTGGAGCCGACGAGGCCTCAGTCATCGTCCTAATGAGAACCATCAGCTGCCTCCAACCAGGCTGTGGAGATAACGAGCGTTGAGGTACGTTGACTTTAGGTCCCAGGAGTCTTCAGAACCAGCAGCTTTATTAAGCATCAGAGTTCTACCTTCATAACGAGAATGTCTCATTGAAGTCCACAGAGGAGGGTCCACATTGATCAGAACCTCATCAGTCCAGCAGACAGACACATGACAGGAGGAACAACACACTGGAGTTCTGATAGAACCTGGACCCAGATCAGTTTTACATCCATCCAGGAGTCTCAGTCTGAACACTGAATCTCGTTTCTGTTCCAAAGTGAGACGAAACGACACAAACGAGACCCAAAAAATGCCAAAACAGTTACCCAAAATGACTAAATATGGTCAAAAATTACCCAAATTTTGTCTAATTATTTTACAGTTTGTCCAAAATTACGAATAAAACTCTAAAAAAAAGCCAAAAAGAGTCCAAAATGTCACATAATGTGTCCAAAATTACAAATAAATTAGTCCATGATTTAAAGGAAATGACAAAAAAGAACAAAATATCCAAAAACTGGTGGTGGCAGCGTCATGATTAAAGCACAGTGGTGGCAACATCATGATTAAAGCACGGTGGTGGCAACATCATGATTAAAGCACAGTGGTGGCAACATCATGATTAAAGCACGGTGGTGGCAACATCATGATTAAAGCACGGTGGTGGCAGCATCATGATTAAAGCACAGTGGTGGCAGCATCCTGATTAAAGCATGGTGGTGGCAACATCATGATTAAAGCACGGCGGTGGCAGCATCATGATTAAAGCAAGGTGGTGGCAGCATCATGATTAAAGCACGGCGGTGGCAGCGTCATGATTAAAGCATGGTGGTGGCAGCATCATGACTGAAGCATGATGGTGGCAGCATCATGATGTGAAGCACGGCGGTGGCAGCGTCATGATTAAAGCATGGCGGTGGCAGCGTCATGATTAAAGCATGGCGGTGGCAGCGTCATGATTAAAGCATGGCGGTGGCAGCGTCATGATTAAAGCATGGTGGTGGCAGCATCATGTTAAAGCATGGTGGTGGAAGCATCAGGTTAAAAGCATGGTGGTGGCAGCATCATGATTAAAGCATGGTGGTGGCAGCATCATGATTAAAGCACGCTGGTGGCAGCATCATGATTAAAGCATGGTGGTGGCAGCGTCATGATTAAAGCATGGCGGTGGCAGCATCATGATTAAAGCACGCTGGTGGCAGCATCATGTTAAAGCATGGTGGTGGAAGCATCAGGTTAAAAGCATGGTGGTGGCAGCATCATGATTAAAGCATGGTGGTGGCAACATCATGATTAAAGCATGGCGGTGGCAGCATCATGATTAAAGCATGGTGGTGGCAGCATCATAATTAAAGCACGGCGGTGGCAACATCATGATTAAAGCATGGTGGTGGCAGCATCATGATTAAAGCATGGTGGTGGCAGCATCATGATTAAAGCACGGTGGTGGCAGCATCATGATTAAAGCATGGTGGTGGCAGCATCATGACTGAAGCATGATGGTGGCAGCATCATGATGTGAAGCACGGCGGTGGCAGCGTCATGATTAAAGCATGGCGGTGGCAGCGTCATGATTAAAGCATGGCGGTGGCAGCGTCATGATTAAAGCATGGCGGTGGCAGCGTCATGATTAAAGCATGGTGGTGGCAGCATCATGTTAAAGCATGGTGGTGGAAGCATCAGGTTAAAAGCATGGTGGTGGCAGCATCATGATTAAAGCATGGTGGTGGCAGCATCATGATTAAAGCACGCTGGTGGCAGCATCATGATTAAAGCATGGTGGTGGCAGCGTCATGATTAAAGCATGGCGGTGGCAGCATCATGATTAAAGCACGCTGGTGGCAGCATCATGTTAAAGCATGGTGGTGGAAGCATCAGGTTAAAAGCATGGTGGTGGCAGCATCATGATTAAAGCATGGTGGTGGCAACATCATGATTAAAGCATGGCGGTGGCAGCATCATGATTAAAGCATGGTGGTGGCAGCATCATAATTAAAGCACGGCGGTGGCAACATCATGATTAAAGCATGGTGGTGGCAGCATCATGATTAAAGCATGATGGTGGCAGCATCATGATTAAAGCATGGCGGTGGCAGCATCATGATTAAAGCATGGTGGTGGCAGCGTCATGATTAAAGCATGGTGGTGGCAGCATCATGTTAAAGCATGGTGGTGGAAGCATCAGGTTAAAAGCATGGTGGTGGCAACATCATGATTAAAGCATGGCGGTGGCAGCATCATGATTAAAGCATGGTGGTGGCAGCATCATAATTAAAGCACGGCGGTGGCAACATCATGATTAAAGCATGGTGGTGGCAGCATCATGATTAAAGCATGATGGTGGCAGCATCATGATTAAAGCATGGTGGTGGCAGCATCATGATTAAAGCAAGGTGGTGGCAGCATCATGATTAAAGCATGATGGTGGCAGCATCATGATTAAAGCATGATGGTGGCAGCATCATGATTAAAGCACGGCGGTGGCAACATCATGATTAAAGCATGGTGGTGGCAGCATCATGATTAAAGCATGATGGTGGCAGCATCATGATTAAAGCACGGCGGTGGCAACATCATGATTAAAGCATGGTGGTGGCAGCATCATGATTAAAGCATTGTGGTGGATTTCGGAAAGGTTCAGGTCGTGTTCGTCATGTTTTTCGTTGTGTTTTCTAGTTTTCTGTCATTTTGGGGAAGTTTTTGTCTTTTTCTAAAGGTTTCAGGGCAAATTTGAAGACGTTTGAGGTGTTTCTGAGAATCTTTGGCTCATTTTGGACAATCTGAGACATGAAACTGGGCGACAGAGACCAGATGTAGAGTTTTGACTTTCTGGTGGCAGCATTTAGATTAGTGCATCCAGGGAGCAGCCTGGGCGGTGGAATTCCTCTGGAGAACGTCTGTCGGAGTCGTGGATCCTCTGACTGTCAAACACAATCTGCCTCATTGAAACGACTCCTCTGCACTCGCTGGGATCAGCTCGGCCTGAAGCTCACATTCCTCACCTCTAATCATCACCTGCTGGACGAACTGCTGCGTCGGCTGTTTCCTGGACCGCTCATCACGCATTCTTGCATCCAGAGATTGGATTTCAAAAGCCTCTTCCAGCTCCATCCATCACTGTCGGGCTGAAGCACCGACCTGGATGGGAAGGAGGAGGAGAGGAAAGCAACGTGAGTACAGAGATGAAGGTTGGAGACGTTAGTAGGACCAGAGGATGCTCAGAAATACAGCAAACAGAGGAGTCAGTGCTAAAAACATGCAAATACTGCCTCTAAGTTTCCATGTTTCACCGTGTTCAACGTATCTGCGCTGTTTGTGTCATGTTTTTGGTGTTTTTGGTCTCATTTTTGCTGTTTTGTTGTGTTTTTGTAGTTTTGTGTCTGTTTTGTTGTTTTCCGTCTTGTTCTGTGTCTTGTTGACGCCATTTTGTGTCTAGTTTGGGTTGTTTCGCATCATTTCTTCTCATTTTTGTTGTTTTGTTGTGTTTGTATGTAGTTTTGTGTCTGTTTTCTTGTCTAATTTGGGTTGCTTTGGGTCTGTTTTTGTCTAGTTTAGTCCATTTTGTATCTATTTTGTTGTTTTCTCTCTCGTCCTGTGTCTTGTTGACGCCATTTTGTGTCCAGTTTGGGTTGTTTTGTGTCTGTTTTCTGTCTCGTATTGTGTGCTGTTTGCTATTTTTTGTCATGTTGTCTTGTTTTTTGCTGTTTTGTTGTGTTTTTTTGTAGTTTTGTGTCCTTTTCTTGTCCAATTTGGGTTGTTTTGGTTCTGTTTTTGTTGTTTTGTTGTGTTTGTATGTAGTTTTGTGTCTTTTTCTTGTCTTGATTAGTCCATTTTGTGTCTGTTTTGTTGTTTTCTCTCTCGTCCTATGTCTTGTTGACGCCATTTTGTGTCTAGTTTGGGTTGTTGCGCATCATTTCTTCTCATTTTTGTTGTTTTGTCGTGTTTTTATGTAGTTTTGTGTCTGTTTTGGGTCTAATTTGGGTCGTTTTGTGTCTGTTTTGTTGTTTTCTGTCTCGTTCTGTGTCTTGTTGACGCCATTTTGTGTCTAGTTTGGGTTGTTTTGTGTCTGTTTTCTGTCTCTAATTGTGCTCCGTTTGCCATTTTTGTCATCTTGTCTTGCTTTTTGTGTCATTTTCTGTCATTGTGTGTCTCTTTTTTGTCGTTTTGTGTCTAATTTAAGTTGTTTTGTGTCTGTTTTTTTGTCTAATTTGGGTCATTTTATGTTGTTTTTGTCATTTTCTGTCTCATTTTTTTGTTGTTTCTTGTCCTTGTGTGTCTCATTTTATCTTCTTTTGCCATTCTGTGTCTGTTTTTGTCTCATTTCTGTCCGGTTTTTTCTCATCTTGTGTCAAATGGGTTGTTTTGTGTCTGTTTTCTGTCCCGTTTTGGGTCTAATTTGGGTCGTTTTGTGTCTGTTTTGTTGTTTTCTGTCTCGTTCTGTGTCTTGTTGATGTCATTTTGTGTCTCGTTTGGGTTGTTTTGTGCCATTTTTAGTCAACGTGTGTCTCATTTTTGAGTGTTTTTTGCAGTTTTTTGTCTTTTTTTGTCTTCTTTGGGTGATTTTTTTGTGATTTTCTGTCTCGTTTTATGTGCCTCATTTTGTCTTTTTGCCACTTTGTCCTGTTATTTCTCAGTTCATGTCGATCTTGGGTCATTTTGTGTCTGTTTTCTGTCTTGTTCTGTGTCTTGTTTACGCCATTTTGTACCTTGTTTGGGTTGTTTTGTGTCATTTTTGTCATATTGCATCTCATCTTTATCACGTTATGTATCTTTTTTGTCTTATTTGAGTCGTTTTGTGCCAGTTTTTTGTCATTTTCTGTCTGGTTGGGTCGTTTTGTTTGCCATTTTGTGTCACATGGTCTTGTTTTTCGTTGTTTTGTGTCTCCATTGTGTCATTTTTTGTCTTGTTTGTGTTGTTTTGTGTCTGTTTTTTGTCTGCTTTGTCCCCTTGCACCATTTTGTCTTGTCTCTTCGTCATTTCGTGTCTCCTTTGGGTTGTTTTCTTGTCGTTTTCTGCCTAATCTCTGTCACTTTGTCACATTTTGTCTTGTTTTTTGTTGTTTTGTGTCTCTTTTGTTTCGTTATTTTTGTCTTTTTGTCTCGTCTTTTGCCCTTTTGTGTCCTTTGTGGTCATTTTGCGTCCATTTGCAATCATCTTGTGCCTTTTGTGGTCTTTGTCGACGTCTACATCTCAGCAAAATGTAAAAACTTTCTTGTGTTTCTTTTTCAGGGTTTCTTTGCTGAAACTTAAATCACTCATAAAAACCGGCGCCTGAAAACGCACCCAGAAATCAATTAGATATTCCATCAGACAGGTTTGCTTCGTGGTGTTTAATGACCCTTAGAGCCTTGCGGGACGCTGGTGAAGCTCCAGTCTTTTAATGAAGTTGTCGTTTACCTGCACCCTCAGAAGATGAGTGTCGGGAAGAGAGAGCTTCATAAAAATCTCTCTCCTCTTAAAAAAACACCTTCGACTCAAGTTAATAAATATTTTTGCACACCAGTCTTGTGTCGCTGCAGAATGTTCGTCAGAACGCAGCAGGCCCCTGAAAAATACAACAAAAACAAAACCCAAAGCAGACATCGTCATCAGCCGAGGCAGCAGGGAGTCGAGTTCGGCTGTGAGAAGTCAACTCTGACCTGCTGCGAATGGAGAGGAGGAGCAGGAACGAATCCAAGCAGCACTTTGAAATGGAAACCTCATTCTTCCTGACACTCGAGGTGACTGTGTGTTTGTGTTTTCACTGGTGTCTAACCGTCTCTTCCTGAGCTCCCAGCAGGACGCCGCAAACAGGCTTAGGATTTCAGGTGGCTCTGAAAAAGCAATTAAACATTCAGCATAACTGTAGCATCCATCAGCAGGATGCAGCTTCTCCCTTTGTGCTTTGTGTGGTTGAGTTTGTGTCCCTTTGTTGTCTCACTCATGGCTTTGTGTCTCTTCATCATCAGTTTGTGTCTCATGATTATATTTTTGTGTCGCTATAGTTGCCTTAATAAACCACCTCCACTGTGAAGCATGACGGTGGCAGCATCATGATGTGAAGCATGGTGGTTGCGGCATCATGACGTGAAGCATGACGGTGGCAGCATCATGACGTGAAGCATGACGGTGGCAGCATCATGACGTGAAGCATGGTGGTTGCGGCATCATGATTAAAGCATGACGGTGGCAGCATCATGACGTGAAGCATGGTGGTGACAGCATCATGACGTGAAGCATGGTGGTTGCGGCATCATGATTAAAGCATGACGGTGGCAGCATCATGACGTGAAGCATGGTGGTGACAGCATCATGACGTGAAGCATGGTGGTGGCAGCATCATAATGTGAAGCATGGTGGTGGCGGCATCATGATTAAAGCATGGTGGTGGCAGCATCATAATGTGAAGCATGGTGGTGGCGGCATCATGACGTGAAGCATGGTGGTGGCAGCATCATGATGTGAAGCATGGTGGTTGCGGCATCATGATTAAAGCATGACGGTGGCAGCATCATGACGTGAAGCATGGTGGTGGCAGCATCATGATGTAAAGCATGGTGGTGGCAGCATCATGATGTGAAGCATGGTGGTGGCGGCATCATGATTAAAGCCTGGTGGTGGCAGCATCATAATGTGAAGCATGGTGGTGGCGGCATCATGATTAAAGCATGGTGGTGGCAGCATCATGACGTGAAGCATGGTGGTGGCAGCATCATGATTAAAGCATGACGGTGGCAGCATCATGACGTGAAGCATGGTGGTGGCAGCATCATGATTAAAGCATGACGGTGGCAGCATCATCATTAAAGCATGGTGGTGGCAGCATCATGATTAAAGCATGGAGGTGGCAGCATCATGATTAAAGCATGGTGGTGGCATCATGACATGAAGCATGGAAGTGGCAGCATCATGATTAAAGCATGGTGGTGGCAGCATCATGATTAAAGCATGGTGGTGGCAGCATCATGATTAAAGCATGGTGGTGGCAGCATCATGATTAAAGCATCATGGTGTGGGGATGTTTCTCAGCAGCAGGCCCTGAAGACTTGTAAAAGTTTAGTAAATGAATGCAGTAAAGTGAAGAGAATCCTGGAGGACGACTTTAAAGCCATCGGAGTTCAGGAGGAGACATGATGGTGTGTTTCCTGTAACAGCTGTGGAGGTGAATCAGGTCAAACTGAGTCCACTCAGGTGTTTGTCGTCCCACCAGATCAGACCTGAAGGTCACGGCTGCTTATACAGCAGCTCGTCTCTAATGAGGAAACCAGCTGGAGTCTGAGTGGGAGTCAGGAAGTGGAGTCCAGAGCTCCTCCTGGATGCCGGGGCTCTGTGGTTGTTGTTTTTGTTGTTGTTGTTGTTGTTTCTGGTCATCAATCACAGCAGCAGCAGCGTAACGGCGGCGTTATGAGACAGTAAGCAAAGATGACAAACTCCAACTGCTGAGCTGCAAAACACAAACCCCATGAAAATGAACCACCGATCAGCCTGTTGCCATGGTGTCTGCTGTCTGTCAGTGTCTCTGTGGTTGTTTGGTGTCTCCAGTAACAGTTTCTGGCTGTTTGTGGTCATTTTAATGTGTCTCTGTAGACGTCTTGTGTTTCCTTTCGTCCTTTCAAGTCTCTTGGAGTCATTTTCGTGTCTCTCGAGTCATTTTGTGTTTTTGTCGTCATCCTGTGGCTTTTGTGGTCATTTTTTGTCGCCCTTCTAGTTTTTTGTGTCTCTTTGTGGTCATTTAATGCCTGTTTGTGGTCATGTTGTGTCTCTTCGCAGGTGTTTTATCTGTTTTTTTTTGTTCCTCTAGTTGTTTTGTGCATGTTTGTGGTTGTTACGTGTCTCTTTTCAGCGATTTTGTGTGTCTTTATAGTTGTTTTGTGTCTTTTGTGGTCTTCTTTTGTCTCTTTTTTGATGTTTAGTGTTTTCCTTTAGTCTTTCGATGTAACTTTGTGGTCATTTTTGTCCCCTTGTTGTAGTTTCGCGTCTCTTTGTAGTTGTTTTGTGGTTTTGGTGGTCATTTTCATTGACCTCGTAGCTGTTTTGTGTCTTTTTGTGGTCATTTTATGCCCGTTTGTGGTCATGTTGTGTCTCTTTGCATGTGCTTTATCTCTTTTGTGTGTTCCTCTAGCTGTTTTGTGCATGTTTGTTGTTGTTTTATGTCTCTTTGTGGTCACTTTGAGTCAGTTTTTTTTTTTACTTTCAGCCTTCTATGATCTTTTTGTGATCTTTTTTGTCTTTCTGTCGTACTGTCATGTCTTTTGTGGTCGTTGTGTGTCCTTTGGAGGCTGTAACTTCACTAGGAAATCCAAAGCAAGCTGTTCTGACAGTGTGTGAATATAAATCCTGTATCTGTTGTGACTTTAAACACGTTCACATCCATCTGGAGGATCTCTGCTGACGGTTTCGGTTCGCAGCAGCAGGAAGTTGAGAAATCAATTAATTACAGGCGGTAATGCGCCGCAGTTGTGTTATTAACACGTCTAATTATCACAGCGGGACGATGTCTGGTGTCTCACCTCAGCTGAACGTTGGTGAATCAACAGCGCAGGAAATGAGAAAAGCTGCATGTCTGTGCAGTTTATAGCCATTGAAAAGCAAAGGTTCAGCATCAGCAGGTCATTTTTAGGCCTTTATATGCGTTTAGGGAGGAGGTCAGGGTGGATGGATGGACCAGCAGAACCCTAAACCTTTCTTTAAATGATTCTTGTCTCTTTAATGGACTTTAAGGTGCTTTTCATCGCTGTAACCACGATGACAGAGGTTCTCTAAGTCAAACAAAGGCCTTGTTTTGAACCAGAAACCTGATCTGTGTCTACATGCAGTCGTTCCAGAGCTAAACCAAGTTGAACCAATAAGACAACGACTAACAGACAAACACAAATAAACTGAAATTAAAGATGCAGCACAGTAAAAGATGAAGTCAGGGCTCAGTTTGTTTTCCTCTTGGTGGTTGTTTGGGCTCCTGTTGTATCTTTTTGTGGTCATTTTTTTGTCTTTTTGTGGCTCTTTGGCGACTCTTCACAGTTGTTTTGTGTCTCTTTGTGGTAGTTTTGCATGTCTTTGTGGTCATTCTTGCGACCATCGTCTGGCTTCTGTGGTTGTCTTGTGGTTTTTTAGCGTCTTGTGGTCATTTTTTTGGTCTTTTCACGTCTCTTTGCAGTGATTTTGTGTCACTGTAGACCTTCTCTGTTCCTTTTCGTCCTCTCTGTGGTCATGTTGTGTGCCTTTGTGGTGGTTTTGTGTCTTCGTTGTCGTGTCTTTTGTGGTCGTTTTGTCTTTCAACAACCAGAAACGTGCCGTACATGATGTTTCTGGGGTTTTTAGTTTCGTCTCTCCAGGCAGCTCTGAATGAATAACTCATGCTAATGCTAATGCTAATTGGACTTGCACATCAGGTGCCTGACTCCCCCTATGGGTCCATTAAAGTTTCATCTATTGGCTGCATTAAAACTCAGGAGCGGTGGGAGGGTTGTGAGCCTGAAAATGATTACCCCTCTTGTGTTTTCACCCCTCCGATCAGAATAATACCCCTCTGGTTTCCAATCATCGCCGACTCTCTGACTCCTGTCATTTCTGCTTCAGCGCTGACACTTCTCCTCCACCTCCTCCGTCACCACTGAAATGCATCTGTCAGTCTGCTCATCCAACCTCATTCATCCCCCTTATTCCACCTATCATTATGTTAATCCTCTGTTCGCTGCTGCCGTGGGGTTGGTGCGACACTGAAATGACCGCCTGCCTTAACCCATAAGGACCCACGGTGACACAGGTGTCACACACCCTTTAAATATTCTGGAAAGTTCCTAAAAGACATTTATTCTTGAATTTAACTGATGTGGTCTCAAAGTGACGTCCACTTAACATACTGGTGAAGTCATGTGGCAGTATGTGAATTGCTGTCCATATGACATCACTTCCAAAATGGCGGTGTGCCAGGTGAGCACATGGGAGAAAACTTGCTAATTTCAAAAGCTTGTTTTTTGACAGCAAAAGTAAATTTCAACCCATGTAACAATTATAATCCTTCAATAACATGTCCAAGATCACATATAAGTGGCTCTGATCACATTCCTCACACAAATAGATACATATAAAATTTAGCAAAAGTTGCTGTGACATATATGTTACATCGGGCCTTCGGCCTAAGAAATACCATGTGACATATTTGTCACAATAAGGAAAAATAGCAATGAGTTGCTCAAATAATTAAGGTAAATCAGTAAATTTTTATCAATATATTTTTCTGTGGTTCATTTGAAACAAAAATAAACAAAGAAAAATAAAGTCATGACATGGTGTGGATAATAAAATCGTTCAGGTTCCCTTCATTACTTTGTTTTTGCACCATGTCTCATGTTTACTGTATAAATGTGTTGCTCAGTATTCCACAGCAACAGCAATACTTGTAGTATGAGGTTGTTTTATTGGTCAGTTTGCACATTTTTTCGGCTGTAAAACAAATTAGAGTAAAATTTTTTGCTAAATCTTATAAACAAAGAAGAATTTTTGATTTATATTGTGAAAATGCAAATAAAATGGCAACTCTGTGTATTTAAAGAAGAAACTGTCAGGTGGATTTATTTTCATATAACACATATAATTTATATTAAATGTCCTTTTAACGCCCAATGTGACATATATGTAACATTACAGATCTTGGACACTAGGGGGCGCTTTCCCAAAATAACATCAGAAATGTGTTCTATGTAGTCCAACTAGTCTGTTTTATATCCAGCATAATTTTCCTTTAAGGAAAAATGGGTCTGGGTTCTTATGGGTTAAAAAATCAAGCTCAGTCTGCAGGAGTGTGGAGGGACTGCAGAAACACAGACTTTCAGTGAGATTCATTGGTGCAGAAGACGAACAAAACACACAGTAAGTCACTCTGAACCAGCCGGTGGGGTGAGGAGGGGAAGTTCTCCTCAAAAGATTTACCTAAATGACACCAGACAACCGGTGCTGTCGGGCTCTTTCAAGGAGCAGATCCTGTAAAAACATTAAAAACCTGCACTGTTTGATGCAGCCGAGACGCCGACACAGAGAGTTTTCTCCACAGAAGGCAAGAAAACAATCTGATCGATACTTAATTAGTCCCCCTGGGGAAATTCGTTCTCTCTGCATTTGACCCGTCCATACCTGGAGCAGTGGAGGGTTAAGGGTCTCGCTCAGGGGCCCAAAGTGATGCTGACTCAGCCTCTTGCCAGTCCTGGGACGTGAACCGGCGACCCACAAACCACGAGGCCACCGCTGCAACCACACCAACGTCAGAAGTGTTACCTACTCGGCTAAAACATCCTGGATGAAACAGATGCAGCGGTGTTGTTGGAAGACTTATCAGCTTGGTGAAACACCGAGAGGCTGTAAAAATGTTGATCGCAGAATCTTTGCGTTGTACAGAATCTGGTGCAACTAGCTTATTTTATGCAAATATTTCTATTAAACATATATTAAATATGTAAATGAGTCATTCAAAGACCGTAAGAAAGTTGGAGATGCTGCTGGTTATTGGTGTCATTTGACTCCACGTCAAAAATCTGAGTTTATGCAAACAGCAATTCATTGTTTTATAATGTTTGACTGTTAAATTGCAACTTTACTGCATTTAAATCAGCTATAAATGTCAACATTTTACAGGTATTTGCCCGTATTGTTATAGTTTTTACGGTTTTTCAATCGCGTCCTGCACAACAGTGAAGAAACCTTCGCCTCTATGCAGACGACACCCACCTTTATCTCTCTAACTGGGTTAAACAAATCATTCATGCACGGACATAAAGGCCTGGATAACTTGTCATTTTCTTCTTTTAAACTCAGAAACTTAATATATTTTGTCCTAAACAGACTCAGAAACACAGTATTCCACTTCTTTCTGAGCAGGATATGTCCCTTAGCTTAGCTCACATACAAAACGAGTCTTTCACCGCAACAGGAACGTCACGGTTGTGTTTTTTTATCATCAAAATGTTCTAATAATTCTCCTAGAAACAAGCAACGAGCTGCAGCCAGAGTTCTGACAGGAACCAGGAGCAGAGACCACATTTCTCCCATATCAGCTTCTCCTCGCTGGCTTCCTGGAAACGTTTGGAATCCGTCTGATAAACCTGATTTGAACCAAGCCAACGTAAGCTCACAGCTCTCTGGAATCTCAGCTGAACCCCTGGAAGTCAACGTTTAGCTCAAGAGACTCATAAACTGAACACTGTTTAAAAACTCCACAATCTGAGCTGCTTACATTTGTTATCTAACTGTCCTGCCTTTGTTCTCTTCCACTGAAAACCATCTTAAACAACCAAACCCTCGTCCATAAGCTGCTTTTCTGCCCCTCATGTGAGCATAAATCCGTCGGAGCGTTCGGCCACATCGTTGCATCTAATCTCCATCCTCGGCTGATGCACTCCGTCACAGGAGGAACTGTGCTTCAACTCCACGGCTTCCATCTCGGAGAACGTTCTCCTCACAGGTAGA
Organism: Dascyllus trimaculatus; assembly: GCA_024666655.1. Classification (NCBI taxonomy): domain Eukaryota; kingdom Metazoa; phylum Chordata; class Actinopteri; family Pomacentridae; genus Dascyllus; species Dascyllus trimaculatus. The sequence continues at coordinate 1,413,563 of CM045467.1, read as the reverse complement.
ACAGCTAAAGACGGAAAGGTTTGGAGACGACGTTGTGAGATCGTTACGCCCCAACGTTCTCAAAACTAAACGAACATCCTTTCATTGTTGTCACTGTGGAAACGCCTCATAGGAGAACGTTCTGTAATGGTTTCCCTCAACCAAAAGGCAACATGTTCCACCTTTAATATGTCACATTACAGGAACGTTTTATAGAGGACGTTCTGCCATCTGAGGTCTCCATAACGTCCAGAACCTTTTTGAAATGTTGATTTGAGAACGTTCTTCCTTTGTTCTTATTTAACATTGTGGAACATTTTACAGGTTCTATAATGTGTTCCTATTGTCATTTTCTTGTCATTTTGTGTTTAGTTTAGGTTGTTTTCTGTCTAATTTCTGTCAGTTTGTCTCGATTTTTTCCTGTTTTGTGTTATTTTCTTGTCTTTTTGTGTCTAATTTGAGTCGTTTTGTATCACTTTGTCTTGTTTTTTGTCTTTCTGTCCCATTTTGTGTCTAGTTTGTGTTGTTTTGTGTCTGTTTTTTTGGCATTTTCTGTCTCATTTCTGTGATATGTTTTTTTGTTTTTTCCGGTTGTATGCTGTTTTTTGGTTGTTTTGCATCTAATTTGGGTCGTTTTGTGTGACTTTTTCTTGTTTTTTGGCATCCTGTATCATTGTGTGTCTAGTTTAAGTTGTTTTTTTGTCATTTTTTGTATTTTTCTTGATATTTTGTGTCACTTTGTCTTGTTTTTTGTTGTTTTCCGTGTAATTTTTTGTCTCCTCGACCATTTTGTCTCGTTTTTTTGCCACATTTGTGCTGCTTTGTCATATTTTATGTCACTCTGTGTCTTGTGTTTGCCTTATTGTGTCTAGTTTAGGTTGTTTTGTATTTCATTTCCCTCTACTCATCATCTGTAGAAAGATGTTCCTCCATTCTGGATGTACCTCCAGCTACTGTCTCCTCTGTTCTCTGTTTCCTAACCGTGCTGCTTTTATTTATTGATCCAGTCGGTGGGATTTTCTTGTGGTCTGTGGAAACACTGCCTGCAGTTCAACCTAAAAATTCCAGATTTTTGACAATTTGCGATGAACAATGTTAATTTTGGTGCATTTTTAAATGAGACGTGTAGAATAAAATCATTTTGGTGGCGTATAACAGTTTTAAACTTGAATTTGGTTAATTTTCCAATGAAACTTTTTATTTTTTACAGTTTCTAGGCGATAAATGAAATAATATTTTTGCGATTTTTCAAACAAGACACATTTTTCTAACCAACCAGTAGGTTTTGGGGTTCAGAGAGGTCATTTAGTTTGTCATTTTCGCTGTTGAATGCACTTATCATTGAATGAAACAATGAATTTATTAGTTTATCAGCATGAAAACAGTCGTTAGTGGGGTCTTGTGTAAACTCACACCGTAATAGACGAGGTATTTCACTACATAACTCAAAGTTCAGTATTTAGGATGAATGTCTAGGGGAGCTTGAACATCCATATGAAACATTCACATCACTAGTTGTTGAGATATTTCAGTCTGGATCAAAGAAATGGACGAAAAACCAAAAAGAAAAATGTCTTGACGAAGTATTGAAAGTCCAGATCTGGAGAACTTTGCCAGGAAGACGACCACAAGCTGTGAAAGCTGCGAGCAATGAGATTTAAAAAGGGGAGAAGGGCGACGGAACGGTTAATTAAATTACAAAGCAGCATCACGCCTTTATTTTGGTATTCCGTCTGAAGGAGTCGTTCAAACGCTGAGCTCCTCCGTCTCTTCATTTGCCAAATAGATCACACAGAGCTGTTCCTTCTGTCTGACTCAGTGCCAAAAAACACTTTTGATTTCCTCAAACATTTACCCAAGATGTACTGAAAGGAAAAGTCTGCTGTTACGAACCCAATAAAAGGCAAGATCACACATTAAATTTAGCTTTAGAGGGAAATGATCCCATGTTGTCATGAGGAAACCAGTTGGCTGTTTCGCTGAATTACTTGACAATAAAAAGTCTATTAAAGGGCTGAAAGATAAATCAACACTTGATAAACATGAGTTGATTTTGCCCTGAATTTCTAGATCTATCGATTCAGCTTAAAACCTTTTACCAGCAAAACAGAGATGAGAGTTTAAACGTTGAGCTGCTTGAGATGAATCGTGGAGTTCCTCAGGGCTCCACTCTCGGGCCGCTGCTGTTCCTGTTAATTTGTCCACGTCGATGGACAAAGAGTCAAGTCTGCAAACAAAACCAATAATATGAGACACAAACAGGAAGAACGGTTCTAAAGAGATGCAAGAAAATCAAAAATGTGACACTAAATGACCGAATGTGGGAGAAATCTGTCTGTTTATACGGTCAAACTGTTAACTTTCTTTATTTTGTGATGCATTTTGGACATTTCTGTTTTAATTTTGGACACCATTTTAAGTTTACCTGGACATTATTTGTGATTCTGGACAGGTTTCAAGTCATATTGGGCTGTTTTGACGTCATCCTGGACATCTTTCATGTAATTTTCAACTAATTTTGGACAAAATTTAAGTCACTTTAGACATAATGTTCAATTCTTGTCATTTTGGATTTTGTTTATTAAAATTCTACTGATCTTAGAGCCTCAAAAGTTGGTAAAATATCAACCAAAGACTGTGTTTTTATTCGGAAATATGGATTCACCCAGATGTATACACACTTACAGGAACGTTCTTGGGCCACAATACCAAGCTACTTTAAAAATTTTGCACTTTTGTACATTTTCAAGGGCAAATAATTGAAAATATGTCTTCTGCTGAAGCAATGTAATCATTCAGGTCTGCTGGAACCTATTCTGTCTGTGTCGTCACCAAATTTCATGGTTATACAAAAGTATATTTTTGGAGATACTGAGCTCTGAAAATGGCCTCACAGGCATTTTTTGGTGAATTTTCGGGTGAATAGAAAAGTTCTCAGGTCGGCAAACTTATGAAATTTTAAATCTCATCAAACATTAGATTCAACTGATGTTAGAACTTCAAAAGTTGGTAAAATGTGGATTTTTTTAATAGGAAAAATGAACACATCCATATAAATATACATTTATAGGAACTTACTGTGGTCGCCATACCACGGTTTTGAGAAAATTTTGCACTTTTGTCCATTTTCAAGGGCCAAAAATCTAAAATTTGGCCTCTGCTGGATCCATTTGTTGTTTTGGATCTACTGGAACCTATTCTGTCTGTGTCGTCACCAAATTTCATGGTTGTAGAAAGTGGATTTTTGGAAATATTGAGCCTTGAAAGTGGCTTCACAGAACTTCGGTTTGGGTCTCGAACAACAAATAAGTGAAAATGTGACGCAGCAGAGGAACACCGTCATCTGAAATGACACTGACTGATTTAATTTGCTGTAAAAGGCCGTTTTCATGTTGGTTTAGATTAAATTAAGTGGAATACTTAGTCAATCAACTGAAACATACTGAGTTTTTCCTTCATTCATTGGTTGATGAGCAGATTTTAGTGAAGGATTTCTCCAGATTTCCAGGTCTGAATGAAGTTTTCCTTCTACTAGTGTTGCTCCTTCCTGGGATTCAAGTTCGAAACTGTGCTTTTAGTCGTCTAATAAGAATAAAACTCCTCCAACAACAAGCAGCGAGATTAAAAGCAGCGGTTCAGTTATAAAGTTGCTGATCAATGGGGACCGAAATGGAAAATTGATTCAGGTGATGGTTTCAGAAAAGCAGAAAAACCCCTTTAGTAGCTCACCTATCGACTGCCTCTGTTTGCTTTCTGTGCACGGCGAAGGGTCGCCTCAGCGATCGGGGGTCCAACATGCCGATGTTATGATTAATTAATGAGCTCTAACAAAGACGGAAGAGAGAGGAGGGTAAATGCTTCGTTTGGTAAATAATGAGGACGAGAAAAACGCCTCGAGAAAGGAGGCGATGGAAGAAAAGGAGCCGCTGCTTCGTTATCCATCACCGCATGTGTTCATCCGATACAACGCTCTGGCACGTTTCCCATCACTCAACTCTCCTCCATTGTACTGAAGCAGGCGGTAAAACGCCACCAGCCTGCTTGTGCTGTTTGTTTTCCGTGTGCGGAGGCTTTCATTTCCATTTGAAAGCGTCCTACTTGTACACGTTGGCTCGCTTTGGCTCCATTACATAACAGCCTTTTGCGGCAAACGAGAGGAAACAACTTCAATCTGGCCTCGAGGAAACCAAGTAGTCGTCTGATTGATTGCAAACAAGCGCGGCCGGATGGATATTGGATTTCCAGCGGTCCACGCCGCCAACAAACGTTGAATTTTTAAAACAATCTGATAAATCAACCGGTTGCGGCGCAGCTTCCTAATAAGACGAAGACGAATCAAAGGTGACGGATGGAGAAGCAGAAGCAGAGACGCTTCCAGGTCGAACTAGAAGACTCAGAGAAGTTTTAATACGCTGGAGAATAAAACACTGTAGCAGGAAAGTCTGGCAAGACAGTGGAGCGCTGTAAAAACGACGGCAAACACCTGCAAAATAAAGACATTTTAAACTGATTTAAACCAGTAATAATATATACAGTGATCCCTCGTCTACGGCGGGGGTTTGGTTCCAGAACCCCTGTTTATATATGTATGTTAAGGCTTTATAAACCCTTCCTCCACTCTTAAACCTTCCATCTAGAGGAGCTTCTACAGCCGCGTCCGATAATGGAACTAGCGACGCAGCGATCCACTTGTGAAAAACTCTGCCGTATTTTAAACACACCGACACCGAGGACGTCCGGCTGCCTACCTACCAGGAAACTGATGGTGATGTTATGGTGATCCTACAGACCGTCACCGATTCTCTAACCGGGACGCGAACCGGGGATCTTCTACCTGTGAGGCGACGCTGCTAACCACTGAGCCACCGTGCAGCCCGTAAATATTTATAAAATAATCTTTTTCTTCTCATTTTAATACAGTAAAAATGTGTAATTTCACAGTCGATCATTGCAAAGGAACAAAATACGATTTGCAAAGTTAAAACACAGCTCAAGGTGAAACATCCTCTTGACTCGGTTCAGGAGATTCTGGTACTCGACACGTTTACTGAAGCGGACTTTCGAGGAGCGTTTGAAATGCTGCAGGAGCACCGGGAGCGGAGCGTCGCTGAAATCAAGCTTTGAAATTCAAGTTTTGACGCAGTTCAGGAGATTCAGCTGCAGGAGCCCTCGGAGCAGAGCGACGCCGCGCAAGGAGGCGACTTTGACAATGAAATTTGGAGTTTAGCTTTCTACAGTCAGAGAATGTAAACTTCCTGATCACACCTCACATGAGGAGTTCACTGAGATTCACTGATCTACCTCAAACAAGACGAACTATACACACCCAGATAGTAAGCAGAGCAAAAAACAACAGGCTTCTCAGAGCAAAAACTCAACTGAGAACAGCACAAACCACACATTATCTGAACAAATGCATAATGAGATTCTGCTAAATAAACGTCTGTTTGAATAACATCCTGCTTTCCACCATCTGCTCCGATGCTGAGCGTATCCCAGGAGTTACTCTGCGGTGACCCTGTATTCCTCTGTGAGCTGCGAGTGCAGGCGGAGGCGGTGGTAGCAGCAAGTCCAGCGGTTTGAACAGAACCTTCGGGGTTTCGTGTTCCTCATAAGAATAAAGTGGAGCGGAGCCAGAAACCAGGCCCAAAGTTTGACCAGCGCTGAATGTATTCCACCAACCTGCTGCAGTGTGTGGGATGCTGTCCAGGTCGATAAGAAGCGGCTCTGCAAAGCTGCTGAAGCCATTAGGTTTTTATTTCCTGCACATACATTAATGGCGGCGGAAATAAAGAAGTTCTGATCCTGTTAGATTCGCTGCTCCCCGAGGGGTGAAGCCCAGATTCATAAGAGGAGTCGGGGTGTTTAATAGGCGGAACGTGGAGCTTATACAATGCAGAGTATCTGAGAAATGAGATCTGTGTGAGCGTGCACGAGGCATCTGCCCACAGGAGACAGAGGTGCGCTGCTGTTTACATCCCTGGACTCCACTGCAGCAGATAAACGCTGTTTAAAGAGGCTCCTCATCCTCAGCGGAAAGCGTAAATCCAGCGCGCCTCAGGAATGCTTCCTGACCCACATTTACTTATCTGCAGCACACAGATTATCTCATGAAGTGTGCTTTAAAAAACACACATGTGTATATATATATATATATGTACAGTACAGTGTTCGCTCATCCGTCAGCTGTCTTGTACAGGATCTTAATGTAGATGGAGGAATGGAGTTTCAGCCAAACCACAGTCACTAATGAAGCAACCATGCATGTGTTTGAATGAAGCCTGAGCAGCTGCCGGAAACCAGTTAAGCAACACACAAGTTAATATCAAGTAAGTCGTCACAAACAGCCTGCAGGACAGTTTGTCCATGTCTGTATGTGTAAGTGCATAAAGATGGAAGCAGGAACACAGGAAAATGTAAATGTCAGATTTGTTGGATGTTTCTGTTCGCCTGGTAGCTGATCAACCCCCAGAATCCAAAACCCATCTTTAGAAACATTAGTTAAGATGATCTGATTTATCATCCAGAATCTGAAAAAACTGAGAAACAAACCCAGTGTTCAAACAAACTTGTACAAAAATGCAATGATGATGATGATGATGCCACCACCGTGCTTCATACATGGCTCTTGAACTAGCACGCCAAGTCAAAATGTAGCTTTATGGCAGACACCAAACACTGCACATCATCAAACACACACCATGCCCATTGTGAAGCATGGTGGTGGCAGCATCATGGTGTGAAGCATGGTGGTGGCGGCATCATGATTAAAGCATGGTGGTGGCAGCATCATGATTAAAGCAAGGTGGTGGCAGCATCATGATGTGAAGCAAGGTGGTGGCAGCATCATGATTAAAGCATGGTGGTGGCAGCATCATGATTAAAGCATGGTGGTGGCAGCATCATGGTGTGAAGCATGGTGGTGGCAGCATCATGATGTGAAGCACGGTGGTGGCAGCATCATGATGTGAAGCAAGGTGGTGGCAGCATCATGATTAAAGCATGGTGGTGGCAGCATCATGATGTGAAGCATGGTGGTGGCAGCGTCATGATGTGAAGCATGGTGGTGGCAGCATCATGATTACAGCATGGTGGTGACAGCATCATGGTGTGAAGCAAGGTGGTGGCAGCATCATGAGTAAAGCAAGGTGGTGGCAGCATCATGGTGTGAAGCATGTGAGTTCACAGTGAGGAAAAATGCAACAAAAAGAGAGAAAGTGCTCAGAGTTTAGCGGGTTAATGGACATAATATTGTAAAAGTTTCTAATATCCAAGTACAGCAGCTTTTAATAAACAATGTAGAGGAATTGTTAAAACGCTATTAAATAAAGGTCAGGGAAATTTAATTCTAGCGGGGATTTTGTAATTACTGTGTTCTGGTTTACAGCAAGTTCATATATGCTTAAACGTCGTGACTCCAGCTTCTGTACACAACCAGCTCAACAGGAAACAACAGATGGTGAATAAAAACCTATTTTCTATCCTGATTTCACTAGAAGGCATGCAAATAACACACCCAGTCATTTTGTATGTTATCAGAACACATTTTCTGCGTTTAGGGTGTTATTGCAGCCATGTTGCAGCGCTGGATGACCCCCTTCCTAAGACCTTTACCATTACATGTTGTAAAATGCGTAAACGTGAAGCACAAGGTGCCAGAATGGTGGTGCTATTCATGTGCAATCACATATTATGGGGCCTTTTCCATCAGGGCAGTTTGGAACCGATGCCTGATCTCTAACCAGTTCTTCAGCAGCCAAACAACTGGCTCTCTGCAAGGAAAACCAGCAACACTTTGCTGTTCGACAACCAAATGACGTTCACATCAGAGGCACCAACAACACCAGCTAAGACTGCCATTTTAAAATAAAACCAGAGGTAGTCTACCTCATCCAAAGAAGAAGAGGAAAAACCAGAGCTTTAGTTTGGATGTAAATCAAAGCAGCAGTGTGGGAAAACATGGTGTTTTAATACGTGTTTCAAAACGCAACTGCAAAGACCGACTGCTGTTGGAAGACTGTCGATGTTAAAACACCGAAAGTAAAGGAAAACAAGATTAATCATGATTTGGGTTTACCAACCCTGGCACAGAGATTTTGGACATGAGATCAGAAAAAATGTTTGAAAAGACACATGCAGTTACATAATGACACGGCTGTCGAACCAAATCAAACTGGTTCTTAGAAGGTTTGTAAGTTGAATTAACTCCAAACCAGAACTAGCACCAAGTACTCCAAGACAAAATGTGTGTTTTTGGTGGACACTAAATACTGCACATTATAAATGCAATATCTCCATCAGGAAGCACGGTGGTGGCATCATGATGTGAAGCACGGTGGTGGCATCATGATGTGAAGCACGGTGGTGGCATCATGATGTGAAGCATGGTGGTGGCAGCATCATGACGTGAAGCACGGTGGTGGCAGCATCATGACGTGAAGCATGGTGGTGGCAGTATCATGATTAAAGCATGGTGGTGGCAGCATCATGATGTGAAGCATGGTGATGGCAGTATCATGATTAAAGCATGGTGGTGGCAGCATCATGATGTGAAGCATGGTGGTGGCAGCATCATGATGTGAAGCATGGTGGTGGCAGCATCATGACATGAAGCACGGTGGTGGCAGCATCATGATTAAAGCATGGTGGTGGCAGCATCATGATTAAAGCATGGTGGTGGCAGCATCATGACGTGAAGCATGGTGGCGGCAGCATCATGATTAAAGCATGGCGGTGGCATCATGATTAAAGCATGGTGGTGGCAGCATCATGATGGTTCTCAGCAGCAGGTCCTGGAAGGCTTGTAAAGGTAGAGGGTAAATTAATGCAGCAAAGCCTAGAAAGATTCCCGGAGGACAACCTGATGGTGTCTGATGGAAAACTGAGACTGAGAGATTTGTTTAAGACAATGAGCCGAACCAAGCAGCCAAAGATCCACAGAGACGGTTTTAAAACTCCTCACAATGCACAATGTTTTCGCCCGAGGTCCAGCACCCTGAGAATAGACGAGCAGCGGAAAGAGGGGAGGCGAGGATTAGCGGGCATTAGAGCCGCGATGATACCGGGATCATCCATGAATTCAAGAGGAAGGCGCTGCCCAGGATGAGAGGGAGCCTCGGGCAGCGAAGACAGCAGGGATTAGGAGGAAGGGGAGATATGATGGAGGGCCGAGCTGCTGGGGATGTACCATCGGCAGATAGAGGGGGACGTCCAGGAGTCCTCAACACTGGCCCTGGAGGAGCTGATCAGGCTGTTATTGACGGCTGGATTCATCCTGCTGTAAAACTACTTCCTGTCCAGTTTCCAAGCAACAAGCATTAATTTTAAGCTAATTTTAGCCGTGGTTTTACAGAGATCTCCTGTTTTGTTAAATTCAAGGTAATACCTAGCAAAACTGCAGATTTATTTCATTAATTTACATTTTAAACTGTGAAAAATGACCATAAATCAAACTGTTAATGTTGTATTTAATTTTTCTTTTGCAGATATTTGCAGTTATTATGTCAAGGTCCTATTTGTTAGATCTTCCCTGTTTTGTCGAATTACAAATAACATCTAGAAAGCAGCCTTCGACCAAACAATCTCACCATTTTACTGTATTTAAATCCGCTAAAAACTCATTATTCTACATATATTTGTTGTTTTGTGCGAAGCTTTTGACAGTTTTGGAACATTACAGTGTTTAATAACCACGTTTTCCCGGAGCCGTTTGTTCATTGTCTGTATTCTGCTGGTCTTATGTTGAAATATACGCGTTGCTCGAAGTTCAGAACAGTTTTTCTGCCTCTGGAGGTTTTACAGCATCTCATGTGAGTCGTTTCTTCTCTCATTGATTTACTCTCACTGCTTGCCGTTATTATTACTTTCTGTCTTCCTCTTACTGCCTCCTATCATCGTCTGCCACTGATGGCTTGAAAAGTCTGTCGGTATGAGCGTCACGTTCCTGCTTTTCTTCCGCTAATGGCCGTTTCTCTTGTTCTGAAGGAAAATAACCGACTCTCGGGTTGCATAATGCTAATGGACATGCAGCCGAGCGTGACTTCAGAGAACAACATCATATGAATTGTCAGGCTCCTCTGCACTTTTAATTCTCTACACTGTAAAAGAAAACCTGGCAGCAAAGGAGCCAGAAGAATACCACACTGTAGTAATAAAAAACAGCAAATGTATAAAAATAATTATATTTTTACTGATTTAAATACAGTAAAACGGCGTAATGTAATGATCACACATTGTAAAAGAACATATTACCATTTGTCAAAATACAGACAAATACTGTAGTTGAACATTATGTACTTATCCACTTGGTAGATGGGTCCCCATTTGGTCGATGGGTCCCCACTTGGTACATAGGTCCCCACTTGTTAGATGGGTCCCCACTTGGTAGATGGGTCTCCACTTGGTAGATGGGTCCCCATTTGGTAGAAAGGTCCCCATTTGGTCGATGGGTCCCCACTTGGTACATAGTCCCCACTTGTTAGATGGGTCCCCACTTGGTAGATGGGTCACCACTTGGTCGATGGGTCCCTGTTTGGTAGAAAGGTTCCCATTTGGTAGATGGGTCCCCACTTGGTAGATGGGTCACCACTTGGTAGATGGGTCCCCACTTGGTCGATGGGTCCCCACTTGGTACATAGGTCCCCACTTGTTAGATGGGTCACCACGTGGTAGTTGGGTACACACTTGATTGATGGGTCCACATTTGGTAGATGGGTCCACACTTGGTAGATGGGTCCCCACTTGGTAGATGGATCCCCATTTGGTAGATGGGTCCCCACCTGGTAGAAGGGTCCCTATTTGGTACATAGGTCCCCACTTGTTAGATGGGTCCCCACTTGGTAGATGGGTCCCTATTTGGTAGAAATGTCCCCAATTGATAGATGGGTCTAATAATCTAATAAAGTCACTGTAAAATATACATTTAGATGAACTAACTGCTAAGAAATGTCCAAATCTGTGATTTTACAAATGGTAATTTATTCTTTAACAATGGCTGATCATAAAATGACACTTTAAACTTTTTTTTAAATCTATTTGCTGTTTTTCTTAAAGTTTTGCTGCTAGATTTCCACAGTTTGCTTTGTAGGATGCTTATTTTTACAGTGTAAAACAAGTAATCAGTCCTGATTTGCAGCCATGAACGACCTCAGACCTGCACGAGAACAGCATCATGTAAATTTGAGCCTTCGTCTCGACTGCATCACTTTCGTTTCCCACTTTTGTAATTTGAATCCAATCTTTGTCGGATCTAATCAGCGTGGAACCCGTGGTGGGTGGACCGAGGGCTGTTTCCATTGAACTCTGTCGTTTCCATTCTCTTCCCCTTTACAAAGGCGGGAGATGTTTTCCCTGCCGGTATCCACATGTGCCACTCTTCCCCCTGCGCTCTATCACCCCTCCATCTGCCTCTCGCAGCAGCGTCGCATTGTCAGCCGCTGAAAACAGACAGATAAGGGAAGCAAACATGCAGCTGGAGGCTACGACCGAAGCCGAGACTCCTGCAATCAGTCGCGCTCCACGGCGCCTTTAATGGTGATTGGCGGAGACACACAGTCGCTCTGATTGCTTTGCAGAAGAACAGTTTATAAAACACAGAAAGACGAGGATCAAACACAAATCTGAGCACGTATTTATGAGGAGCATGAGAATAACCGTCACCCATCAGTCTAACCTTTAACTGGGAGCCCCAGGAGGTTTTCAAGCTAATCTGTTCCTTTGCAGCTCTTATCTCGGCCATTATAGGGACAAGACATGGATGATGCACCTCATCGTTTCCAGGATAGGCTCAGCTGTCCAAATCTTCCATCACATTACAAGATAATACTTGAACATCTGTTATTTTAGCCTTCATATAAAGGAGAAAGCGTCTTTCGTATTATGAAATTGCTGTGCTTTTACACGCATCTCACAATAAAACGCTTGAAGATGAGCTTTCATAACCGCATGGATGGAATCGTGTTGAAGCTGGAAACATCAGAACCATGATGACTGGATACTGAGTGATTTGGTAAATGTGGAAAACGCTCAGCGCCTCACGGGAATAACTGGCTACAGTAGTCTATGGGAAGAGGCGGCAAACGAGGCAAGCGTTAGACCAATGGGTCCGTGCACGTCGTTTTCTTATTTTGAGATTTCAAAATAAAAACGAAAAATAAACCGTTTCCCGTTTTTTTCAGTGATAACACAAAATGAAAAACGGAAAACGGCCCCTAATTCATTATCCATTATCTGTTATCTGATTTAATTAGATGTGTTTGTAAATGGAAATTAAAATTAAAATACACCCGTGGAAAACTTATTTCTCTATTTCCTGTTGGTTTTGGCTTCGTGACCTGTCTGACTTCTGAAGAGGAGCTAGTGATTTAGCTAGCTCCTGAATGCTAGCGATTTAGCTAGCTGTGCTAAATGGCAGAGCTAGCGATTTAGCACTAGCTCCGCCACAAGCGCTAAATCGCTACTTTGATTTCTGGCAAAGCTAAAGTAACAGAAAACCTCCAAACCTCTCAAAAAACGTCCTGAAAAGCAGCCGAACGCTAGCGATTTAGCGCTAGCGGCGGAGCTAGCGGCACCACAAGGTCCCTCCAAAGGGACAAATAAACCCCACGCTGGTGAAAAGTCCACTGTGAAATAGTGAACAATGTGAGCCAAGCAACGTTTGGACCCCACAGTGGGTCTTCATCAGGCCACGGCACACAGCAAGGTCTGCTAACAGTGAGCTAACACTGGAGCTTTAGATACCAGATCCTTCCTCATCAGAAGTCAGACGGGTCACGGAGCCAAAACCAACAGGAAGTAGAGAAATAAGTTTTCCACGGGTGTGTTTTAATTTTAATTTCTATTTACAAACACATCTAATTAAATCGGATAACAGATAATAGATAATGAATTAGGGCCTGTTTTCCGTTTTTCATTTTGTATTATCACTGAAAAAGTGGGTCGCAAAGCCATTTTTAGAGGGTCACAAAATCATGGCCCCCCCTCAAAAAAGTAGTGGTATAAAGTCTTTAATTTTAAAGGACGTGTTTCTGATGACACAGTTTGTTTTCAGTAGTAGCCCACTATTAACCTCTAGATCTGTCTCTGCCAGCTTATTGGAGAAATTTATGCTAAAACATCCCAAAAATGAACCAAAATGTGCTCTGAATCTGTCAAAATGGGCCAATATATGCCCAAAACTTGGCAAAAACGTCCAAACATACCAAAATGAGCAAAAAAATAAGCCAAAATTTTCCCGAACTGTATCAAAATGCCTCGTCCCAGTCGCTTCACACTCGGCTGCAAACTGCCCCAGAGCCCACTGGAGGTCCAGGCTCGATGAAGCCAGCAGGTTTCCAACAATATGCAGTTTTCACTTTTGTGGATGCAATTACCAATTAACAAAAACGTACAGGACTGTCCTCGCTTTGCAGTGGGGGAAGGAAGGTCCCTACTTTGTGAGAAATGTCCCCACTAGGTAAAAAGGTCCCCATTTGGTAGACTGATCTCAAAAAAATGTCCCCACTTTGTCAGGGGAAAAAGTCACCATCTTGCAGAACTGCCCATCAACTTACTTACTGCAAGGCTCTGAAAGATGATGCTCACACACTGACATAATCTCTGAAACACCACACATCTGAGAAACTGTACAGCATGAAGAGGGTAAAGCAGAGCAGTAAGTCCACCCCGGAGACAAGCTGTTAGAGCCTGTCTCCACGAAAACCAACGGACCAGTGAACATAAACCTCTCAGTGAAGTCAGAGCTGGTTGGGATGAATGTAAAGAGGCTGGGAGGGTAAAGCAGGACTCCAGATAAAGAGATTAAATACATAAATGAATGTAACAGGGATCGATACGACAAGTCGGACATGTTCAGTGATTCGAGAGTGAAACAGACTTTTCCCGTGAACCCGTCTCGGCCTCTCGTTTCTGCTCACGTCCTGATGTTTTACCCAGAATGACTCCTGACTTTCTGCGTTGCTGACTGCGACGGCTTGACATTTACAGCCCCATCTCTGTGAATTTTTTCTTCCCCGTCGTTAATCTTCACTGCGGCTGCTGGAAAACGCTGAGCGACAGGCTGAGTCACGGACGTCTGGTCAGTTTTCTGCTCAAAGAACAAAAACATCTGAATCCCCTCGTGGACGATGCGGCTCGGTGGATTTCATCAGCACTGTGAGACGTAAACTCTGGCTGGAGATTTAAGAGTTGGCAAACTCAGGCTGCTGGCATTGAACACATACTTCCATAATTATACGATCTATTAGCTGATTACAGATTGGACTGTTGCATCATGTCAATGTGATGATTCCTGACAGTTGGACAGAAGACAAGATATCTGGAGATTTTAGAACTTCCCACAGTGTTTATACACATTAAGAAGTTCTAAAATCTCCACATATCCCATGCCATTCCCACCCACTGTAGCAACAACAGTGGGCAGACAAACCATTGGATATCTGGAGATATTTCAAAAAGTTCTAAAATCTCCAGACATCCAGTGCTCCGTCCAGAACGCTGGATAAAATCTCCGGATATAATGTGCGCTGTCCAGAGCAGAGCATATCTGGTTGATTTTAGAACTTCTCACTGTGTTTGTGCATGTTAAGTAGCTGTAAAATCGCCAGATATCATGTGTGCTGTCCAGAGCACAGGATATCTGGAGATTTTATAGCTTTCCACACTGCCCATGCATATTAAGAAGTTCTAAAATCTCCAGATATCATGTGCGCCGTCCAGAGCACAGGATATCTGGAGATTTTACAACTTCTCATTGTGTTTATGCATATTAAGAAGTTCTAAAATCTCAAGATATCCCATGCTTATTCTACACACAGTAGCAACAACAGTGGGCAGACAAAGCACAGGATATCTGGAGATTTTATAGCTTCCCTCACTGCCCATGCAAATTAAGAAGTTCTAAAATCTCCAGACATAATGTGTGCTGTCCAGAGCAGAGGGTATCTGGAGATTTGAGAACTTCCCACTGTGTTTTGTACATGTTAAGTAGCTCTAAAATCTCCAGATATCATGTGCGTTGTCCAGGGCACATGATATCTGGAGTTTTGACAACTTCTCGTTGTGTTTGTGCATATTAAGAAGTTCTAAAATCTCCAGATATCCCATGCTAATTCTACACACCGTAGCAACAACAATGAGCAGACAAAGCATGGGATATCTGGAGATTTTAGAACTTCTTACTCTTCTAAACTAAATGTTTTTCCATGTTAGATATTAGCAGCACTCCAGTTGTAGCAGGCCAATTCGTACTTGATGTAGTATGAGTAAAATTACAATAAATTACATTGGATATCTGAAGATTTTAGAACTTCCCACTGTGTTTGTGCATATTAAGAAGCTCTAAAATCTCCAGGTATTCTGTGCGCCGTCCAGAACAACAGGATATCCAGAGATTTTAGAACTTCTCACTGTGTTTGTGCATATTAAGAAGTTCTAAAATCTCCAGATATCCCTTGCTATTCCCACGCACTGCAGCAACAACAGTGGGCAGACAAAGCATGGGATATCTGGAGATTTTATCGCTTTCCACACTGCCCGTGCATATTAAGACGTTCTAATATCTCCAGACATAAAGTGCGCTGTCAAGAGCACAGCATACCTGGAGACTTTAGAACTTCCCACTGTGTTTATACATATTAAGAAGTTCTAAAATCTCCAGATATCCTATACTGTTTCCACCCGCAGTAGCAACAACAGTGGGCAGACTTAACATGGGATATCTGGAGATTTTAGAACTTCTTCCTGTTCTAAACTAAGTGTTTTTCCATGTTGGATATTAGCGGCACTCCAACTGTTTGTGTAGCAGACCGACTCTGTACCTGTTGTGGTACGAACGAAACTTCAAGGATATCTGGAGATTTTAGAACCTCGTTAAAAATGTCATGACTATGTAATAATGTATTTTCTTTTTGACATCCGTAAATGGCTGTAAAAAGGCTAAAAAGAAACCTTCTTCTGCCTCAAAGAAGTGCAAAGGTGTGGCAGAAAAACAAGCCTTGGTTTGTATTTAGTGAATGAATGAATCAGTGAATGGTTTCATTTGATGCTTTGGGAAAACAGCTGCAGTATTAAACGCCTCCTCCTCCTCCTCCTCCTCCTCCTCCTCCTCCTCCTGTTCTGTAAATGCACTCAGCACTCAGAGTCGACCCGGTTAAATCGGCCTCTGAACACAAGGATATGTCTCCGTAATCTGCTTAGCGACTGGAAATGTCAGAGGGCTGACGGACTAACGTGAATCGAGCTGAGTCGGCCGTGGCTGGATCACCCGCTGAGGAAGTCGTGATCCCTGACGGAGCTTCGTGTTCGGGCTTCTGAACGCTGCGACTCAGCCAGAGGTCGACGTCCTGCTCCTCACGTGGCATTTAAAGGCCTCGGAGGTTCAAAACGCTGGAGCCACGATGTAAACATGTTTAACTGTGTTAGTATGTGTTTTAAGGTGAACTCCAAAAAACAGAAAAATAAAAGAGGGGTTTCTGCACTGTAAAAATGAAAGTTGTTTAAAAAACTTTTACTGTTATTTAACATTAATGTTCCTGTTTGGTTAAATAACACATTAGAACCAGTAAACTTACATAATAAAATATATAAATTCACACTTTAACGCCTTCAAACTGTAAACAATGTTAATATAACTGTAAACAATGTTAATATAAAAAATCAGTGTTTTACAAATTTTTACTTTTACAGGGTTTGACAGGAAAGTTACTTTGTTAAGCTCAATAAAATCAGGAAAAAATATAAAAAACACATTTTCAAATTAATTTTTGACAAATATTTGAAAAAAAATATTGAGTAAATGAGGAACTGAAAAATAATCAACAATTATTAAACTGTAATTTTACAGATTTTCACTGTTTTGTTAAATTACACATAAAAACTTTGAAAATTCCAGAGAAAAAAGTATTAATTTATATGTAAACTGTAAAAAAAAAACAAAAAAAACAATGAAAAGCAGGCCAAAACTGTGAATAATGAGAATAATAAAATATGTTATTGTATTTTATGTTTGACAGTAAAATTATACTATTTTTTACTTTATTTAAATCAGCTGAAAGAATAAAAATATACAATTTGACAGATGTTTGCTGTTATGAAAGAAAAAAAATGTGTATGAAGGATTGAAAAATTCACGTCTTAGTTTATTTTTGTTCAACTACAGATAATATTCAGTAAACCACCAAAACAATATAGATTTAACTGTGAAACAACGACGACATCGAGAATCTGTATTGATCCAAATTACAATCAGACAAGAAATATGACTATATATTAGAAAGAAAAATAATGTGTGAAGGATTAAAAATGGTAAATAATTAAGCTATTATTCTACAGATTGTTCCTGTTATGTTAAATTTCAGACAATATTCTGTAAAATCACATAAAAAGATTTACTTTTATGGAATATTTAACACTAAAGTTACACTTAAACACGCTTCTTGTTTATATTTTACACTGATATTCAAATAATATCTAGATTTAATGATGATGAGATGATTTAAAAACACTTCTAACAACCTCTCATCATTACGTGTCGCTACATGGAGACGAACGGAAGAACAAAGTGATTCTTATTCATTCCAAGTGTCATTTAAACACAAGTTCCACATTTGTACCAGATTATTCTAGGAGAAATTCGGGTTTAGGGGCTAAAATGAAAGTAACGGTGGGTTTTCAGCTTTATTTGTTGCCTGAAAATGTGTTAAAACAGCTGATTTCGCTTCACAAATGGACGTTATTCTGGTCTTGGCTTGTTTTTCCTGCTGTTTCCTCCCTGAACTGGTCCGATCCATGAATCAACATCAACATCAGCTCAGTTCGTTTTACTTGGTTCGTCTCATGCGTCGCTGCCGTTTGTGTACTTTCCTGTGGCTGCAGCTTTGGTTTGTGAACTTTCAACCCAATCAAACCTGGATGCTCGTCTGCCTTCACTCTAATGTGTGCACAGTACAGCCGGGCCCTTGTGTTGTTTTGTGAGCGTACATTAGAGGGGCTATCTTATCTAAATGTACTGTATAATGATGTGAGCTCGCCTGCAGGCTTGTGTTTGTGTGCGAGCCTCTGTGACCAAATTAAATGGAGCTGCTGCTTGCTTCGGGGAGCATAATGGATTTCCTCACCGCCAGAAGAAGAATATATTCAAGGAAACAGCTCCGGAGGACTTAAAAGACGGAGCGGAAGCAAAGAGGAGGTGTCAAAAATACAAAATTAGAGCACAGAAATACCGACATTCTGTCAGGCGTCAAGCTCCAGCATTACCATTATTAATGTTTCACTTTCCAAAAGGAAAACTGAAAGCTTCTCATCTGACATCAGTTGTGGCTTTGGCAGCTTGACTGTGCTGAATAATGTTTTCTGATGCGCCGCTGTGATGTCTGAGGTTGGGTTTGAGCAAATAAATCAGCTTGGTGAAGGTTGGAGGGGGAAACTAACCGTTAAAAGAAACCAAGAATGCAAGATGCACCAAGAATCGACTAAAAACAGACCCGAAGATGAAGCAGAATTCCACACAAGAAGGCAAGAAACGAAACCGAACGACACAAACGAAACACAAAATGACATAAAACGAGACAAAAAACACGCAAAACGGCAAAAAACGAGACAAAATGACACAAAAGAAACACAAATGAGACACAAAACAGGTAAAAACAGAACACGAAACGATAGAAAATGACAGAATTGAGGCACGAAACGATGCAAACAGGACAGAAAATCAGTAAAAGCAGACACAAAATTGCAAAAAACACACAAACTAATAAAAACAGACAGAAAATGAGACTCAAAATGACATAAAACGAGACAAAAAACACGCAAAACGGCAAAAAACAAGACAAAATGACACAAAAGAAACACAAACGAAACACAAAATGACAAAACGAGCAAAAACGGACAGAAAATGAGACACAAAATGACATAAAATGAGACAAAACAACAAAAAACGAGACAAAATGACAATAAAAAAAGAGTACAGTGTGACAAAGGAAATACAAAGGAGACACAAAACAGGTAAAAACAAAACAAAAAACAATAGAAAATGACACAATTAGGACACAAAACGATGCAAACAGGACAGAAAATCAGTAAAAGCAGACACAAAATTGCAAAATTCCACACAAGAAGGCAAGAAATGAAACCAAACGATACAAACGAAACACAAAATGACAAAACGAGCAAAAACGGACAGAAAATGAGACACAAAACGACATAAAACGAGACAAAAAACACGCGAAATGGCAAAAAACGAGACAAAATGACACAAAAGAAACACAAATGAGACACAAAACAGGTAAAAACTTAACAAAAAACAATAGAAAATGACACAATTAGGACACAAAACGATGCAAACAGGACAGAAAATCAGTAAAAACAGACACAAAATGGCAAAAAACACACAAACAAATAAAAACGGACAGGAAATGAGACTCAAAATGACATAAAACAAGACAAAAAACAGTAAAAAACAAGACAAAATGACACAATTAGGACACAAAACGGTGCAAGTAAAATGTCTGTTGTAAGTTTATGCTGCTTCATATTTATCTTTATCAGATATAAAGGTAATGGTGTCATCGGCAAAGAAAATCAACAGCGGCCCCAACATTGATCCCTGTGGAACTCCAGAGGTTCCTGAACGTGATTCGTTTATTTTTTATTTATCAATGCTTTAGTTGTTGACGATGTAGGGAGCTGATATCGTTGCTTTTCTTTCACCTTGCAGAGACTGAAAATCGAGTTCTCACAGCTCCATGGAAACACCTGGGAGGAAGGAAGTCGCTCTGTAATGAAATGATTGGCGAAAAAAAGGCAAAACAGATAATGGAAAAACAAAAAAAACATTGTGGTTCGAGTGAGCGAGGCAGGCGGCACAAATGGCAGAGGCCATTTGGGCAAATTAATCGAGTGCCTCCGCGAAAATGAAATTTCCAGAAGCGACAAAAGGGCGACTGTGAGGTAATGAATGACTGTGAAGAGCGAGACAGCGAGGCAATGAGAGAAGACGAGGAATGAAAACCGAGAGGAAGAAGAAGAAAGAGGAAGCAAAGAAGGAGGAAGAGGGGAAATGTAAATACATCTGGGAGGGAGAAAGTGAGAAAAGTGTGGAAGGGAATCAACAAAAAAGACATGAGAAAAAGAAGGAAACTAATTAAAGCTGCAAGCAGCGTCGGACAGTCACAAGACTTTAATAACATTTCCCACATTGCTAAAATAGCTTTTTTAAATTAATGTTTTATGTCCAACTCTTGGGAAAAGACTGATATTTATCTTTATCAAACAGGAAAACATCGGCGTCGTTAGCAACAGATAAACAAAAATGGGGCCCTAAGATCGAACCCTGTGGGACTCCAGAGGTTCCTCGGGGAACCTTTCTCTTCTTGCATTATTGCCTCACGCAAGAAGAGAAACTGTTACACAATCATTGTTTTTTAAACCCCAAAGAAACTAAAATCTGTCGTTGCCAAGTAGGAAGTTATTAGTGTCATGATCAAACAAAACACAAAGGGCCCTAAGATCGAACCCTGTGGGACTCCGGAGGCATCATTACCGCCTAACGCAACATTTCCCACAAGGCCACTTTAGGTTTTTTTATTCATTAAAGACTTTCGTTAGATTATAGAGAGGTTGTAAATGAATCACTGTTATTGCTTTTACTCACAAGACACTAAAATCTGTCTTTATCAAACAGGAAAATATTGGTGTCATCAGAAAACAAACTACGAAGGGTTCTACGATCGATCCCTGCGGAACTCCAGTGATGCAATTTTAGCCCGACACATTTCTCACACTGCTAAATTAGCTTTTTAAAAATTGATTTACTAAATCCAACTCTTGGGAAAAGATTAAAATCTATCTTCATCAAACAGAAAAACATCGGTGTCGTCAGCAAAAAGATACAATTAAACTAAAATGGTCCTAAACTCCATCCTTGTGGAACTCCAGAGGCGTCATTATAGCCTGACGCCACATTTTCCATAAGGCCTCATTAGGGTGTTTATTCATTAAAGGCTTGTAGAGACGCTGTAAAAGAATCACTGTTGTTGCTTTTACCCACAAGACACTAAAATCTGTCTTCATTAAACAGGAAAATATTGGTGTCATCAGCGAAAAAAGGGCCCTAAGATCGATCCCTGTGGAACTCCAGAGGCATCTTTTATTCATATCTAAGTCTAGGGAGTAAAATCTGATGTTTTTGCCTCCTTGGGTGTTTAAATTTGAGAGAAAAGCATCAGAATAAGACTAAAGTGGAGGCTGGCTTTAAGTTTTTATATTACGCCAATATGTACTGAATCTACTGTATCTGATCCTCATTGCTCTAAATTGCATCACACTTGACCTCATTCAGTGACTGAAGCCGTGAACTAAACAGCAACGCGACACCGTTTCCTGAACCAAACGAGCACCGGAGCAAAACGACAGCGAGGGAACATCGGAGCAGCTGTCGGATCCCTGGTCCCCGCTGACTTCCAGCTATCGACTGAAGGAAAAGTAAAAATAGATGTAACTTTGTGCCCTGGTAGCGGAGGAGCGTTCACACGTTGCTGCCCTCCTCCCCCGTCGGAGAGGCGAGGCGTGACCCCGGGGCGGCGGTATGAGTGCCGGAGTCCCAGACCTCCACGGCGAGGAGGTGGCGGTCGCTTGAAGTTGGATGAAAGTCAAGGCGACGCCCTCTGAGTGAAGGTTTTCTGGCTGCTGTCTGCAATAATAACCTGTCATGCCGGCTTGTGTCGCCTTCACAAAGCGAAGCCTCTGCTGAGGATTACCGGCCTCCGACGTGTCGCTGTGTTTGCTTGTGTGTTTCCTCTAATCTCCCCCCGTCCTCTGTTTTCCAGCTGCTGCTTCGTCTCCTCTGCCCTCCCTGTCGGCTTCGGTTACACAACGAGCCGTCAGACCGCCGAAGACGCCACGTAGACGAGGAGGGGAAGGTGGAGGCGGCGCAGCGACGAGGGGAGGTGTTTTAACGTGACGCAGCGTCTCCTCGGGCGGCCGTCCTGCTGGGATCTGATGTGGACACGTACTCCGTGTTTACACGTCGGGTCGTTTGGTGTCTAATGAGCATGCTCAGACCGACCGCCACGAGCGCCGCACGCCTTTAATGTGCAGAAGAAGAAGAAGAAGATGACAAGCAGCAAAGGGAGGCTGAGCGACCGAGTGATTTTCCACCAGAGGAACCGGAGTCAAAATCCTCTGAAGGTGGATCAGCCTGCAGAGAAACACCGACCCAGATCAGCCATTAGTCCAAACCCAGAGTTCATCAGTCAGCTACCGTCGTTACCGTCTGAACAGTCGCTCATGCACCATCATGGAAGACGGACCAGAGAGGAAACCGAGGACTGAAGCATTTCTACAGAGTTAAGACGTATTTTATAGCATTAAGATGTATTTTATGGTGTTAAAACACAAAAGCAGACACAAAAAAACATAAATCCCCACAAAAAAAAGGCAAAAACTGAGACGAAGTGACAGAAGCGAGACACAAAACGACGTTAAAACAAGACACAGAACCACAAAAAACACAACAAACGAGCCGTTATTATTACAAAATGACAAAAACTAGACAAACTGACATTTATTTGACAGTATTAAGACGTTTTTATACAAAGTAAAGACAGATTTTACAGTGTTAAAACACAAAAATAGACACAAACGAGCGTAAATCATCACAAAAACAGCAATAAACAAGAAGCGAGGCACAAAACGACCCATTATCATTGCAAAATGACAGAAACTAGACAAGCCGGCATTTATTTTATTGAGTTAAGACGTATAGCATAGACAAACAATACAAAAACGACAACAATGAGACGCAGAATGCCTCAAAACAAGATGAATCGACACGAATGTGACAAAAAAACAACAAAAATCAGACAAAAAACGACAGAAAACGGCAAAAAAGCAACAAAGAACGAGACAAAAAGACACAAAAAGATCCATTATTATTGCAAAATGACAAAAACGAGACAAACTGACAATTATTTGACAATATTAGGACGTTTTTATACAAACTTAAGTCATGTTTTACAGTATTAAAACACAAAAATAGACACAAAAGGGCGTAAATCATCACAACAGCAAAAAACAAGACGAAGATACAGAAGCGAAGCACAAAACGACCCATTATTATTACAAAATGACAGAAACTAGACAAACTGATGTATTTCATAAACAAACAATAAAAAAACGATAAGAATGAGACGCAGAACGCCACAAAACAAGATGAATCGACACAAATGTGACAAAGAAGCGACAAAAATTGGACAAAAAACGACAGAAAACGGCAAAAAAACAACAAAGAACGAGACAAAAAGACAGAAAACAGACACAAAAAGACCCATTATTATGACGAAATGACAAAAACCAGTCAAACTGACATATTTATTGGTATTAAGACGTATTTCTTAGCACTGGGACGTGTTCTGTAGCCGTCTTTTGCTGTTTAGTCGTAGTTCTGGTGGACTGAACGTCTTTGTCGAGCCTCCTCATGTGTGAAACTTCCTCTGAAGTGTGTTTGGAAGCAGGACTTCTGACTAAGACTTCTATCTCTGCGGACCGTCTTCAGACGACTCTGCTAATTGGACACGTTTGGTTTGTGGAAGCGAGTCGATGTAATTAAAGTTGGGATCCTCAGACTCCAGTAATCCTCCGTCGGACCTCCTCTACGGCGAGGAGGGACTGAATGGAGGTGAAGACAGTGGAGGGAGGACATCACAGCCGCTGTCTGTCATCCTTTAAGCCCCGTCAATAATGGACCAATTATCCACAGCAGCATAATCCCATCGTCCACTTCCAGCCGAGCAGCAGCTCATATCCAGAGAATCTTAATGGGCAGCGACGTGTCCATAATGAGAAGGTCGGCTGCACATTCCCACACACCTGGAAACCCTTAAAGCCTTGAAAGCCGAGAGTGATGAAGACACCAGAGGTCAGTGGTGGCGGCGATGCAGGAGAAAAAACAAAACAACAAAACAAATAAACAACAGAGGAGAAAATAACAAAAAAATAGGCATGAGACAAACTAGGAAACAGCAGGAAGGGAAGGGTCACACAAAACGACCAAAAAGACACACAAAATGACTAAAAATAGACATAAAATAACCAAAAAGACACACAAAATGATTAAAAATGACACAAAACCACCAAAAAGACACACAAAATGATTAAAAATGACACAAAATGACCAAAAAGACACAAAAAATGATTAAAAATGACACAAAACGAGACACAGAGCACCATTAAACACGACAAAACCACACAAATGTCACAAAAAACAACAAAATTAGGACAAGAACACGACGCAAAATGGCAAAAAAGTAAAAAAGAAGCAAGACAGAAGGAAAAAATGAAACACAAAATGCCTTTAAACAAGAAAATATGACAGAAAACGACAAAAGACAAGACAACAGAACACCAATGTCACAGAAAACACAATAAGACCAAAATACCAGACGCAGAACGCCATAAAACAAGACCAAATGACGCTAAATGAGACAGAAAACGACAAGAAGCAGATAAAAATGAGAAGCAAGACGACAAACAAGACAGAAAATAACAAAAAAACAGTGACGAAACGACTCAAAGGTGACACAAAATGACTGAAACCAGATGGAGAAACGACTAAAAACAGTAAAAGACGAGGATCAACCCAGTGGATCAGTGGATGAATGAATCTCTAATGACTCCACTGATGAACGTCTCATAATAATAATAAAGCTGTATGATGAGGAGACGCTTTCGTTCTGTTTCTGCCTACAGAGCAGATCCTTCTCCAGGACCTCTTCTGTCCCCGTTCCTCTTAATTAAATTAAAAAGACCACCCGGCTTCTCCTCAGGGAGGCCGAGGAGCCGAGGAGCCGACGGCCTCCCAGAGCTGGTGGAGGAGATCCTGGTGGTGACGTCAGGAGGACAGAGGTTTTCACTGAAGCAGAGCAGAAACTGAAAATGGAGCAGCCAGAACAAACCTGGGAGATGGAGGAGATGCAACAGGATAAAATGAAGGCGAGAACAGCAGGAAGATAACGGCAAGAGACACGAAATGAATAGAAATGGACAGAAAATAACCAGTAAGAGACGTGGAATGAATAGAAAAGAGAAAATGACTGAAAATACACGTAAAATGAATAAAAATAGACACAAAATGACCAAAAATAAACAAAAAATGACCAAAAATTTTTAAAATTAAGAAAATGAATAAAAATCAATAAAAAATGACCAAAAATAAACAAAAAATTAACAAAAATAAACAAAATGATTTAAAAAAAAACAAAAAATGACCAAAAATCAATAATAAATGACCAAAAATAAACAAAAAATTAACAAAAATAAACACAAAATGAATAAAAACAAACAGATGATGACCAAAAATAAACTAAAAATGAATAAAAAAGACAAAAAAATTACTAAAAATAGAAAAAAATGACAAGAAGGAGACACATAACAGCAAAAAGACACAATATGAACACAAACAAACATAAAATGACTGAAAATAGACAGAAAATTATCAAAAAAGGACCAAAACAACTAAAAATAGACATAAAATGACTAAAAATAGACACAAAATGCATAAAAACAAAACAGAAATCCAGCTAAAAGCAGCCACAGTTTGCTCTGTTCAGGTGAAAGGGCTGGAAATGAAAGCAGCGTCTTCTGCTGGTAATTAAGACCTGAGTGTCGTCTGAAAGGCCATCTGAAGGCAGAGACGAGCTCTCTGGGCTCTAATGAAGTCGCTGCACGTTGGACACAGTCAGCAGAACATCACCGTCCCATTGACTTCAGAGGCGACCTTTAACGAGACTCTGGTACAGACTGTTAATCACATATCAGCAAGGAAATACACAAAGAGTCACAAAATGAACACAAAGAGACGCAAAACAACCACAAAGAGACGCAAAACAACCACAAAGAGACACAAAACAACCAAAAAGAGACACAAATCAACCACAAAGAGACGCAAAACAACCACAAAGAGACACAAAACAAACACGAAAAGAGGCAAAACAACTAAAAATAGATGTAAAACGACCAAAACAAGGCACAAAATGACCAAAAAGAGACACAAAACCACCTCAAAAATACATAAAACAACTTCAACAAGCTGCAAAATGGGCAAAAAGAAATCCAAAACCACAACAAATACACAAAAAATGATTTTAAAAAAGAAAAAAAGAGGTGAACCAACCAGGCGTAGACGCAAAACAACGACAAGAACTACCACAAGAAAGGTGCAAAATGAATCAAGACTGTATTGGTTTGTTGGCATCTCCAACAAAACAACCACAAAGTGATGCTAAATAACTAAAAACAAACACAAAACAACTACAGACGTGTAAAACAAGCACAACACCCAAAAATACAAGCAAAAACAACCATGTAAAGGTGAAAAATGACCTGAAGACACACAAAATGACTCCAAAGAGGTAAAAACCACCAAAAAGACAGAAAAATAACAAAAAGAGGTTATTAGATTAGAACCAGTCAGAATCAAGATTAGATTAGCATGTCGTCATCTGAACCAATAAGAATCAAGATTAGATTAGCATGTCGTCATCTGAACCAATAAGAATCAAGATTAGATTAGCATGTCGTCATCTCCACCAATCACCACTGTTGGTCTGTTTTGTTCTGTCATTAGAACTTAAACTAGCAGGAGTCTGAACCAATCAGAACAGACGATTAAACAGCTTCGTTAAGCAGCGTTTAGCCGACAGGCCGACCTCATTTACTCCTCTTTCAAGTCCAAACTGTGGCTGTGGGTCTCGCTGCGGTGGATTAGCAGCTAGTTAGCATTCAGGAGGTTGCTTCCTGTTTCCTTCACAGGCAGAGTGACCTTATTATTAACAGCCAACGTCCACTTCTATGAATTCATCGCAGACGGCCTCCTGTCCTGGTGGCCGACTCAGACCTCTGAGGACAGTCGAGGTGAATGAGACATAAAAACGATGAAAAACGCAACAGAAACTAGACAAAATGACGAAATCTAGGAATAAAATACCTTAAAAACCAAGACAAAGTGACAGAAATGAGACAGAAAATGACACAAAATAGACACAAAACAACAAAAAGTGACAGAAACTAGACAAAAAAACCCCAACAAAACGGCAAAAAACAAGACGAAGCAGCACAAAATGAGACAGAAAATGACAAAAAAAACACAACAAAAACAAGACGAAATGAGAAAATCTGGAAAAAAAACAACAAAAAAATGAAGATAAAGAGCCACAAAATGGCAAACGTGACGCAAAATGAAACAAATGACAAAAAAAGGACAAAAACGACACAAAATGACGACAACTAGAAAAAAAAACAGAACATGACAAAAAAAATGACACAGATGAGTCACAAAACAAAAAACGACACAAAAATAAGACACAAAACGACCCAAATGAAACAAAACACGACAAATAACACAACAAAAATTAGATGAAATCTAGAAAAAAAACATTAAATGGCACAAAACGAGACAGAATGACAAAAATGAGACGAAATGACAAAATCTAGGAATAAACAACATAAAGTGGCAAAAAAACAAGACCGAGTGACAAAAAGACAGACAGGAAATGACAAAATCTGGAAAAAAAACAACAAAAAATTACACAAATAAGTCACTAAACAAAAAAAAGAGACAAAAATGAGACACAAAATGACAAAAAAAAGATAAAGAGCCACTAAATGGCAAATGGGACACAAAATGAAACAAAAAATGACCAAAAAACGACCAATAATGACATAAAATGACAAAAAAACACAAGAAAAATGAGACAGAATGACACGAAACGATATGAAACAACCCAAATCTGCCATAAATTGATGAAAATTAGAAAAAAAACAACAGAAAATGTCAAAAAATGACACAAATGAGTAACAAAACAAAAAATGAGACAAAAATAAGACACAAAATGACCCAAACGAGACAAAAAAAATGACAAAAACACAACAAAAACGAGACAAAATGACAAAAAAAAATAACACAAAACGACCCAAATCAGACACACGATGACGAAAACTAGGAAAAAACACAACAGAAAACAACAAAAAACAACAAAAATGACAAAAAAAATTGCATAAATGAGACAAAAAGCCCAAACAGTGAACGGAGGCGGACACATCCATCATGGTGGAACATCTTCCTCCATCTGTAGAGGCTGGAAACAGGTAAATATCTACAGTATGTGGAGACGAAGTAACACAAACAGAACACGTTTTCTTATTTATGTTGAAAAAGATAACAGAACCTTTATCTTTTACATGATTTACGGCTTCCTCAGCGTTCCCCCTGGTGGTTCTGTTTCCTCAGAGCTGCTCTCAGACTTTATATTCCAGAGAGGAACGAAGCTCAGATAAGCTCCCTGAGTTCAGGAGGTTAATGCAGAGTACTGAGGACGCTGCTGGTGTTCAGGATGCTGGACGCTGGTGTTCGCTCTGCTTCCTGTGATGTGCTTTAACATAACAAACAGAAGCCCTCGTCCATCCCAGGCCACAGCCTCGATTCTGGTTTCATCACATAACCCACGGCGTCACTTTTCTGTTTCAGCTCTGAGTGAAATGTCATTAGCGGTCTGGATGCTGCCGCTGAGGAGGAGGAGGATGAAGGAATCGATAAAGGGAGGCAGCGTGAGGAGATTGGAGGATAAATCGCCTCTTTGTGTGGTTTTAGGTGTGTTCAGTATGCAAAGAGTCGGAACACAACAAACCGCTGCAGAGCAAACGCTCCCGCTAATTATCCCACTGATGGGCTGAGCCGGGAGGTCGGATCGAAGCCTCTCGGCACAAACAGCTCAAACAAGCTCTGGGCTGTAAACACATCCCGATTAACGGGGAGCACGACCGGACAGGGCAGGAGGCGTCTACGGAGGTCTGGACCTCATTAAAGACCGACACCAGGAAGACAGAAGCATCGAGAAGCTGTGACAAAACACTCCTGGGGTTCATTTAGCCAAAGAAGGACGAGCTAGAAGCAGATAAACATCCCTCTCTGATTAACGCACAGACCTCACAGTTATCAACAGAATCACCTCCCAGTGTTAGTCTGAGGTAGAGTTTTCCTTCTTATGAACAATCAGACAGACACTTTAGTGAGACTATATTGAAAGTCTGGACCCCAGAGTACCACCCATGATCCCTGAAACTAATCTAAACAAACTAAGCTGTGAACTCTGTGTCTATCTATGTCTGCATCATGGCTCCAAATGGAAAAGACTTGCCAGAATAATCTGATTGTGAGACTTTAAAAAGGCGGCAAAGGATGGCAGTAGGTTAAAATCTGTCCAAAATGACCAAAAATTAGTTCTAAAATAGGTTTTTAAAAAAAATGTATTTAAAAGGACCTGTGCCTATCTATGTTTACATCATGGCTCCTCATGGAAAAGACTTGCCAGAAGAAAAACGATTAAATAGGCTAAAAGCTGTCCGAAGTGACTTTAAATTTGTTCAAAATGCCACAAAATAAATTCTAAAATAGGTTAAAATGTGTCTAAAAGGACCTGTGCCTATCTATGTCTGCATCATGGCTAGAAGAAAAAGGATGCAAACAGGCTAAAATCTGTCTGAAATGACTCTAAATTTGTTGAAAATGCCCCAAAATTAGTTCTAAAATAGGATAAAATGTGTCTAAAAGGACCCAAATCTGTCCAACACAGCTCATAGTTGGTCCATAATTACTTAATATCATCCCTAGTGACTTGCTAGCAGAGCTGTGGAACTGTTCTGAGTCCACCTGTGATTTCCAATCAATCTAACTGCAAGAACATGTCTTCATCATGGCTTCACGTAGCAAAAACAGCCACATTTTCTTCAGAATTCACCCAAAAAATGGACTCAAACTCTGTGCAAAATAACTTATATGAGTGCACCTTTAATTGCCAGTGAGCCCAACTCCATGAACATTGTTCTAAAATGAGAAAAGAGCAGAACTTCCTCAGTTTTGGACCTGTGCCTATCTATGTCTGCATCATGGCTCCACATGGAAGACTTGCCAGAAGAAAAATGATCGAAATAGGCTAAAATATGTCTGAAATGACTCTAAATTTGTTCAAAATGCCCAAAAATTAGTTCTAAAATAGGTTAAAATGTGTCTAAAAGGACTTGTGCCTATCTATGTCTGCATCATGGCTCCAAATGAGAAAAGACTTGCAAGAATAATCTGACTGTGACACTTTAAGAAGGTGGCAAAGAATGGCAATAGGTAAAAATCTGTCCAAAACAACCAAAAATTGGTTCTAAAATAGGTTAAAATGTGTCTAAAAGGACCTGTGTCTATCTATGTCTGCATCATGGCTCCAAATGGGAAAGACTTGCCAGAAGAAAAAGGGAAAGGGAAATAGGCTAAAATCTGTTCGAAATGACTCTAAATTTGTTCAAAATGCCCCCAAATTAGTTCTAAAATAGGTAAAAATGTGTCTAAAAGGACCTGCGCCTATCTATGTCTGCATCATGGCTGTACATGGAAAAGACTTGCCAGAAGAAAAAGGATGCAAACAGGCTGAAATCTGTCTGAAATGACTCTAAATTTGTTCAAAATGCCCCAAAATTAGTTCTAAAATAGGTTAAAATGTGTCTAAAAGGACCCAAATCTGTCAAAAACAGCTCAAAGTTGGTCCATAATTACTTAATATCATCTCTAGTGACTTGCTAGCAGAGCTGTGGAACTCTTCTGACTCCACCTGTGATTTCCAATCAATCTAACTGCAAGAACATGTCTTCATCATGGCTTCACGTAGCAAAAACAGCCACATTTTCTTCAGAATTCACCCAAAAAATGGACTCAAACTCTGTGCAAAATAACTTATATGAGTGCACCTGTAATTGCCAATGAGTCCAACTCCATGAACATTGTTCTAAAATGAGAAAAGAGCAGAACTTCCTCAGTTTTGGACCTGTGCCTATCTATGTCTGCATCATGGCTCCACATGGAAGACTTGCCAGAAGAAAAACGATTGAAATAGGCTAAAATATGTCTGAAATGACTAAATTTGTTCAAAATGCCCCAAAATTAGTTCTAAAATAGGTTCAAACGTGTCTAAAAGGACTTGTGCCTATCTATGTCTGCATCATGGCTCCAAATGGTAAAGACTTGCCAGAAGAAGTGAAATACTGTGACACAGAGGTGGCAAAGGATGGAAGCAGGTTAAAATCTGTACAAAATGACCAAAAATTAGTTCTAAAATAGATAAAAATGTGTCTAAAAGGACCTGTGTCTATCTATGTCTGCATCATGGCTCCAAATGGAAAAGACTTGCCAGAAGAAAAAGGATGCAAACAGGCTAAAATCTGTCCGAAATGACTCTAAATTTGTTCAAAATGCCCCCAAATTAGTTCTAAAATAGGTTAAAATGTGTCTAAAAGGATCCAAAATGACTCAAAGTGGATATAAAATTACTTTTTTTTGCTTGATTGCAAAGCTGTGGAACTCATCTGAGCCCACCTGTGATTTCCAATCAACCTAACTGCAGGAACATGTCTTCATCATGGCTTCACGTGGCAGAAGATGAATTGCCATAAAATCTGACTGTGAGATGTCACAAAGATGGAAAAGGATGGAAATACATTAATGTTTGTCCAAAATGACCCATTTCTCAGGTCTGGACCGATGGACTGGGTCTACCTATGTCTTCATCATGGCTCCACATGGAGAAGACTTGAACAGAGGAAGTGAACAATGTGACTGTGAGGCTTTACAAGATGGAAAAGGGACAGAAGAAGAAGAAAACTAGTGGTCGCATGGTCCTGACAGTGAAGCACGGAGGTGGAAGAAGAGGAATATTCCAGCATGAAAACCACACAACAGTGTTTAAAGAAGAACAAAGCAAAAGCTACTAAGTGATATTAGCATGTGCACTCTCCATGCTAACACGATGCTATAGCTAGTAGTTTTCTATTATACAGGCTAACAGCTCCCATCAAGACTTTCATGCTAACTCAGCTGCACGTTAACAAGACCACAGACTAACCTTTAATACAACTGAGTTGGAAGGTTTACTTCTCTACTCTTATGTCTCCTGTTGAAACGAGTTGTTATTCCAAATAAAAACGTCTTTTCGTTTGAAACAAGGCGCAGCAAACGCTATTCTGTGACTAAAAATGTGAGACAGAGGACCAAAATAACCATAGAACACTGATTAAAATGGTGAAGGAAGGCCATCAAGAGTACAGAGTGACTCAAAGAGCTCGTCCAGGCACTTCCATGGACACTTTTTAGGTTAGAGAACTATAAAAACTATGGATTTAGACACTAGAACACTGTCAAATTGTAAATCAATTATTGCTACATCTATATACAGGTATCTTCGAGTTAGTTTAAAGCTCTATCGTAACTTTCTCAAACAGCTGGAAGCAACAGAGAGCATCAACCCACACGAACAACAACAGACGTCGGTAAACTCTCAGGTTCAGACTGATGCAGCAACACACGGCGGAGAAACCCCACGTCTGTAAGGTCGCGAACAGGTGCGTTCAAAGCCGGACTCGAGGCGCGTGCGCGTCTCCAGCTGACGTTTAAAAGAAGAAAGGCAGGACTGCGAGCGGAAATTGATTTCACGGTGCAAGAGCGAGAGCATAATCAGCCTTTGTTGGCAGCGGGGCCTCACAAGATGAAATGAAAACCCGGCGAAATGTGGGGCATGAGGAATAGTCACAAAACAGCACACAGTCGGAGTGTTTTAGCCTCGCTGTTTGACTCCGACAGGACGGGAATACATGGGGTGAGTGAGGCGATATATCAAGACGAGTACCTACGGAGCAAGAGGAAGGAAATCAAGCACATAATGGTGAGATATGGAGGGGGAAACAAAACGTTGCGTTGATGGAAAAGCAGGGAAACAAACAACATTCTGAATTCAGGTTTATACGTCATCTGTCAGAGCTGTCGTTTTATTTCCTCGTCCTCGCTGCCAGTCAGGCGTGGAAATGTCTGCCGCATTAGCATTCATGTATTCCGACCGTTCAGAGCGAGCATCGATTCAGTCGGAGGCTCCATCTCAGCCTGTAGGTGCTGAAAATGACTCGGGAATACATTCAGACTTCTGATTGATTCAAGGCCCCAGAACTGATCCCAACACCGACCCTACAGCCTCGTCACAGCGGCCCTTTAAAGAAGTAAAGACGTCGCTTTCATGCATCGTCCTCGCTTCTGGAAATATCCTGGTCATCTTAAAATGTCCCCACTCTGAGGAAATATTGACAAAAGTATTGGGACACCCTCCCAAACAACTAAATCCAGGTGTTTCAATCACTTCCATGGCCACAGGTGTATAAATCCGGCCCCTAGACATTCAGACTGCTTGTACAAACATCAGTGAAAGAACGGGTCGCTCTCAGGAGCTCAGTGGATTCAAGATGGTACCATGATAGGTTGAAACCTGTGCAATAAGTCCGCCGGTGAAATTTCCAACTGTTCCAACTGGTCGACTGTTAGTGGTTTTATAACAAAGTGGAAGCAACTGGGAACAACAGCAACTCAGTCATGAAGTGGTAGGCCACGTAAAATCAAGACTCGGACCTCCAGACTTGGTGTGGCCTTCAGATCAGGTCCAGAACATCGGTAGAGAGCTTCATTAATGGGTTTCCATGGCATCACCAGCTGCATCCAAGCCTTACATCACCAAGTGTTGGATGCAGTGGTGTAAAGCAGCCGCCACTGGACTCTAGAGCAGTGGAGACGTGTTCTCTGGAGGGACCAATCACACTTCTCTGTCTGGACATCCCATGGACCAGTCTGGGTTTGGAGGTTGCCAGGACAACAGTACTTCCTGACTGCATTATTCCAAGTGTAAAGTCTGGTGGAGGGGGGTTATGGTGTGGGGGTGTTCTTCAGGGGTTGGGCTTGGGCCCTTAGTTCCAGTGAAAGGAACTCTTAATGCTTCAGCAGACCAAGACATTCTGGACTATTTGATGCTCCTAACTTTGTGGGAACAGTTTGGGGATGGCCCCTTCTTGTTCCAACATGGCTGCCACCAGAACACAAAGCAAGGTCAATAAAGATATGGATGATCCAGTCTGGTGTGGAGGAACTGGACTGGCCTGCTCAGAGTCCTGACCTCAACCCGATAGAACACCTTTGGGATGGATTAGAGTGGAGACTGAGAGCCAGGCCTTCTGGTCCAACATCAGTGCCTGACCCTTTCAAAGGTTCCCATGAACACACTCCTAAACCTTGTGGAAAGCCTTCCCAGGAGAGTTGAGGCTGTTACAGCTGCAGAGGGTGGAACAACTAAGGACTAAGAATGGGACGTCATTAAAGTTCATGAGCATGTAAAGACAGACGTCCAATATTTTTGGCAATATAGTGGATGATAATTTACAATTTTTGGCACAGAGGTCCTCACTTTTCTCAAAGATCCAAACATTGTCGTCCCCACAGCTTCAGAAATGTACTTGTCATCTTAAAATGTCCCTAATCTTCAAAAAATATCCAGATTTCCCAAAACATGTCCACTGAATCCTTAAATGTCCCCACTTTCCAACCGCGTCCTCATAAACATCACGTGTCCTCATTTTGACGGCATCACTTTGCAGAGGCTCCAGAGTCCTCGCTATTAAAAAACATGCCCTCACTTTTGGGAAAGTTCCGAACTATCCAACAGTTTCTTTAACTGGTCTCTAAAATGTCAGAAAAATCTATGTTTCCCAAAGTCCAAGATGATGAATATTCAGTTTGCTGTCATTAAAAAACAGAAAATATTCACATTTAAAAGCTGCACTCACAGAATTTAGACTTTTAACGAGCTAATTATCAAAATAGTCGTTAATCCATTGAATAATCAACAAACTGCTGCAGTTTTATTGTGAATAACTAAAGATTCTGGTCACGGTTTCCCCATTTCAAGGTTTCATTGTTTTGCTACTACAGTTAAAATGATCTGTGACGGCACGGCTATGGTTCAGCCTTAATTATGAGCTCTGATTTAATTTAATCTGCTTTCAGAATTTTCCCATATCTGCAGCCAAACACAGTAATTAGAAACCGCACTAGCATACAAAGAAATCATGCTTAAAAACATGCAATCAAATGAGCAATACATGATTAAAAGGCACAATAGCGTCGCTGTAAAATCACTTTTTAGAACTGAGCAGACTACAGTGTGCTATTTGATGTGATATGCATTTATATTACATCTATCTAGATTCATAAATTAGCTGTTTGGTCGCTAAAATGTCAGAAAATGGTGATAAATCTGTATTTCCCAAAGTCCAAGATGACAAATGTCGTGTTTTGTTCAAAAATATTCAGTTTACTGTCATAAAGGAGGAAAGAAACCAGAAAATGTTCACATTTTAAAGGCTAAAATCACATAATTAGACTTTCATTTTCTTATAACAGGAAGCTAATAATGCTACATCAACAATAAGGGATGCTAACACTAACTATATACCAGGTTAACTATATACTGGGTTAACTATATACCGGGTTAACTATTATACCAGGTTAACTATATATTGGGTTAACTACATACCAGGTTAACTATATACCAGGTTAACTATATATTGGGTTAACTACATACCAGGTTA
Organism: Dascyllus trimaculatus; assembly: GCA_024666655.1. NCBI lineage: Eukaryota > Metazoa > Chordata > Actinopteri > Pomacentridae > Dascyllus > Dascyllus trimaculatus. The sequence continues at coordinate 1,378,097 of CM045467.1, read as the reverse complement.
ACTATATACCAGGTTAACTACATACCAGGTTAACTATATACCGGGTTAACTATATACCAGGTTAACTATATACCAGGTTAACTATATACCAGGTTTACTATATACCAGGTTTACTATATACCAGGTTTACTATATACCAGGTTAACTATATACCAGGTTAACTATATACCAGGTTTACTATATACCAGGTTAACTATATACCAGGTTAACTATATACCGGGTTAACTATATACCAGGTTTACTATATACCAGGTTTACTAGATACCAGGTTAACTATATACCGGGTTAACTATATACCGGGTTTACTATATACCAGGTTAACTATATACCAGGTTTACTATATACCAGGTTTACTATATACCAGGTTAACTATATACAGGGTTTACTATATACCGGGTTAACTATATACCGGGTTAACTATATACCAGGTTTACTATATACCAGGTTTACTATATACCAGGTTAACTATATACCAGGTTTACTATATACCAGGTTAACTATATACCAGGTTTACTATATACCAGGTTAACTATATACCAGGTTTACTATATACCAGGTTAACTATATACAGGGTTTACTATATACCGGGTTAACTATATACCGGGTTAACTATATACCGGGTTAACTATATACCGGGTTTACTATATACCAGGTTAACTATATACCGGGTTAACTATATACCGGGTTAACTATATACCAGGTTAACTATATACCGGGTTAACTATATACCAGGTTTACTATATACCAGGTTAACTATATACCGGGTTAACTATATACCAGGTTTACTATATACCAGGTTTACTATATACCGGGTTAACTATATACCGGGTTAACTATATACCGGGTTAACTACATACCAGGTTAACTATATACCGGGTTAACTATTATACCAGGTTAACTATATATTGGGTTAACTACATACCAGGTTAACTATATACCAGGTTAACTATATATTGGGTTAACTATATTCTGGGTTAACTACATACCAGGTTAACTATACACCAGGTTAACTATATACCAGGTTAACTACATACCAGGTTAACTATATACCAGGTTAACTATATACCAGGTTAACTATATATCGGGTTAAATATATATCGGGTTAACTATATACCGGGTTAACTACATACCAGGTTAACTATATACCAGGTTAACTATATATCGGGTTAAATATATATCGGGTTAACTATATACCGGGTTAATTACATACCAGGTTAACTATACACCAGGTTAACTATATACCAGGTTAACTATATATTGGGTTAACTACATACCAGGTTAACTATACACCAGGTTAACTATATACCAGGTTAACTACATACCAGGTTAACTATATATCAGGTTAACTATACACCAGGTTAACTATATACCAGGTTAACTATACACCAGGTTAACTATATACCAGGTTAACTATATATTGGGTTAACTACATACCAGGTTAACTATACACCAGGTTAACTATATACCAGGTTAACTATATACCGGGTTAACTATATATCAGGTTAACAATACACCGGGTTAACTATATACCAGGTTAACTATATAGCACCTTTTAGCGGGTGTAGCAGGTCTATTGTTAATGCAAAGCACAGGGGATATATATATCATATGAAACGAGAGAACCTAAGGAATAAACACACACCAAGCGTATCACACTAGCTTACCAGCAAGGGCAGGAAATAACGCTCCAAAGTTGGGCTAAATTTTAGAAAACGGTTCTAAAACAGTGACCATGTTTTGATGTTAGTGTGGATGTTTCAGAACGAGTGGGTTCAAGCACAGTTTTATAAAGCAGACAGGTTGGAAAGGTTCAGCTGTCTGAATATGAGCCTTGACTTTATTATGATGATTTTATTTTTTATGCAGAAGTTTAAATGATATATTATTGATATGGATTGACATGAACATACACAAGTGGACAGACTTGATGTTCAAGGCTTGAGTCATTATATTATGAAGTAACAGTGCTTTTACTTGAGTACCGTTGTTGTTCACGCCACCCACCACAAGGGTCTGGTTTCACTCCCAGTCTGACCTCCACCACGCCGGGCAGTCGTCTGTTCATCTTTCACACCGTTACAGAAACGATTAAAGAAACCGACTGCATGCGTGAAGAAACGTCTCACACGTGTCACGTTCACTCGTCTAAACTGGGCGGCTTCAAGGCTTCCCACGCTTCGTTCTCGCCGAGTGCAGAGGGCATTTAAAAACCCATTAAAGCCGGATCCGAGCAGAGTGAATCGAATGATTTTCTGCACATTTATAGATAAGTTAGTAATTCTAAAAATGAATTAACTGTTTCTCACAAACACTCTGCTTCACAACGTTTAATGAGTGTTGAGAAATGAAAACGTCGTCCACTTAACTGAATAGAAAACCAGAAAACTGATCGGTTAATTGATTCATATTCAGCTTTGAGGCTGAGCTTCTCTCCACGATTTGTTTTCTTCACCTCCGACTTCCTCGGCTGTTTCTGCTGGATTGATTTGTTCGCCTTCAGCTGCAGGTTTTCATGTGTAGGCGGAGGAAAAAGGTAAACAGCAGCTGGTCCTGAGGAAATTCATATTTATAAATACATACATCAACATTCTGGGGGTCAGGAACTTATTTATTCCATAGATTCGAGGCCAGACTGCATTTTATTTGTCTCTTTCTGGTGTTTGATAAATTTAAAAGGAGCAAGAAACCTCAAGAACAGCAGCACAAAGAGCAGAAATCACTCATTTTTAAAGAAGGCAACATTAATTATAAACAGCAGATGTTACCCAGTGGTGTCCAGCTAATTAAATGATTAAAGCTAATTATAATCCACTTTCAACCCCTAATATGCAGAATTTTCTTTCAACTAGTGGCAAATATTATAATCAATAAAACATATTGATGTCTCTGCTGATTTAATGAAGTAAAGCAGCCGATGCCAATGTGCAGATTCGAGCTTTTGCAGACGATACGCTGCTGTTTGTGAGAGAAAATCTCACCTGATTCACAATAAAACTGAAATAAAGCTGAATCAACTTTAGTTTCTTTTTTAAATACAGTTTAAAAAGTATGATTTAAGGTCATATGCTGTAAAGAAAAAGAGATTTTTACATTTAACATGCTTTTTCTGCATGTTTTACTAAATATTACATCAAAACTGGAACAATCGATTGTTTTTAAGTATAAGAAGTGATTTACTATTTACAGTATAAATCTCTCTTTCAAATTAAAGGTAGCATTTCTAAAGCAACAGTGCTTTTCTGATTCAAATACAGTAAATAAATGTTTAATTTTATGTTCAAACATTGCAAAAGAATAAATTAATATTCACAGAACTGCAGATTTTTGTTGTTTTTTATGGTTAACATAGAAACTAAGACGTCTTTCTGTGACTTTACAGAGTTTATATGTTTATTTTACATTTATATATATTATTTTACAGTCCTTAATATGCAAATTTATTCTTTCAAATGACAGCAGGTGTTTGTTTTGTTTAATTTTACAGTCAAACATTGCAAATAATGATTTATAAAACACATTCAGTCGTCCTTCACCATATCACGGTTAGGTTGGACAAGTTTAGAGTCATTTTTATGATTGTTTTGTCACAAAGAACACATTTTGAACCAGTTCAGGAGCTTTTTTTTTGTCATGTTGGGCAAATTTTGAGTCACTATAGGAGGTTTTTTTTGTCACACTCAACACATTTGGAGTCATTTTGGACAAATATTCTTTCAAATTAAACACATGTTGGACTTTTTTTGTCACATGGGATAAATTTTGAAGCATTTTGAGGCATTTGAACCAGTTTGGAGTCATTTAAGAAAGGCTTTTGTCTTGTTTGGCACCTATTTTTAGTCTTTTCGGACATTTTTTGTCACACTGGATAAATCTCCAATCACTTTAAACCAGTTTCTTTCATGCTGAACATGTTTGAGCCACGTTTGGACGAGCATTTGTCAGATTGTACATATTTTGGAAAGGCTTTTGTCAAAACAGACAAACATTAAGTCATTTCGGACGTTTGTTTTTGTCATATTGGACAAATTTTGAAGCATTTTGAAGCATTTGTTGTGACGTTGAACCACTTTGGAGTCGTTTTATGAAGGTTTTTGTCATGTTGGGCGTATTTTTAGTCTTTTTTTGTCACACTGAACACATTTTTCCGTCATTTTCTGTAACGTTGGACGGTTTTGGAGTCATTTTGCTCATTTGCCGTCACATTTTTCTCATTTCGAGCCACTTGTCTGCATTCAGCCTGGAAACAGGAGGGAGAACAGGGAGCTGATGTTCATGAGGAGTTTAACAGCGAGTGAAAACAGCCCCTCAGCTATTGATCACTTCTTGACTCTAATATTGATGAACGCTGATTGATCTGCGACGGTCTGACGCTGAGATGTGACCTCATGGAAACCTCCTAGCTGGACGTGACGTTTGAGCAGCGCCGTTTAAAGAATCTAAAATGAAACCTTTAAACCGTGGATCAGTTGGAGTTGGACGAGCCGTGCGCCCCTCACGCTCCTCGTTCACCTCCTCGTCACGGAGCCACGACGGCCTCCAGGCAGCAGCCGCTCTCACGTATTGATTATCCCATAGATTAACCTCCGATCGATCGGCCCGGATGCTCCGACACCCGTGAAGCCGCGACGAGCCGGGAGAGCGATGATGTCCCCGCCGCCGCGTCGATGCAGGAAGTGGATCGGCCAATTAGGACGCAGGCAGGTGAGATAACGAGCGTGATTAATTGAGACGCGTCGGAGCGGCAGCAGCTCAGGAAATGAGCTCTGATGGAGGTTTGAACACGGAGCTGCAGAAGAATTATTAAAGGAATAAGAATAGAATAAGAATAAGAATTACAGTAATAATACACTGTAAAAATACATTAAAACAGTGGGGAAAATAACTGCAATTATCAGTAAGATACGTTTTTCTGACTTCAGTACAGTAGAAATAATCTCATTTTTCTTAATTTAAGAACAAATTTATCGAAATATATTTGACATTTGTGGACATTATTTACAGTTTTTTACATTTAACATTTACGTTATTACTTTATTTTCTTCTTTTTCTGCATTTAAACTAAATTTTAACAATTACTGACCATTTTTCAGTCGTTAATATACATAAATCTCTTTTAGTTAACACCAAATACCCATAAAGTGATACCTTTGTTGATTTAAATACAGTCAAACGCTGTAAAAGAAAAGATCAGCATCTATAATAAAGACATTATTTACCGTTTTGGCCTGTTTTGTTATATTTAAATTGTAAATTAATGCTTTTTTTCTGTAATTTTACCAGATATTATGCATATTTAAACAAGTGTTTAAAAACTATTTAGCATTTTCAGCCCTTAATAGACATAAATTTCTCTCAACTAACACAAAATATCCATAAAGTTATATCTTTGCTCATTTAAATATAATAAAAATGAATTACTGTTAGAAAAAATTCAGATTTTTAATGTGTTTTAACATTTAAATCAATGTTTGTGTGATTTGCAGAAAGATTTAACGTTAAGATGAGGTCAGCTTTATTTACAGTTAGTCAGATTACTCCAACAGATTCATTGATTATCAATACTGCTGTCATTTCATTGATTAATCAGTTAATTACTGTTGTTCTAGCCGTGTCAGGGTCTTAAAGCTTATTATCCTGTGTTGGACGGCCTGATGGTCTTCAGCGGTAAAAACCTACTTAATGTATTTCCTCATCGTTTGTCATTCAGTGTGAATTCTGTGATGTAAATCTGCATGAAGACGACGCCGCTGGAGTCTCATCAAACATGCACGGCCCTGGAAGCAGAACCGAGCATGCTCAGCGCTTTGATGGGAACACAAATGTGTAATCAGCTCTATCAAACAGAATCGCATCCCGTCACATTAAACGCTTTCTTCTGATCACAGGGGGGTTTATTCTACTGATCTTCTCTGCTTGTAATCAGTGGAATAAAAGGCAGCGGCCGCTTTGAAGAAGGTTTCCGTCTGCGTCTGATTTTATTAACGATACTTACAGAAAGACGGAAATCCTTCACGCGGGTTTCACGTTTCATAAAACTGTCGACGCCAACGGGAAGATTTTAAAAAGTAGAATTGAAGGGATGTGTCAGGTTTAAAAAGAAAACTAAAGTTGATCCAGTTTTATTGTGAATCAGGTGAGATTTTCTCTCACAAACAGCAGCGTATCGTCTGCAAAAGCTCAGATCTGCACATTGGTATCGGCTGCTTTACTTAATCAAACACAGCGGAGACTAGATCTTATGTCAAATTAAAAACTAATATTGTAGATCTACTATATTTTGAATGTTCAAGGCCCAAAGTAGGAACTCGGTATAACAAAAGTCAAGCCACTGGTCATGATCAGTTTTAATTCTGAGGTATTTTGAGCTAATTTTGAGTCAAATTGAACAGTTTTCAGTTCACTTTAGACAAAAAATTAGAATTTTCTGACAAATTTTGAGACATTTTTGACATCCTGGTAGAAAATCTTGTGTTATTTAGTTCTCTGGATGCTTCTCATGCTTTAATATTCCTCTTCCTCAACCTTCCTGTCAGCCGGTATTTTAGTTTATCCTCAGACTTTCATCTATTAATGTCATCAACACCTTCATCTACCATCACACTCCCACCTCCGTGCTTCACTGTCAGGACTATGCATCCATAAGGTTCACACCAAACATGCCGGACCTCAAATTTACTTTGTCCTCGTCAGACCCAAAGGTGTTCGGTTGGACTTAAGTAAGGCCACCTATTTGGCCAGGGTCATGTTTGCACAACTTTTTATTCATTGTGGACAAATTTTGAGTCCTTTTCGACGAGATTTAAGCCATTTTGGACATCCTGATTTCTACTTCTTCTGTAGAACCTGTTGTGTTATTTTGTTCTCTGGATGCTTCTCATGTTGGAATGTTCCTCTTCTTCAATCTTCTCAGTCATGCAGCATCTATAAACGGCATCAACACCTTCATCTACCATCACACTCCCACCTCCGTGCTTCACTGTCAGGACTATGCATCCACTGTGGTGGTCCTGGTCAGGTTCTGGTCCTCTGTCCATAGAGGTTGATGTTCTCCAGGGTCTGAGCTCCACACGAACTCTGGTCTCCATTGATCAGCCCTGGTCCAAGTGTGAAGCAGCTGCCATCTGTTAGTGAAAGTAGTTCCCTGTCCGTGGAGTCATTGGAGGAGCCATGATTAGTGGTACTATGGCTCCTTCTAGACCTCCTGGTTCCTGCTGACACTGGACTTCACTGGTTCTTAGTGGATCTTCCTGGATCCTTTTCCAGTCAGATTCTTCAGTTCCTCCGTTCAGTTCTTTTCCATGTGGAGCCATGATGAAGACATAGATAGACCCAGTCCATAGGTCGAGAACTGGACTGGTCTCAGCTGGGTTCTCCTGGTTTCGTTGGGTTCTGAAGGTGTTCATTGTTTCTAAAGTGAAGGTTTGTGTTTGGTCCTCAGACGGACAGAGAATCTCCTCCTACACCTTCATGGAAACCGTCTTAAACAAAGACTTCCAGCTGGTCATCAATGAAACCGTTCACAACGTCCAGGCGCTTGGACAAGGTAGGACCTCAGAGTGTCTCTAGGGGGCGCTGTGGTCTGTATATCTATGTAAATGTGTATGTTAATGGAACTGTCACTGGTTTTTAGCTGCTCACTGATCTTCCTGGATCCTCTTTGCACTCGTTCGGCCCCATACCCCCACACCCCCACCTCCGTGCTTCACTGTGAGGACTATGCCTCCACTGTGGTGGTCCTGGTCAGGTTCACACCAAACACCTGAGCCCAACTCATTGATTTTCATCTGACCAAACAATGTTCTCCAGCATCCATCAGGCTTCTCTTCATCTTCTTTAGCAAACATTTCAGGAGGACGACCTCTGCAGCCATGATTAGTGGTACTATGGCTCCTTCTAGACCTCCTGGTTCCTGCTGACACTGGGCTTCAATGGTTTTAGTGGATCTTCCTGGGTCCTTTAACAGTCAGATTCTTCACTTCCTCTGTTCAGTTCTTTTCCATGTGGAGCCATGATGAAGGCATAGATAGACCCAGTCCACAGGTCCAGACCTGAGGAAGCTCATTTTAGATCCATGTTCATGCAGTTCGACTGATTTTGGACTCATTTTTTGGGTCATTTTTGATGACTTTTAGTAACTTTGGACACGTTTTAGTCATTTGGGACTCGTTTTTAGTCCCTTCTGACAAACTTTGAGTTGTTTTGGATCAATTTTGAGTCATTCTTGATGTTTCTAACTCATGTCGGACAGGCTTTGAGTCAGTTTTGATTAATTCTAAGTTATTCTGGATACATTTTGAGTCATTTTGGACACTTTGTTGTTCACTTTGTTCTTGTGTATCAACTCTTTGAGATTGTTCACTTCCTCTGTTCAGTTCTTCTCCATGTGGAGCCATGATGAAGACATAGATAGACCCAGTCCATAGGTCCAGACCTGAGGAAGCTCATTTTAGATCCATGATCATGCAGGTCGACTGACTGGGACTCACAGCTGGACTCGGTTTGGTTTAACTGATCACAGGTAGATTCATTTTTCTACTGTTGATTTCTAGTTTAGTATTTGTTCCTCGTTGTTCATTAGAGGTAAAACTCCACTGAGAGATGATGCTTTTAAAATCATTTGACCTTTAAGGGCTGGAATCTTTCACTCAGGGCTGCATGAGAGCCGTGACTTTGCCACGTTAAACCAGATCTTCACACTAAAATGATCTGCATTGTAGTTTTTCTCCGTCCCCAAAAGCAGGTCGAGTCCGTCCATGAGGCTGTGCAAACAGATTAACGTCCCACTGCAGCGAATTCATGCAAATCAGAGGCAGCAGCAGCGGCAGCCCCACCGAACGACTCTGCTGCTGCTAAATCCGACGCTGCATGTTCTGCTCTGGTCCGTGAAGCCAGATGTTCACAGCTGCAGCCGAAGATAACAGGTGTTCATGAAAGCAGCAGGAGACAGGTTCAGGATTTCACTTCACTTCCACGCTCTGACATTTCACTGGATGCGTCACTAATGCATGTTTCTGCTGCTGTTTGTCTCATCGGTGTTGAGCATCACGCTGAGAGGCGTCTCTTATTTCCTCCCTCGCTCTCCAAACTGAGCCGACGGGTTTGTTTGTTTAAATTATTCAGAGATTCATCAGAAATCTGTTGGTGGCATTTGTCGGCTGAGGAGCCTGAAATAATCCAGGTCTGAGTGAAAGACGACGAGCAGCAAAGCAGCCAAATGGATTTCACGACTCGCAGCGCCGCGACGCAGAGAAGCTGTGACTGTTTAAAGTCCATGACGTCTGAAATGAATCAGAACAAGGTCGCGGAGGAAACGAGAGCAGACGTGATCCTCCGACGTGGAGTTTACAGAGCAGAAACCAACGTCCACAAACCAACTTAAACTGTGGCGTCGTTCCACCTTCAGCAGTGAGACGCTTTTCAGTGTTTCAATCATCAATTTGGACAATTTAGACTCATTTTGGACAAAAATTGAGCAACTTAGGACAAATTCTGAATCATTCTGGACTCGTTTTGAGTAATTTAGGACATGTTTTAATCATTTTGGGCAGTTGTGAGACATTTAGTATGTTTTTAACTAAATTTGGACAAAAACTTAGTCATTTTTTTTGTCATTTGGACAGAAGCGTTCTTCACTGTCAGGACTATGCATCCACTGTGGTCGTCCTGACCAGGTTGACATCAGATTAAACAGATTTATCCAGGTCATGACTGACCAAAGAACCACTTTAGGAAACTTTTGAGACATTTTCAGGTATTTAGGACACGTTTTGAGTCATTTTAGACAAATCTAGAGTCATTTTGAACATTTCTCAACTCACTTTGGAGAGAAGCGTTCTTCACTGTCAGGACTATGCATCCACTGTTGTAGTTCTAGTCATGTTCACACGAGATTTAACAGATTTATCCAGGTCACGTCTGACCAAAGAATCACTTTAGATAAATTTAGAGTCAAAATGGGCAATTTCGAGTCATTTTTGATGTTTTCAAAGTCACTAGGTACATTTTTTTGTACATTTTAAGTTATTTTGGACGATTCCAGACAAATTTTGAGTAATTTTAGACAAATCTGAGTCACTGTGGACAATTTTGAGTCATTTTAACTCATTTTAGGCAAAGTTTGAGTCACTTTATCGACTGACTTTGGACAAAAATTGAGTAATATTTTAGTCACGTTGGACAGAAGCTCCGTTCTTCACTGTCAGGACGATGCATTCACTGGTAGTCCTGGTCAGGTTCACACCAGGTTTAACTGGTTTATCTTGGTCACATCTAACCAAAGAATCATTTAAGACAAATTATGAATCATTTTGGATTTTTTAGACATAATTTGGACAAAAATGTGAAAATCTTGATTTTTTTTGAGTAATTTTTATTAGTTTTGCCTTTTTCCAAGTCACTTTGTACATTTTTTTTACTCATTTTAGATAAACTTTGAGTCACTTCTGACATTTTTCTCAACTCACTTTACACAAAAATTGGTTAAGTTTTTAGTCACTGTGGACATTTAGAGTCATTTTGAAGACGTTTGGAGTCATTTCGTAGACATTTAGAGTCATTTCGTAGACGTTTGGAGTTATTTTGAAGACGTTTGGAGTCATTTTGAAGACGTTTGGAGTCATTTTGAAGACGTTTGGAGTCATTTCGTAGACATTTAGAGTCATTTCGTAGACGTTTGGAGTCATTTTGAAGACGTTTGGAGTCATTTTGAAGACGTTTGGAGTCATTTCGTAGACGTTTGGAGTCATTTTGAAGACGTTTGGAGTCATTTTGAAGACGTTTGGAGTCATTTTGAAGACGTTTGGAGTCATTTCGTAGACGTTTGGAGTCATTTTGAAGACGTTTGGAGTCATTTTGAAGACGTTTGGAGTCATTTCGTAGACGTTTGGAGTCATTTTGAAGACGTTTGGAGTCATTTTGGAGACATTTGGAGTCATTTTGAAGACGTTTGGGAGTCATTTTGAAGACGTTTGGAGTCATTTTGTAGACGTTTGGAGTCATTTCGTAGACGTTTGGAGTCATTTCGTAGACGTTTGGAGTCATTTTGAAGACGTTTGGAGTCATTTTGGAGACACTTGGAGTCATTTTGAAGACGTTTGGAGTCATTTTGAAGACATTTGGAGTCATTTTGGAGACATTTGGAGTCATTTCGTAGACATTTAGAGTAATTTTGAAGACGTTTGGAGTAATTTCGTAGACGTTTGGAGTCATTTTGAAGACGTTTGGAGTCATTTTGGAGACGTTTAAGAGTGGCGTTTGTCATTTTAGATGTTTTGATCCATTTAGAAATGTATTCAAAGTAGTTTTTCTCGTTGAGGAAGACTTTTGTAAACCGTCTCAGAGGATCTGGGAGAACAAACACCCGAGGACCTCTTCTGTCATTTAGCTTCATTAATTCCACGTCATGGCAATGGTTTCTCTCAGGCGTGGGAACAAAACGTGTGGCTTCACATTAAACGAAGTCCCTCAAAGGTCTCTGTCCAGTTAATTAACCTCAGCTACAGATTTACAGTCATCAGCAGGTAATTAGGAGGTTTACTTCACCCAGTGGCTCGTTTAATAAGCGACGTCGCTTTAGAACAAACGCTTTCTTCACATCTTAAGAAGCCGTTTATAGCCGACGACTAAGAAGCTCCTTTATTCCAAATAACAACAGAGTCACGGTTCGACTGTCTGAAGCTCCGCTAACGAAGTCGTTTCATGGTTTCACTTCTCAGCTAATGAAGCCGAGCGACTCTCTGAACGTCTTCATCTTCCTTCGTGTTCCAGTAACGAGGACGCCGAGCTACAAGGAAGGCAATCGAACCGTGTTGTAATGTGAAAAACACGACTGGTATTAAAGGCGGCCGTCAGCCAAACCTGAGAACCGCTCCGTGGGCTGAAGAAAGTCACGACTCGAAGCAGTTCGGACGAGGGTTCAGCCATTTTGGACAAACTGTGAGTCATTTTAGACGAGTCTCAAGTCATTCTGGACATTTTTTTAATCCTTTTTGAGTCATTTTGAGAGGTTTTTTTTGCAATTTTAACAAGTTTTGAGACATTTTGGACAAGTTTCAGGTTGTTTTGGTCAAATTTTGAGGTATTTGTTGGTATTTTTTTTGAGGATTTTACTCTTTTTAGACCAATATTAAGCCATTGTATACAGGTTTAGAGCTACTTCGGACAATGTTTGAGTCGTCTCGGGGAACTTTCAAGACATTTTGGACAAATATTAAGCGACTGGACATTTTTTGGAGAAGTTTAGAGCTATTTTTGACTATGTTTTGCAATTTTAGGGAAGTTTTAAGACATTTTCGAGTCATTTTTCAAATCTTCTTTTACAGGTTTGTTGTTTGATGTGTTTGAGTGCAGGTTTCATAACATTTTGGACAATTTTTGAAAAGGTTTTCGGTCATTTTGGTCACATTTACAGTCATTTTGGAGACAGATTTCTGAGCAAAACCCTGAAAACTGCTCTTTGGTCTGAAGAAAGTCATGACTTGAATCATTTCATGCAAGTTTTCAGTCATTTTGGAAGAATTTCAAATCATTTTAGACACATTTTCACTCATTTTGAGAGTTTTTTTGTAATTTCGACAAGTGTTGAATCATTTTGTAAAGGTTTTCAGTCATTTTAGTCAGATTTAGAGGTTTTTGGGAGACATTTCAAATCATTTTAGACACACTTGGAGTCATTTTGATACATTTTGGACAAGTTTCAGGTTGTTTTGGTCAAATTTTTTAAGTATTTGTAGGTGTTTTTTTGAGGATGTAGTCATTTTGGACCAATATTAAGCCATTGTATACAGGTTTAAAGCTACTTCGGACAATGTTTGAGTCGTCTTGGTGAAGTTTGAAGACATTTTGGACAAATATTACATGATTTGGACATTTTTTGAGCCGGTTTGGAGACGTTTCAAGTCATTTTTGACAGGTTTGTTGTGCTCATACACAAGTTTCATGACGTTTTGGACATTTTTTGAAAAAGTTTCGAGTCATTTTGGAGACATTTTAAACACATCTGGCGTCACTTTTCTCAGCAAAACCCTAAAAACCGCTCTGTGGTCTGAAGAAAGTCACGACTGGAATCCTTTCGTATGAGTTTTCAGTCATTTTGGACACATTTCAGATCATTTTAGACACTTTTTCGAGTCTTTTTGAGAGTTTTTTTTTGTAATTTCAACAAGTCTTGAACCATTCTGGACAGTTGTTGAGACATTTTGAACAAGCTTCAAGTCATTTTGTTCAGATTTACAGTTATTTGGGAGACGTTTCAAATCGTTTTAGACATACTTGGAGTCATTTTGGGGAGTTTTTGTCATTTTCGACAAGTTTTGAGTAATTTTGGACAATTTTTGAGACATTTTGGTCAAATTTTGAGTTTTTTTTTGAGGATTTACTCATTTTGGACCAATATTAAGCCATTGCATACATGTTTCAGGCTATTTTGGACAATGTTTGAGTCGTCTTGGTGAAGTTTCAAGACATGTTGGACAAATATTAAGTGACTGGACATTTTTTTGGAGAAGTTTAGAGCTATTTTTGATCATGTTTTTGCAATTTTGGTGAAGTTTCGAATAATTCTGGACAAGTTTTAGGACATTTTCTGAGTCACTTTGGAGACGTCTGAAGTCTTTTTTGACAGGTTTGTTGTTTGTTGTGTTTGAAAACAGGTCTCAAGATGTTTTGGACAATTTATGAGTAGTTTTGAGTCACTTTGGGCGAACGTTAGGTCATCGTACACGAGTTTTAAGATATTTGGGGCCATTTTTGGTGAATTTTCAAGACATTCTGAGTTATGTTGGACCAGTTTCGAGCTATTCTAGACAAAGCCTTAACATGGTACAAACCCCTGGGGTCCAGATCAAAACATCGACAACAGAAAAATGGGGAAACGCACCTCGACTGACGTATTGGCTGTTAACTGATGGCTCATCAATAACCTCGAGGGTTCCTCCTCGAAGCGTATCGATCGCTATCAGCCGACCGAGCCGCTTAATGACGCCGCGGTCGGCTTGGCTTTGATTGAAGGTTTCAGCGGGTTGTCAAAGTGAGAACATCTATTACAGCCTGAGACGTCCATGAATGAATGAATGAGGCCTTAACAAGATGCTTAGTTTGTACCTTCTGGATGTTCAGAAGTGTGAGATCATTGTTTGTCATTTTGCACATGTTCCAAGTCACTTTGACCATTTTAGAGTCGTTTTGGAAAAGCTTTCAGACATTTTTGAGACTTTTTTAACAATTTTGTCCGATTTCTTAGTCATTTCAGAGCCATGTTTGCCACTGTGGAGTCGTTTTGAGGGATTTCAGGCAGTTTTCGAGTATTTTTTGACAATCTTCACGTCACTTACAAAAAGTTTGGACTCATTTTGTTGACTGGAGTCTCATTTACTTGATTTTATCACAGCATATTTAATGTGTTGCTGCACCAAAGCGCTTTACGGTGGAAGAAATTATGACTAATCCTGTGACGAATCCATCGAACCAGTTGAAATGTTGAGGTTAAGACCTTATAGTGGTTTTTATGGTGTGATTATTCCCAGAGTAATTTCAATTTAAGGGAATAAAACCCAACATATTAAACAAAATGCTACTTTTCAGTCATAAATTAGGCTAACAGATGTAAACATGTGGCTAAAGCCCTGCAGTATCTACATTATGGAGCTTAAAGCGACTAATGGTGAGAACAACGAGCCCAGAGTGGAGCTAAAGCTAAAGAGCTGCAGCTGAAACCCACCAGATCCAGTTTGATGTATTTATTTTCTATTTAATGTGCATTGTTTTGTGTTTTACCACGGTTCAGGATCAACCCTCCGTCCACCCCCGCCTCCTCCACATAATTACATTAAACCCAAACATAATTGGAAAGCGGTTTATTTTGACGGAGGCAGAAGACACCATTTCCTCCACAAGCTGTATCTTCCCCTGCAGACGGTTTGAAATCGCACCAGTCTGGAGATTAGTCCAGTCCCTGCTGCTGAGCCTCGTATCGGAGCGCCACAGCGAAGCATCGGCCCAGAGCAGGTCGGATTCTCATATCAGACCTTTACTTATGGAGTCACGGTCGACCGAGCGTGAACAGTTTCCTGTCAGCGCTGCCCTGCTTCGTGTTTCAACGCCTTTTATTTGAGCTTTCGACAAGTATCGGTGCAGGGTTTCCCCCAGTGCTTTATAAGCTACGCGTCACTTGTTTATTTATTTTAAATCGGTTTCTTTATGCACCAAGACATTGATAGCAAAGACGGTATACAGAGATTTTAACCACATCTGGTGATACGGTTGAAAGCACAGTGGCGACATTTTATGGTCGATACGTGAACTTTTTCCGAAGTCGGAGGAGCACTGGAGGAGATGATGAGCCACTCGTTCACCTCCAGGCCAAGGGGAGTTCATCCCCGTTAGCCGACCGAGCCGCGGCTCAATGATGAGGCAGAGCCAGTGGAGTTAGCACGGATGTTAGCACGGATGTTAGCACGGATGTTAGCACGGATGTTAGCACGTCGTTGGAGCAGCCTTCTGGTAGCCGCGATGGTAAACATGGAACTAGCGGATTTAATCCAAAATGGTAGCTGACCCTAAATTTAGCGGATGGCTCTACAAGACCCAGTATGGTAAACCCAGACGGATTGATGCACTGATCCAACCTGAACCATGTGCAGCAATAAGTAGTAGAGGTCACACAGCACAGCAGACCTGTTCAGCCTCTGAGTTCCCTGGTTTTACCCCTTGGCCATGTTTGCACTTTTTTATTTATGTTAATTTATTTTACTTTTAAATGTGACCAGCAATGGATTGTTTTAAGATTCACTAGGATGTAAGTTAAGTGAAAACAACTGATATTATTTATTTTAATTGTATTTTTTGTGTTTGTTAAAACCGTATTTCAAGATCGTGCCTTTTTGTAAGACTCTAGGGTTAAGTATTGTTAATAAATGGCTTATAATAACACATAATAATCATAATTTTTGTCAACTTTTTTTTTATTTTTTACTAAAACACGGGGGAATTCTCTACCAACAGGCTTAGCAAGTTTTCTGGGGGAAACCCTGCAGTTCGGAGACTGTCGTTTTCAGTGAGTCTCGTCGACCAAACAGTTTGCATGTTTGTTGAATCAGAAGCTTCTTTAAATATGAACTCAGTCTGGAAAAGAGGATTTCAGTTACCTTGAGATCCCAAAACTGTCGATTGTGTTACGTTTTAAATGCTCTTCTTCCTCTACAATCAATCCTGCTGACACTTTGATAGCTTCAAAGTAAAGAAGTGAACAATGTTGGGTTAGAAGAACTAAGAAAACGCTGTAAACAATCAGATCTGATGGAAGAAGAGACTTTTCCTGATGTTTAAGATCATGGACCTGGATGCAACGACTTCACGTGACCAGAATGACTTGAGACTTGTAGGAAACGACTCAAAACATGACTGAAAACTCTCCCGTCAGTCTTCGAGTCAGTATGTTAATTTTCAAAAAGCCTTTTTACGTACTGGAGCCACTGACCCTCACCTTTAAACTGACTTAATTGAGAATTCGCCTGTATGCAGATGATACCGTCCTTTTCCTGCAAAGCAACACTTGTGTACGCTGCTTGTGCTGTTTGACATCTTTCTAATTTCTGCCTTGCCGGTGACGATATCTGGAGAATTTTTGAGTAATTTCGTACGACTTTCAGTTTTCGGAGACGCTTCAATTAATTTTGGACAATTTCCGAGACATTTTGGACATTTTTTGAGTCACTCTGAGAAGGTTTTTGAACTATTCTGGACAAATAAGTCAGTGTCTACAGTTTTCAGGACATTTTAAGGATGTTTTCAGTCATTTTGATCAGACTTTGGGTCATTTTGGAGAGTTTTTTTCCCAGTTTGAGCTGTGTTGCTGTCTTTTTGGTCCAATTTTGAACTATTTGTTTTTGTTTTGATCTGTTTGTTTATTCTGCTAATTCAGAATTCGCCTGTATGCAGATGATACTGTCCTTTACAACTGAGCAAAACTTGTGTAATTTGTTTGCTAGTGGTGATTTCTTTGGTCATTTGGGTGAAGTTTTGAGTTATTTTGATGATTTAAGACATTTCTGAGTCACTTTGAAGACACTTTTGTAATTTTAAGTAGGTCTCCAGTCATTCTGATTAGAGTCATTTTAGGGAAATCTTTAGACACATTTCAGTCATTTTAGAGAGTTTTTGAGCTGTTTTTTTGCAGGTTTCAATAATTTTGGTGAGGATTCAAGACATTTCGGACATCTTTAAAATCATTTTGGAGAAGTTTTGAGTAATTTAATATGAGTTTCAAGTGACTTTGGTCAAATTTTGAGACATTTTAAATGAATTTTCTGTCTTTATGGTTAAATTTTGAGTTATTTGGACAAGCTTAAAGTTAATCAAGGCATTTGTTATTCATCACGACTTGTGTATTCTGGTTCTGATGTTTGATATGTTTTTAAATTTTATTTTTTTAACGTACGTGAACTGGAAAAGCAGGGCTGAAGACTTCCTCCAGTCCTGGTTAGAACTGAAAATGTATGAAAATGTGTAGTAAAAACCTCGTATGATGATATAACATGGTGAAAACAGGTCTTTATTGTTGTTGTCATGCTAGTTTTAGTCATTCTTGTCTTGAGTTTAGACACAAAACTACAAAAGACAAGGGTATGGTTTTTCTTTCCAGCGTTAGATTCAAATAGAAGAGAATCAACAAGCCCACTGATGATTCTGGTTAATGGTGCTCTAAACGAACCCACAGCACATCTGCAGGCTTAAATGACGGCTAATGGAGGAAAACCAAAAACAAATCTCCCTGAAAACAGGCTCAGACAGGAAGAACGTGACGAGCAGGAGGCCGACGGAGCTGAACGGCTTCATAATCAGGAAGCCGTCGTCTCGATTAGAATCAAATGAGGGTGGAGAAGTTTACTCATTTGATATTCGAGGCGTCCGACGGCGGAGTCGCGTCTAAACCAACATCTGTCAGGAACCTTCAGGATCATTACAGAATCAAACATCCAGCCGCCGCCGCAAGTGTTGAGCTCATTAGACCTGCATCAGCCATTACTGAGGAGGGAACAGAGGAGGCAATTTGGAGGCTAAAAGCCCATAAACCCGTCGCCGTGATGGTTTCCTGTTAGCGAACCTTCAGGGACGATCCGCGGTCTTTAGTCCCGTCATCCGAGAGCACATCCAGCCGTAATGGAGGCCGATTAAAGGACGACGCTCCTGCAGGTTCACCGTCGGCAGCCTGGACCGAACCTTCAGGACTCGTCACAGCCTCCAGGTTCACCAGGCAGCAGCGTGGAGCATCAGGTGGACGTTTGAAGGCTTTGGTCGGGTGGAAACAGAGATTATAAGGTGTAATTATGGAGTCAGGGAGGGAACTGGGGCCTGAAGACTGAGGTCTGCAGCTTTGGTTTGGGTTTTTAGACTCACTTTGGATCATTTTAACAAGTGTTTTGGGCAGATTTTGACACATTTTGAGCAGGTTTTGGTCAAAGTTAGAGTTATTTGGAACCATTTGAGGCCCTTTGGAGAAGGTTTGAGGTATTCTGGACAAACATTAAGTCACTGTAGAAGGTTTCAAGTCATTTGGCCAAGTTGATGTAATTCTGGTGAAGTTTTGAGACATTTTGGTCATTTTGGACTCATTTTATACAAGTTTAAAGTCATTTTTGGACAATTTCTGGGACACTTTGAACAAGTTTCGAGTCATTTTTGAGACGTTTTCACAAGTCTCAAGTAATTCTGGACTATTTCTGAAACATTTTGAATGAGCTTTCAGTCATTTTGGTCAAATTTTGACATATTTGGAATAGTTCCAAGTTATTTTCAACACTTTTTGAGTCACTTTTGACAAGTTTTGAGTTACATGAAGTCGCATACAGGTTTCGAGACATTCTGAAGACGTCTCAAGTCATTGTGGTGAAGTTTATGTAATTCTAGTTAAGTTTCTAGACATTTTGGGCTATTTCTGGGACAATTTGAGCAAATTTGGAGTCATTTTTCGAGAGGTTTTTGTAATTTTGTACAAGGTCTGAGTCATTTCTTCTAGGTTTCAAGTCATTTTGGTCGAATGTCAAGTTGTGTGGAAAAGGTTCAAGTCACTTTGGAGGAGTTTTGAGTTATGTTAAGTCGTTGTATGCAGGTTTCAAGACATCCTGAAGACGTCTCAAGTCATTCGGACATTATTTGAGTCATTTTGGTCAGAGTTCAGGTTACCTGGACAGTTTTCACGTCATTCTGGATGTTTCCAGTCGTATTTTCGTGTTGACAAAGTGATTTTTGAGTCACTTCATACGAGTTGTTTGGAAGTCAAGTTATTTGGAAAAGTTTCAAGTCATCTTGGACATTTTTTAAGTCACTCTGGAGAAGTTTCTCAACAGTATAACAGATTAAAGGGCGACGCCGCTGTTTACAACATCAAAGATTTAGGCCGGACCTTGAGTTTAGACCAAACTTGGAGTAATTCTGAACAAGCTAAAGTCATCTTGGACATGTTTTGAGTCCATTTAGACTTAGTCATTTTGGACTCATTTTTAATCATTTCTAACAAGATTCCAGTCATTTTGAACACAACTGAAGATCTTTTAGACACTAATCAGTCATTTTTTACATGTTGGAGTCATTTTAAAACATATTTTACGTCATTTTGAACAGGTTTGAGCCTGTTTGACCAGGTTGTTGGTGATCTGTGTCTCCACTGAGCTGCAGGACTTTCCATAGCAGTGAAAAATGAGACCTGATCGTCTTTAATATCGACGAATTGTTTGGTTTATAAAATGTCAGAAGAAGCATCAAACTACAGCCTGACTTGTTCAGATTTGTTCTCTGTTGTTGCAGGAAAGCGGGTCGGGGAACGTTTGGGTCATTTCACTGTAAAAAACAAAGATTTCATCACGTTCTGCTGCTGAACAAGTTGCTGACGAATCAATCAGCCGCAGGAGAAACAATCCTGTTAGAAGTAAGTTCAATACGGTTCCATCGACGAACGTTTGCCTCGAGGCCTCAGAGACATTTTCCCTGCTGCTGATATTTAATTAACAATCAAAGTTTCTCTGCTCTTTCATTTACAGCAGCGGCTCCGACCGTCTCCACTCCCCTGATTGGTTTCTGCTGAAGCGAGTCGAGTCTCTGAGGCCTGGAATCACAGGAGGAGTTTAAATATTCCAACAGCGACTGAAGTCGAAGCAGCGTCTAGTTAGTGAGTCAGACCAGGGAATCGATGGATGAACCACCTGGAAGTCTGAGCAGGAACCAGAGAAAGACAGCAGCAGTAGGTAGTGAGATAACTTTAGATAACTTTACAAAATAAAGCACAACATTTTTCAACACTGGAAAACGACTGAAGACGTTTTTAATTTTAGTGTCTGGACTCGTCTCGGTGGAAACACTGCCTGCAGTTCATCTGAAGATTTTTTGTCACTTGACCGTTGGACACAGACGAGTCCTTAGTGGCTCCTCGGCTTCGGCAGGGAGGGCAGAATTTTTAGTTTTTTACAGAATCTGGTTAAAAAAAGTTTGTTATTTTTGGCAAATTTTTAAACACGCAGTGATTTTCATGAAATAAACCAACCTTCAGCTTGAATTCAGCTGTTTTCTTACGACAGAGCAGAACGATTCATCCAGGACATGTTAGAAAACTGAAATTCTGACCGTTTCTTTACATGTTTTGAAGCCCATTATAGATATTTTTATGTACATACGTCTAGTTTTAGGGGATTTAGATGGAAAATCATGATTTTCAGCTCAGATTCGGAGCTGCAGCTTAAAGACGAGGAGTTCAAGGACTGTAGGAATCCTCGTGATGTTTTCTGTTTTTACAGCGTCTGGATCTGAGAAAGGAACACTTTTATAAAGACAACCTGCCTTTCTGACTCAGACTGCGGGGTTCAGAGGATCAAATTGGTAATTTAACTCGTTAGTTTAACTCAGAGATTTGGTTCATTTTTCCAACGTCATGGAGGAAAAGTTCAAGGACTGATCCGACTCTGCTGAACGTTTCTGTTATTATAGTTTCTGCCTCTGAAAATGGAGCAAGTTGGTGATTTTTAAAGAGAACCGGCCTTTCAGCTGCTAAAACATCTACAGAAAAGTATAAAGTTTGGAAGGAGTCGGATCATTTTATCTTCCTCCCTCCACTGAATCGTCCGGTTGAGCTCCTTCACAGTAAAAGCCCACGTCGGGATCAATAACAACGTTTCCCTGAAGCCTTCGGAGGCTTCATGGAGTCGCTGTCGGTCAGTCGGTCGAAGGCAGCAGGAGCGGAGTTTCAATAAAGATCTGCCTCCTGCCTCTGATCACACGCAGCGATAGTGCCGAGGATCGATACCGAGCTCTCATTAGCATTCCTGTCGCCTCCCGGCTGCAGGTATTGATCCCGTGTCGTGGTGTTGGCATCAACAGCCGTCGGTGAAATCAATCATCCGCCGCTGATCCCCGTCAAGATTTACGCTCCACAGAACAAACCGATCAGAGCGCGCCAGGTCCTGAACCCCGTTTGTGAAGGTAAAACCCTGTCAGGAAGGAAAGCAGGGGTCGAGACAGCTGAGCTCTAATCTGAGTTCATTAAAGAAGAATCAGCTGGAAGGAGTCTGTTAGTTTCTGTTAGACACAGGAAGACCTGAAGGTGGAGAATTTATCAACCATCATCATTGACATGCAGGCGAAACGACCCAAATTAGATGCAAAAAGGCCAAAGGAGGAGGGAAACAGCCACAAAGAGGTTCAAAATGACAAAAATGAGACACAAACAAGGCGTAAAATGATCCAGCTGAGATGCAAAATCACCAAACTGTGACGCAAACAGACCAAAAGAGCCACAAGACGAACAAATGTGGACGTAAACAGGCCACAATGAGATAAACCAAAATTAGAAGCAAAATAACCAAAAGAGGAGGGAAACACCACGAAGGGGTTCAAAATGACAAAAATGAGGAACAAAACAGCCAAATAAGTTGCAAAATGACCAAATCTTGATATAAACCAGCCACAAGAACAAAAAACAAACCAAAAGAGGGAAACAACGACCACAACTGGATGCCAAATGACCAAAAGAGGAGGGAAAAGGCCTCTAAGGGGTTTAAAACAATGAAAAACAGAAGCGATAATGGCAAAATAAGGTGTGAAATTTCCCAATATACATGCAAAAAGATTAAATTTAGATGGTAAGAGACCAGAGAAAAGCAGCAAAATGACCAAAACTAAATGTATACTGGCCACAATGAGAAAAAAACAAATGATAAGAGATACAAAATGACCAAAAGAGGAGGGAAACAGCCACAAAGAGGTTCAAAATGACAAAAATGAGACGCAAACAAGGCGTAAAATGATCCAGCTGAGATGCAAAATGACCAAACTGTCACGCAAACAGACCAAAAGAGCCACAAGACGACCGATTGGGGACGTCAAGAGGCCACAATGAGACAAAAAAAAGCAAAGTTATAAGCAAAATGACCAAAAGAGGAGGGAAAAGGCCAAAAAGATGCTCAAAATGATGAAGATGAAATGCGAAAAGACCGACAGAGGTGTAAAGTGTCCCAATTTAAATGGAAAACATCAAAAAAACATTCAAAATAATCAAATACTGTTACAGTGCAGCCATAATTATAAACAAAAGGAACAAAAAGTGGCAGAAAACGACCAAAATTAGTTGCAAAATGACCAAAAGAGGAGGGAAAATGCCTCAAAGGGGTTTAAAATGATCAAAAACAGATGCGGTAATGGCCAAATAAGGTGTGAAATTTCCCAATATACATGCAAAAACAAATGTATAATGGTAAAATGACAAAATCTTGATATAAACCAGCCACAATGAGACAAAAACAAACCAAAAGAGGAGGGAAAAGGCCACAAAAGGATTAAAAGTGATGAAAAATAGATGCAAAACGGCCAAAAAAAGGTGTGGAAAACCAAATTTAGATGCTAAAAGAGCACAAAAAAGTTGTAAAATGACCAAAACTGAATGTATACTGACCACAGTGAGAAAAAAACAAATGAAAAGAGGAACAAATGATCAAAAGAGGAGGGAAACAGCCACAAAGGGGTTCAAAATGATGAAAAATACATGCAAAGCGGCTGAAAGAGGCGCAAAAAGACCAAATTTAGATGCAAACAGACCAAAATCTTGTTGTAAAGCAGCGAAAGTGGGACAAAAACAAACCAAAAGAGAAGGGAAAAGTCTACAAAGGGGTTCAAAACAATGAAAATGAGAAGCAAACAAGACGTCAGACGACCAGAGTTGGATATAAAAGACCAGAACATGGAAGGACTGTCCAGGTGCTGCAGCCTCCTCCTCCAGGTGTTTCTGTTATTTTGTCCACCCCTGTGCTGCATGAATACAGACGAGCTTCATTAATATTCATCGGCTGCTGCGTCTCATCGACATGCAGCAAAGTGCAGCCGTGCAGCTTCATCGCAACACTAACGTCCACGTGGTCGCCGCGGCGCCCGACCGTCGTCCCCGGCAACAAACTGTCACCAATTGATGCTCATTTTCAGATGACCTTTGCTTGATGGGTGTTTACACAGCGACACACACACACACACACACACACACACTCGCTAGCCGTCCGTCATGCTAACGCAAACAACCGTTCCTGCTGTTCCTGCCGAGGCTCTAATAAGGCCGAAGAGGCTTTTTGTTGTTGCTGCTGCTGTTTTTCAATCATACGTGTTGTTAGTTTGTCCAATTACACGCCTCACGCTCACCTTCAGGCCTCCAGAGGGCCGAACCCAAGATCTGCAGAGTCACGGGCTGCAGGAGATGAAGGCTTTTTACCGAAACGAAAACGACCAAGAGGTTAAAAATCGCCCAGTGGAGATGCTGGATGTGAGACGACCAAAAGAGGAGGGAAAAGGCCACAAAGGGGCTCCAGCATGCCGAAAATGAGACGCAACAGAGGTGGAAAACGACCCGATCGAGACAGAAGAAACATGCAAATCTATCAAACGTGGACACGAAACAAACACGGAAAGGCACAAGACGTCCAAAATGACACACAAAGAGACCAAAAGAGGAGGGAAACAGCCACAAAGGGGTTCGAAGGAACACTTAGAAGAAGATCGAACGCCTCTCTCTGTGGTTTTGCGTCTCAGTTTTGCGACATTTTGAACGTCTTAGTGAGCGTCTCCCTCCTGTTGCGGTCATTTTGAATATTATTTTTGTCATTCTGAACCTCCTTGTGGCTGTTTCCCTCCTCTTTAGATCTTTCTGCATCTAATTTTGGTCATTTTCCACCTTTTTTGTTCGATTTGTTTGTCATTGTGTCGTTTTTCTGATCATTTTGTGGCTCCTGTGATCTTTTTGCATCGAGATTTAGACATTTTGGGTGTGTGCTGGACATTTTGCATCTTGTTTCTATGCGTTTTGAAACTCCTTGTGGCTTTTTTCCCTCCTCTTTTGGTCTTTTTACGACTAATTTTAGTCATTATCTAACTTTTTTTTGTTTGTTTTGCTTGCCATTGTGTTGTTTTTTTGCCCAAATTTGGCCATTTTGGACGTCTTTGGTCACTTTGCATCTCAGTTTTCCGCATTTTGAACCTCCTTGTGACGGTTTCCCTCCTCTTTTGGTCTCCCTGCATCTAAATTAGGTAATTTTACGTCTCTTTTTTGTTTGTTTTGTTTGTCATTGTGTTGTTTTTTTGTGGTCTTTTTCCATTTGGATTTAAACATTTTGGGTGTCTGCTGGACATTTTGCATCTCAGTTTTTTGCATTCTGAACGTCCTTGTGGTCTTTTCCCTCCTCTTTTGTTCTTTCTTCATCTAAAATTGGTCATTTTATGGTTCTTTTTGTTTGTTTTGTGTGCCATTGTTTTGTTTTTTGTTCATTTTGTTGTTGCTGTTGTCTTTCTGCATCTAAATGTGGCATTTTATGTGTCTGTTGGATATTTTTTTAATCTTGTTTCATTGCATTTTGAACCCTATTGTTGCCTTTTCCCTCCTCTTTTGGTCTTTTCCTGTCTAATTTGGGTCATTTTGTGCCTCTTTTTGTTCATTTTATCATTCATTGAAGCCATTTTGTGACTAACTTTGATCTTTGCATCTCATTTTGCAACCTTTTTTGTTTGTTTTGTGCCATTTTTTTGCCCAAATTTGGTCTTTTAACGCCTCTTCTGGTCGCTTTGCATCTCGTTTTTTTTCCATTTTAGTGACTGTTTCCCTCCTGTTTTGATCTTTCTGCATCTAGTTTTGGCCATTTTGCACATTTTTTTTGTTTGTTTTGTTTGTCATTGTGTCATCTTTTTGCATCTACATTTGATCATTTTGGGTGTTTGTTGGACATTTTGCAAGTTTTTTGTTTGTTTTGTGCCATTTTTTTGCCCAAACTTGGTCTTTTAACGCCTCTTTTAGTCGCCTTGCATCTCGTTTTTTTCCATTTTAGTGACTGTTTCCCTCCTCTTTCGGTCTCCTCACAGTTCTGAGAGAGTCGGTCGGCTGATGGTTTCTGCTTCACCTGGAGGTGGTTTTGTGTTTTCTGGAACATGTGAACAAAGCCGGTAGAAGAAGCTCTTCAACAGCAGAGTCTTTCTGTCGCTGTGACATTTTCCCTTCGCCGCTATCTCCTCGGCCAATCACAGCGAGGCTTACTCAACAAAGGTTACAGGAGGTTTCACGAGTTCGACCTCCGACCTTCTGTCGTTTCCAACCTCGTTATTGTTCATGAGAAATGCCACGAAGTCACGTGAAGGAATCCAGCAGGTGGAGGTTTGTTCTTTCACACCGAGAGAAACCTTTTCCTAATTAACCCGAACCACCTCGTCAGGACGCCTCGTGGCCTCCAGCTGCTCTCCTTTAATCCACGATGCCGTCGCGCTCCGCAGGAACGGAGACGTGATCCGCCGCCGTTATCTCCGATCAGCTGGAGGAACGTTAGGAGGCCTCGGACGGGAAGGTTCAGGGATTCAGTCGATAAGAGATCTGGATTTATTAGAAAACGAAGCGAGGATCAGAGGTCAGAACGGATTAATCTAAAATCAATCAGCCGCATCTGTGAAGCTGCAGGACGAAGAAAAAAATAGAACAGGAAGTAGTTTTACATTAAATGCACCATCAGGCCTCCACTGATTTAAAAACAGCACGACTCTAATAGAAATATAAAGACAATAAAACAAGGAAAACTGGAAATAACATCAATAAAGGCATGAAAAACCCCAGATATCATCCAAAACAGGTCCTTTAAATAAAGTTAAACCTCAAAAACCCAGATCAAACTGAATAACGAGACGTTTAAATTTAATAAAAAGGAAATTAAATGACGTTTTAACCACGCAGGAAAAACAATAAAGGCAAAAAAAAGAGAATAAAATTAAAAAACTATCTTGGAAGAGCACAAATAAACGAACAAACAAACAAAAATGTCCAACACAAATAAAAATAACACAAAGAAAACAATTTTTAGAAATGAAATGAAAAGAAGAAAATACTAAAAAATTAATTAGAACCGTAAAAAGAAAAAAGATAAATGTAGAAGCAAAAACAAGAAAAACATTAATAATTTAAAAACATAAGAAAACCTTAAAATACTGAATAATTATGAATAAAAAAAGCAAATATCAATGGAAAAAATAGAACAAACCTAAAATAAACTTCAGAATAATGTTAAAAATAAACAAAATAAAATGCAAAACAAAAAAGGGAGAAAAGAAAAATGGAGAAGAGTAAAAAAACAACAACAGAAAATCCAGGAAACGGATTAAAACAGTAATTAAAAAGGAGAAGTCAGCTGCTGCAGTAAAAACCTGGAGAGAAACGACTGTTTTATTGTTAAATTCAGTGTTTTTTCTTTGTAATTTGGAGGCTGGACATTAAAAGAAGCAGCCAGAAACTCTAATATAAAACCAAGAAGGTGAGGTGATGATAGACTCATGAAGATTCAACATCTACAGGTAGAAACGAGGAGCTTCACCACAGAAATCACCATGGAAACGTGGATCTTCTGACGGCGTCGGAGGGAATCAGGCAGGACGTCTCCTGACAGTCGCCTCGCTGAACAATGTGCAGTTACTTCAAATCAGACGCCAGCGCTCTGCTGCACAGCCAGACGACGGAAGGCGAGCAGGACATTAGCATGTAAATCAGTCCAGGTATCATGTGAATGAACACGTTAAAGCCCAAGAGGCTGACAGCAGCAGCAGCAGAATGCAAAGCAGCCACAGGGAGGTTCAAGACGACCAGGAGGAGACAGAAAGATGATGTGAAAAGACCAGAAGAGCCACGAAACAGAGAGACATAAAACATCCACAGTGAGACAAAAACAGACCAAAGGAGGCACAAAACAACCAAATTTAGATGTAAAAACACCACAGAATCACAAAATGTGGACATAAAATGGCCACAATGACACAAGAACATCCCAAAAGAGGTGCAAAATGACCAAACTAAGACATAAAACGACCAGAAAAGGTGCAAAATGATCAAATTTAGTCAATTTCAGCGACAAAACAGTCAAAATTAGACACAAAACAAAGAAACCGAGGAAGAAATCAACCAAACTTAGACGTAAAACGGCAACAATGAGGCAAAAACAAACCAAAGGAGGCACAAAATGACAAATATTATAGGCGAAATGACTGAAAGAGGCAGAAGATCAGCCAAGTTAGCTGTAAAATTTAGATGCAAAAAGACCACAAGGACCAAAAAATGACCAAACGTAGATGTAAAATGGCCAAAATGAGACAAAAATTGAGCAAAAACACCAAATATAGACGAAAAAAAGCCACAATGAGACAACAGCAAACCAAAGGAGACACAAAAGAACCAATATCAGTGAAAAGACCAAAAGAGGCATAAGATCGCCCAATTTAGCTGTAAAATGACCAAATTTAGATGTGAAATGGACATAATGGGACATAAACAAACCAAAAGAGGTGCAAAATGACCTAAGGGGCATGCAAAACAACCAAAAAAGGTGCAACTCTAGTACATTTTAGTTACAAAACGGTCACAGTTGGACACAAAACAACCCAAAAGAGGCACAAAACGACCAACATTAGGTTTGAAAAGACCAAGAAAAGGTTAACAGTAACAAAAATCAGGCGTAAAATGATCAAATCTGGATGTAAAGCAGCCACAATGAGACAAAAACAAACCTAAAGATGCACAAAATGACCACATCGGGATGCAAAACCATCAAAAGAGGAGGGAAAAGGCAACAAAGAGGTTCAACGTGAAGAGAATGAGATGCAACAAGACCAACAGAGCTGGAAAACGACCCGACTTATGTACAAAACGCCCTAAAGACAAGTTAAAAATGATCCCTCAGTAACAAAATGACCAGAATTAGATGTGAAATGACAAACCAGCCACTGAGAGGATCGTCAGAACAAAAATGAGCAGCGAAAACGGCCAAAAGAGGCATAAAAGTTCTCAAAGTAGATGTAAAACAACTAAATGTAGAAGCTAAAAGACCAAAGACACACAAAACAACCAGACCTGGATGTAAACCGGCCACAGTGAGACAAAAACAAACTAAAAGAGGGAAAAATGACCACATTTAAATATAAAAATCATCAAAAGAGGAGGGAAACAGCCACAAAGACGTTCAACATGACATAAATGAGACACAAAAAGACTTAAAGAGGTGGAAAATCGCCACATTTAGACACAAAGAGACCACAAGGACTACAAAATGATCAAATCTGAACAGAAACTGACCAGAAAACAAAGAAAATGAGGAACAAAATGACCAAAAAAAGTTGTGAAAGGACCAAAAGAGGAGGGAAAAAGCCACAAAGGCGTTCAACATGACATAAATAAGACGCAAAATCACCACATTTAGACACAAAGAGACGACAAGAACTACAAAATGCCAAAAACAAACATAAAGAGGCTCAAAATGACCAGAACTAAGATGTGAAAGGACCAAAAGAGGAGGGAATCGACCAAAAGAGGAGGGAAACGATCAAAAGAGGGGGGAAACGATCAAAAGAGGAGGGAAACGATCAAAAGAGGAGGGAAACGATCAAAAGAGGAGGGAAACGATCAAAAGAGGGGGGAAACAATCAAAAGAGGAGGGAAACAATCAAAAGAGGTTCAAAGTTATGAAAAACGCAACAGGACGTAAAGATAAACCGACTTCCTGCAGTAGGAAGTCGTCTGCGGCTCATCTGAGCCTCCAGGATTCAGTTTAACCCAAAACGTTTGTTGGTTTCAGCATCAAACATTTGCTGCTTCCGTCTGTCAGACATCAGATTCTGACTCCTCCAAACTTCCTGGGTTGTGTTTCGTAACGGCGGCGATCTGAGACGTCTGACACCTGAGAAATGCCACAGCAGCAGCGATTATCAGCCGCTGAGTCACCGAAACCTTTAAATCCTCAGATAAACTGCAGCAGGTCGATTCCACGGAAAGACTCTCGTCACGTCCACAAATGAGTCTTAATCCTCATCTGTCAAGGAGGAGTTCAGGGACGGTCCACTGGGAAACGTATTGATCACAACAACAACAACAACAACAACAACAACACGGCAGCTGTTGGTATAAGAAAGACGTGGAGCTGCAGAGGAAGACTGAACCATGAGGGCATCAAAAACAAGACGCAAAACAACCAAAAAACCACCAAAATTAGAGGCAAAAACACCAAAAGATGTATAAAAACGACACAAAGAGGTTTAAAATGACAAACATTAGAAGCAAAAGGACCAAAATAAGATATTAAACACCAAAGGAGGCACAAAATTACTTACAAAATGACCAAGAGATGTGAAAAAACGACCAAAATAAGATATTAAACACCAACAGAAGTGGAATATGGCCACAATTAGAGGCAAGACGGGCACAACGAGAGACAAAACTACCAAAAATATGCACAAAATGACCGAAATTTGATGTGAAAACACCAACAGAAGTGGAAAATGGACACAAAGAAGGTAAAAATTACAAACATTAGATGTTAAATTCTCAAAAATAAGGTGCAAAAAGCCCAATAGATGTGAAAAATGGCCGAAATTAGACATGAAACAACAAATATTAGATGCAAAACAATCAAAAATTAGATGTAAAAACACCAAAATATGTGGAAAATGGCCACAAAGAAGTTTAAAATTAGAATTATTGGGGCAATTGACCAAAATTAGATGTGAAAACACCAGTTGGAAGTAGAAAATGAACAATTAGAGGTAAGACGGACACAAGAAGAGACAGAACAAAGAAAAACAGTCAGAAATGACTTAACTGGATGCAAAACAACCAAAAGAGACACAAAATGACGAGAAACATGTGAAAAATGACCAAAATTGGAGGCGAAAACATGAAAACAGTTTTGATCCTTTATTTGACAGTTTTGTGTTTTGATTTTGAACTTTTTGTGCTATTTTTGCGTTTCATGGTGTTATATTGTGTCGTTCAGGGTTTTTGTACATTTCTCGGCCATTTTTCTGTCATTTTTTTGTGTAATTTTTTTCATTTTTTTGTTTTTTCTTTTACTTTCCTGCATTTTTGGTGGGTCGTTCTGTCGTTTTTGCATCTTCTTGTGTCATTTTTGTGCAGTTTTGACGTTTTACCTGACAACCAGTGTTTTGATTTTGCATGTTTTGTGTTATTTTGAAGATCTTTTTGCGCTTTTTGTTGTGTCATTGTGCCTTTTAAGGTTTTTTGTGCAATTTTTGGGCTTTTTTTTTGCATCTTTGGTGTTATTTTCTCCCTTGTTTCTGTCATTCTTGATTTCTTGGTGTGCCGTTAGTGTCATTTCTGCATCTTTTTGTGTCTTTTTTGAAAGTTTTGTGTGATTTTTGTGTCATTTTTCTGTTACATCTCTGAGGAGTTCTCTCTCCTTCTTCACGTTGTTCTGTTTCCACAGAGGTGCAGGACTTTAGATTGAATAATGAACTGCAGTAAGGAAAACGGGAGGAAACCAGGGGACTTCAGAGGGTTTATTGATGACTTTCAAGTTTCCAGGTTGTGATTTCAGGTCTTCATCAGCGCTTCTTTAAAACCAGGGGACGATGATCAGAACCCGGAGTCTCATTAAAGCCGGCGACGACACCGAAGCTGCGACGGTCGTTCAGCTAATTGAGGTTTGACGGCGGCTCTGAGCTCGATGGGATTAACGGGTTCATTATTCAGGCCCAGAACTTCTTCATGAGCTTCACCTGACTCCTCACCAGCTCGTTATCCCGGGTTCCAGCTGATTAGTGAAGAAACCGGAGCAGATAAAGAGCTTCTGTCCACCTGAGGGGCTCCGTTGTGTGTTTTCAAACCAGATAACAGTAACTGAGAGACAGCTGTTGCCTGATCAGCCTCCTCTGCTCTCTCCTGGATCTATTCCTGTCAGCTGAGGTGGAAACTCTGACTCACCACGGGCTTTTGTTTATCCCCGAGAAAGGTGGATGAACTTTAAAGGCACAGATTTGCTTCTGGGAGCTGCTGATTATCCAAACCTTCACTGAGTCTTTGAGCTAAAAGTCTTTACTGCAGAAAGTACCTGAAGAAATAAACACAAAACCCAACATTAACCTGCTTTTGACAGATTTAACTCTGGATTTTTAGTCGTTAAGCTGACAGTTTTTACAAAAATGTGAAGTTTTGGACCAAATCATTCCCAATTTATCCCTCAGGTGTACCACAGGGATCCACTCTGGGCCCACTTCTCTTCAGTTTACACACAATCTCACACTTTTCTTCACTGTGGCCTCAAAGCGAAACACTAAAGCGACAAAAAAGGCGCACAAAACCACCACAATGAGGCATAAAATGGCCAAAATGACACAAAAATCAAACGTGAGGAAAGAAAATGACCAAAAGTGATACGAAACGGTCAAACAGACACAAATTTTAAACATAAAACAACAAAAAGAAGCACAACATGATCATAAATAGTCACATTAGGACCAAAATGAGACGCAAAATGGCTGAAAGATGTGTAAAATTACCACAAAGAGGCACAAAATGGCAAAAATGTAATGTGAGGACAACCAAAAGAGACACACAACAACCATAAAGAAACAAGACTCTAATAAAGGGACACAAAACAACTGATTTTAGACATAAAAAGACTCAGAAACCTGCAAAAATAAACATAAAACCCAACATTAACCTGCTTTTGACAGATTCAACTCTGGATTTTTAGTAGTTAACTTGACAATTTGTACAAAAATCTCTCTTTTTGTAACCAAATCATTCTCACTTTATCCCTCAGGTGTACCACAGGGATCCACTCTGGGCCCACTTCTCTTCAGTTTACACACAATTTCACATTTTTCTTCACTCTGGGCTCAAAGCAAAACACTAAAACGACAAAAAAGACGCACAAAACCACCAGAATGAGGCGTAAAATGGCCAAAATGACACAAAAATCAAACACAAGGAAACAGAAAATGACCAAAAGTGATGCAAAACGGTCAAACAGACACAAATTTTAAACATAAAACAACAAAAAGAAGCACAACATGATCATAAATAGTCACATTAGGACCAAAATGAGACCCAAAATGGCTGAAAGATGTGTAAAATTACCACAAAGAGGCACAAAATGGCAAAAATGTAATGTGAGGACAACCAAAAGAGACACACAACAACCATAAAGAAACAAGACTCTAATAAAGGGACACAAAACAACTGATTTTAGACATAAAAAGACTCAGAAACCTGCAAAAATAAACATAAAACCCAACATTAACCTGCTTTTGACAGATTCAACTCTGGATTTTTAGTAGTTAACTTGACAATTTGTACAAAAATCTCTCTTTTTGTAACCAAATCATTCTCACTTTATCCCTCAGGTGTACCACAGGGATCCACTCTGGGCCCACTTCTCTTCAGTTTACACACAATTTCACATTTTTCTTCACTCTGGGCTCAAAGCAAAACACTAAAACGACAAAAAAGACGCACAAAACCACCAGAATGAGGCGTAAAATGGCCAAAATGACACAAAAATCAAACGTGAGGAAAGAAAATGACCAAAAGTGATACGAAACGGTCAAACAGACACAAATTTTAAACATAAAACAACAAAAAGAAGCACAACATGATCATAAATAGTCACATTAGGACCAAAATGAGACGCAAAATGGCTGAAAGATGTGTAAAATTACCACAAAGAGGCACAAAATGGCAAAAATGTAATGTGAGGACAACCAAAAGAGACACACAACAACCATAAAGAAACAAGACTCTAATAAAGGGACACAAAACAACTGATTTTAGACATAAAAAGACTCAGAAACCTGCAAAAATAAACATAAAACCCAACATTAACGTGCTTTTGACAGATTCAACTCTGGATTTTTAGTAGTTAACTTGACAATTTGTACAGAAATCTCTCTTTTTTTTAACCAAATCATTCTCACTTTATCCCTCAGGTGTACCACAGGGATCCACTCTGGGCCCACTTCTCTTCAGTTTACACACAATTCAACATTTTTCTTCACTGTGGGCTCAAAGCGAAATGCTAAAACGACAAAAAAGACGCACAAAACCACCAGAATGAGGCATAAAATGGCCAAAATGACACAAAAATCAAACACAAGGAAACAGAAAATGACCAAAAATGATACGAAACGGTCAAACAGACACAAATCTTAAACATAAAACAACAAAAAGAAGCACAACATGATCATAAATAGTCACATTAGGACCAAAATGAGATGCAAAATGGCTGAAAGATGTGTAAAATTACCACAAAGAGGCACAAAATGGCAAAAATGTAATGTGAGGACAACCAAAAGAGACACACAACAACCATAAAGAAACAAGACTCTAATAAAGGGACACAAAACAACTGATTTTAGACATAAAAAGACTCAGAAACCTGCAAAAATAAACATAAAACCCAACATTAACCTGCTTTTGACAGATTCAACTCTGGATTTTTAGTAGTTAACTTGACAATTTGTACAAAAATCTCTCTTTTTGTAACCAAATCATTCTCACTTTATCCCTCAGGTGTACCACAGGGATCCACTCTGGGCCCACTTCTCTTCAGTTTACACACAATTTCACATTTTTCTTCACTCTGGGCTCAAAGCAAAACACTAAAACGACAAAAAAGACGCACAAAACCACCAGAATGAGGCGTAAAATGGCCAAAATGACACAAAAATCAAACACAAGGAAACAGAAAATGACCAAAAGTGATGCAAAACGGTCAAACAGACACAAATTTTAAACATAAAACAACAAAAAGAAGCACAACATGATCATAAATAGTCACATTAGGACCAAAATGAGACCCAAAATGGCTGAAAGATGTGTAAAATTACCACAAAGAGGCACAAAATGGCAAAAATGTAATGTGAGGACAACCAAAAGAGACACACAACAACCATAAAGAAACAAGACTCTAATAAAGGGACACAAAACAACTGATTTTAGACATAAAAAGACTCAGAAACCTGCAAAAATAAACATAAAACCCAACATTAACCTGCTTTTGACAGATTCAACTCTGGATTTTTAGTAGTTAACTTGACAATTTGTACAAAAATCTCTCTTTTTGTAACCAAATCATTCTCACTTTATCCCTCAGGTGTACCACAGGGATCCACTCTGGGCCCACTTCTCTTCAGTTTACACACAATTTCACATTTTTCTTCACTCTGGGCTCAAAGCAAAACACTAAAACGACAAAAAAGACGCACAAAACCACCAGAATGAGGCGTAAAATGGCCAAAATGACACAAAAATCAAACACAAGGAAACAGAAAATGACCAAAAGTGATGCAAAACGGTCAAACAGACACAAATTTTAAACATAAAACAACAAAAAGAAGCACAACATGATCATAAATAGTCACATTAGGACCAAAATGAGACGCAAAATGGCTGAAAGATGTGTAAAATTACCACAAAGAGGCACAAAATGGCAAAAATGTAATGTGAGGACAACCAAAAGAGACACACAACAACCATAAAGAAACAAGACTCTAATAAAGGGACACAAAACAACTGATTTTAGACATAAAAAGACTCAGAAACCTGCAAAAATAAACATAAAACCCAACATTAACGTGCTTTTGACAGATTCAACTCTGGATTTTTAGTAGTTAACTTGACAATTTGTACAGAAATCTCTCTTTTTTTTAACCAAATCATTCTCACTTTATCCCTCAGGTGTACCACAGGGATCCACTCTGGGCCCACTTCTCTTCAGTTTACACACAATTCAACATTTTTCTTCACTGTGGGCTCAAAGCGAAATGCTAAAACGACAAAAAAGACGCACAAAACCACCAGAATGAGGCATAAAATGGCCAAAATGACACAAAAATCAAACACAAGGAAACAGAAAATGACCAAAAATGATACGAAACGGTCAAACAGACACAAATCTTAAACATAAAACAACAAAAAGAAGCACAACATGATCATAAATAGTCACATTAGGACCAAAATGAGATGCAAAATGGCTGAAAGATGTGTAAAATTACCACAAAGAGGCACAAAATGGCAAAAATGTAATGTGAGGACAACCAAAAGAGACACACAACAACCATAAAGAAACAAGACTCTAATAAAGGGACACAAAACAACTGATTTTAGACATAAAAAGACTCAGAAACCTGCAAAAATAAACATAAAACCCAACATTAACCTGCTTTTGACAGATTCAACTCTGTATTTTTAGTAGTTAACTTGACAATTTGTACAGAAATCTCTCTTTTTGTAACCAAATCATTCTCACTTTATCCCTCAGGTGTACCACAGGGATCCACTCTGGGCCCACTTCTCTTCAGTTTACACTCAATTTCACATTTTTCTTCACTGTGGGCTCAAAGCGAAATGCTAAAACGACAAAAAAGACGCACAAAACCGCCAGAATGAGGCATAAAATGGCCAAAATGACACAAAAATCAAACACAAGGAAACAGAAAATGACCAAAAGTGATGCAAAACGGTCAAACAGACACAAATCTTAAACATAAAACAACCAAAAGAAGCACAACATGATCATAAATAGTCACATTAGGACCAAAATGAGACGCAAAATGGCTAAAAGATGTGTAAAATTACCACAAAGAGGCACAAAATGTAATGTGAGGACAACCAAAAGAGACACACAACAACCATAAAGAAACAAGACTCTAAGTGTGAATGTAAATCCCGTAATACCCATTTAAAGTCATCCAGATCGTTGCCGTCTGACAGATGTTTACTCGGCAGCAGAGATTAGACGTTACCTGTTCCTTCAGCTCTGATAGGGCGGGAATGAGGAGCTGATACGAGGCGGCCTGGAGCTCAGTTTGGAAACATCCGATAGCCGTTCAGGGTTTTCTGTGTAGATGAACGGCAGGAGGATAAACAGTTTCTCTTTCCTGATAAAGCCGAGGCTCAGGAGTCATGTTTTGGTCTCCATATCTACCGTTCACTGGTGTCTCTATGCTCCGGTGGCTGATTTTAACGAGGAGGAATCTGTTTCTCCTGGCAGCTGCTGAAGCCCAGCCGGTCGAGTCGCCATCGCTCAGCTCCGACTTCTTCTTTTTCATCGATCAGAGCTCCTGAATCTGCAGAAATCATCTCCGGCTCGGCTTTGATGGACGACGGGGAGGTTTTAGTTTTATGATGAAGGTTCAGGGTGGAGGAAGTCGTCCACACACTTTAGATTTACGACTTGTTTACAGTGTTTTACAGATGCACTTCCTCTTTTTGGCAGTTTTAAATTAAACCTCTTAACTCCAAGCAGTTCACTGGGAGGATTTAGTTTTGCTCCCGTCTCATTTTTCTTCACTGTGGTTCATTTTTCACTGCAATAGAAACAGAACGACCATGTAGAAGGAGAGAGAACTCAGAAATTCACCACCACCGTGCTTTAATCATGATGTTTCCACCACCATGCTTCACATCATTCTGTCTCATTTTTCTTCACTGTGGTTCAACAAAATAACCATGAAGAAGGAGAGAGAACTCAGAAATGCCTTCCATCACTATGACACAGTTAAAAGACACCAATCAGCGTCCAACAAAGACGTAAACACGTCCAAAAATTACCCAAAACTTTCCAAAAAAACCCCCAAAAATCTGTCCAAAATAACGAGAAAAGAAAATCCTTAAAATAACTGTTAAAAATATTTACTTCTTTTTCTGCTTTTAACAAACCAGGAAAAATGTGTAAAATAAGTTTTAGAAGTTCTTTAGTATTTTTCAATCATTGTGGCATAATTATTATTCTTTCAAATATCAGTAGATACCTATAAAATACTGATAATCTTAATTAATTGATTAAACAAAGAATTACTATTTATAAAGAATAATGACTTCTCATGTGGACGATACAGTTGATGTGTTAGTTATTTATTTTCTATGATTTTATTTATTGATTTATTTTCTATAAAACATATCAATTAATACTTTAAGAAATATGAACCATTTTCAGTCCAATTAACAGCAAAAACCTGGAAAACAACATTTGTGTTTTGGTGATTTTACTTCAATAAAAACACTCCAAAACATCTAATTCTTATTTGTTAATAAACCAGATTTTTCACATGGACAATGTTGAGTTTTAAACATGTAAATTCCTCCTTATTTCTGTCTATTATCTGTGATTTACCCAAACAGCTGGACTCTGTCAAACAGCAGTAAACTGTTCCTGAGCTACGCTGCAGAGACGTTTCCAGTCGTCCATCAGGAGGCGACTTGAGGACACTCAGGTGTTTAGAGACGCTGCGACTTCTGGCAAACCGAGCGGAAACTCCATCTTCAGGCGGCGGCGACGCTTCGACCTTTTAGTTTCAGACGTTCGGTTAAACTTTGGCTCGACTTTAAAGAAGTGCCTGGAAACCTCTGCTGTGACTGAAGCGTGAGCAGAGATGGTGCAGCTGCAGTCCTGATTTAACATGTCAACAGGAACACTCGATTAAAGCGGCTATAAAACCTGCTACATGAGGGAGTTTTCTTCTTGTAACAACCAGAAGAGCCACCAGCTGCTCATGAAGCTCCACCATTAGCTGCTGTTCGCTGGACGTTCACTGGTTTGATGCACAGGTGGACGTCCAGAACCTCAAGACACAACGAAAGACACTCGAGCTTCTACTTCCGATGTGAGTTTGGGCTCATTGTCTGGTTGGAACATCCAGCTGTGTCCCAGATCAACCTTCTGATGATGGTTTTAGGTTCTGATCCTCCTCCTTCATTGTTCCATTGACTTTGTGTGAAGCTCCAGTTCCACAGAGCATGATGCTGCCACCTCCATGCCTGATGGTAGGTCTGGTGTTGTTGGGGTTGAAAAAGAGTCTAAGATCCGCCCAAGACAGTCTGAAACCAGTCCTAAAAATCAGGACCAGAATCATACCTAAACTACTCCTAAGAAAAGTCCAAGACCTCCTCAAGAACATCTGAACCCAGTCCTAAGCCAGGACCAAATCCACTGTAAAATAAATCCTAGACCAACTTTAAATCACATCAAAACCAGGTCCCAAACCAGCCCACAACCAAGACTGAAACCAAACAAGAACCTGTCCCAAGAAAGTCCAAAGCCAGTCCAAGATACAGTCTGAAATGAGGCCGAAAGGACGTCTAGAAAGACACATAGCATGATGCTGCCACCTCCATGCTTGATGGTAGGTCAAGCATGGAGGTGGCAGTATCATTATGCTAGTAGCGGCAGATAAGAGCATCTAATTCCAACAGACATAGCAACATTCCAGCATGGAATCAAAAGTTTACATCCACTTTTAAAGACCATGTTTATCCAGGTAGTCTTGCGTTGGTTGAACTGGTCCATTTCCTCCTCAGTCAGGTTCTTCTGGTTCCCGTCTACAACCTTCTGGTTTCTCTTTGACTCCTCTGGACAGAACTGGTTCAGTCCAACTAAATGTGTCGTCTCCATGACTCAGACTGGTTTCTTCAGGTTCTTGATGGGTCTGAGTCAAGACTTTGGGGGGACCAGTCTAGAACCTTCATTCTAGCCTGATGGAACCATTTCTTCACCACTTTGATGTGTTTGGGCTCATTGTCTACCATTTATGTTGTGTGAAGCTCCAGTTCCACAGAGCATGATGCTGCCACCTCCATGCTGGATGGTAGGTCAAGCATGGTGGTGGCAGATAAGAGCATCTACTTCCAACAGACAGAGCAACATTCCAGCAGGTACGGTCGGAAACAAAAGCTTACATCCATTTTTAAAGACCATGTTTATCCAGGTGGTCTTGCGTCGGTTGAACTGGTCCATTTCCTCCTCAGTCGGGTTCTTCTGGTTCCCGTCTACAACCGTCTGGTTTCTCTTTAACTCCTCTTAAACCGGTTCAGTCCAACTAAATGTGTCGTCTCCATGACTCAGACTGGTTTCTTCAGGGTCTTGATGGTCTAAGCCAGGACTTTGGGGGGGACCAGTCTAAAACCTTCATTCCAGCCTGATGGAACCATTTCTTTACCACTTTGATGTGTTTGGGCTCATCGTCTTCCATTGATGTTGTGTGAAGCTCCAGTTCCACAGAGCATAATGATGCTGCCACCTCCATGCTGGATGGTAGGTCAAGCATGGTGGCGGCGGCATCATGCTTCATGTTTTTCTACGTTTTCTTTTCTACAAACCCAAGTTCTCTCTATTCCGTTCATACTTTCCTGGTTTTCTACCTCCTAGCTGGACTCTAAATGCGATTTTAACGCCCCAACATACAGAATTCTTCTTTCCAATAACGACACACTTCAGCGTCATTTCTTTCTCGTTCAGCAGATTGAACCGTCATGTTATCCAACTAAACTCTCAGACACCAAGTTTCTTCCTGGCGTCATATTTCTCCTCTCGTTAATCTGCCGTCGTCTTATCTCTAATTATAGCGAGACAATAATTAGAACCGCCGGTTAATTCGACACCGTGAAACCAGGCTGACAGTTTTCATTACGTTGTCGTTTCTCCGACAAACATCCTTATCTTTAACCTTTTAATTTATCACTTCCCACCTGCTGCTGCTCCACATTGTTTCATTAATCTGGACTCAGCACATGGTTCCTCGCATTTTAACTGATCCCACGTCTTTGTAATGACGCATCAGGATATAATGAAACTATTTATGCTCCGTATTTTATCCTGATGTCCACGTTTATTTCTGAGATAGAGTTTTATTTATATCAGTATCATCATGTTGTTTTCTTTTATTGTTTATTTTAATTACATACCTTTATAGATTAAAAATAAATAAATAAATAAACCTGTCACTACAAACCAGATCTTTTGAATAGCAAATCTTTATTTTAGACAAATAAATTCTTGTATTTTAAAGTTAGAAAAGGATTTTGTTGTTCACGCTCATTTATTATTAGAATAAAATGGGAGGTTAAAAGATCCATTATGAATAAAACACATAATTTGAAGAATTTAAAGAGAAAATAATAACGTCAAATAAATTTCCCACCACAAATGAAAAAATCAAGAAAAAAATTAATAAAATCAATAAAACAGTCTGGGACCATGCAAAGCAATTAAATAAAATTCGTCATATTTAAAAACTAAATTAGAAATTCAGGACCAGATATTCAAACTTGGAACTTTTAAATTTTATTTCGCAATTAAATTTTTTAATTAAAAAAATATTAAATAATAATAATAATAATTCCACGCATCATTAGATTAAAAAAATCTACCTTCCTTTATCATAATTTATTTTTTAATTTTCAACAAATTGTCAGATCTGATCAGCAGCTTGGCATTTCAAATTACTATTTTTATTTATTTGGCGCTGGTCGGCCTCACAGACGACACAGTCTGCATCCGTTCGTAACAGTCAAAGGTTATTTATCAGCTTCACCTTCCTAAAAAACAATGAGAGAACACGAGAGTTTAAACTCTGGAGTTCGGTGAATCTTCTTCTGCGGTAAAACGTGAAAACGAACAGAACAGATGCGACGAACAAAGCGACCCTGCATCCATACAGAAACTGAAAGCTGCAGGAAAACACATTGTCACTGCCTTGTGTTTCTTATTGTCACCTTAACAATAAAACAACTCCTCTGCATCTGATCGACGCCTCTTTGCTCTAAATTCTTTATGGATTTTTCTCCTTCTCAGTCTTTGTCAAGACAAACATCACTTCTGTTCTGCAGCAGCGTTTAAAACGGAGAATCTTCGAGGCTCGACGTGAAGCAAACCTGCAGATTCTTCACCTGTTGGGAATTTTGCTTTCGTCCAAACTCAGACGAGGTTTTTAGTTTAGCTTAATTTAGTTCGTCACTGTCTGAAGTCTCAGGTTTGTAAAAGGTGCAAAAACCAGCCTCGCAAGAAACATGAGAAAGCTGCTCATCTGGAAACGTCACCAAGCATCATGTTACTTCTGTTGTTGTGTAAATAAAAGGGAACCATTCAAGTTAACGGTTTAAACTCGTCTCCTGCTGACGATCCTGAACGTCCATCTTTGCACAGGGCAAAAAAACATGGCGACGCTTGAGGAGGGTCCAGGAAAGAAACGTCCAGAATCGCGTCACAGTTTGGGGTCTTTTTGCCGAACGTTCTCCTGGAACTCCTCCGGACGTTGGGTCTCCTGATGGTAGCTGCAGAACCTCCTCTGGTCACCATCATGATCCTCCAAGGGAAGGTCGGATCCTACTGTTGCTTCATAATTTCTTTATATTACAAATTCATACCTACTAGCATTGGGACCACCGGTTCATTGGTCTTTCATTGGTCAACCATGCAGAAATGTTTCAAGGGGGCACTAAAAAGTGACGGACACCATTGTTGTTGTAATAAGCCGCACCCCGAGGACACGTCCAAGGCTTACAAAGGACACATCTTCAAAGACTGTGAAGTTCAAAGTGAGCATTGTTTAAAAATGTAGACTCTGGACTTCCTGGTTTCTTCACTACCTTTAACGTTCCGTCTTGAAGCCGACAGTCGGGACAAAAACCAACACTTTAGTTGCTTTGACGAGATCGAGACGGACATGTTTTCATTTTGTCTTGAACTGAAGGAAAGAGAGACAATCTACCGGTTTAATCTTCGGTCACCAAAGTTCCACTTGTTTGTCATATTCGTACGAAATGAGTCTTTGGATTCGATTCTTCGCAGTCCAGAACAGAAAATACATATTTCTAGGTGTCATTTAAAGGAGACTGAAAGGTTTTACCAAGTA
Organism: Dascyllus trimaculatus; assembly: GCA_024666655.1. Classification (NCBI taxonomy): domain Eukaryota; kingdom Metazoa; phylum Chordata; class Actinopteri; family Pomacentridae; genus Dascyllus; species Dascyllus trimaculatus. The sequence goes on along the minus strand of CM045467.1, from coordinate 1,336,136 downwards.
CATCCTTGAACTGCTTTAATTTACGACCCAGGAAGTTACCGACCATCGGTGCCGTTTGCGTACTTGCAGTTTCCTTCAGAATGTCGTCGAACTGTTTTCTCGAGGTCTCAGCGTTGACGTACGACGCCCTATTGTTCTTGTGAGTTCAAGGTCTTTTTGTTTCCCACTTTCACTCAGTCCATCTGCGGTTTCTTGCAGTTTTTCTGTCCGGCTCTGATTCTGATTCCACTTTTCTTGGTAGAAAAACTCTGATTCTCTTCTCGGAGCTGCAACAACACAAAGTCCTTCAGAGTTTGACTCTTCGTCCTCCACATTCAAGCTGAACAATGGGCTCCACAGCTTTGTGTTCACTGTAAAGGCTTCGGTTTGTGTGGTTTCATTGTGTTCTTTGTCACACAGCAGGAATGCGAGCACAAGTTATAGCCACTGGATTGTCCTTGTGCTTCAACGTTCTGTTGTCTGGATCCTTTTTCTTATTTGTACCAACTGGAGACTGTTTATTTTATAGTAAATCTAATAAGCTCAACCGGAACAAAACTCAAAATCCGGTCTTTGTTGGATTAAATGCAGCTTTCTTTTGGGAAAATGTAGAAAAAGAAGCTTGAGGCTGCTTTTGTGTTGAGAAAAAGGTGACAAAAGAGACCTCCAATTGTACCACCGATGTGGATTTTTAAAGAATCAGGTTCAACAAACCCAAGAAACCCAAAGAAAGAAAGCTGTAAGCATGATTTTTTAAGGATTTGATGCTTACGATACATTCAGTCGTCCAGTAAAACTGAATTAGATTAAGTTGTGTTCAAATATGACTGGACTTGAATACATTTAGTTTCTGCAGATTCAAAGTGAGAGCGTTGTTATTCCTCTGTTGGACTTCAATGAAGGTTTTCCAACAGCCAGAGGAAGAAACTGTGGAGGTTAAGTGTATTAACCGGCTTACGCTCACATATTTTGGGTCACTGCTGGTTTTAAAACCGAACTCCTACCAGGAAATCTACATAAGCCGTCCGCTCTCAGGTCGAATCTTCTCTGCTGCCTCTGGTTTTAAAAGTTCAACATGCAAATCGCCTTCGTTTTTAGAGTCTGTCGGGCAAATCTGCAATTCAAATTCAGTTTTTTGTTTCTACGTGAAAAGAGACGAGACGATTTCAGCTACGTATTTATGCCCTTCAGTCACAGGGGATCCATGTCGAGGGTAAATCACAAGTAAACAAAGAACGCTGACATGGATCCTGCTGCTGTTCGATGATGCAGGTGTTACAATAATAAACTTGCAGGAAATAATCCTCAACAGTCGGAAGCAACGAACTAAACTTTTCGACCAATGTCGGTTCTGAAATGTGGAAAGTCTCTCCAAAATCAAATCACAAAAGCCAAAATACGTCCATTGAGTTTTTTCCACGTTGTCTGTGAAGATCCTCGGTCGTCCAGGTCATGGTTATCTACGTGGGCTCAAACGTAGGACTTGCTTGAGTTTCTGAACGTCTTCGAGAAACTCAGACCCAAGTGTTTTCAATCGTAGGACGACTTTAAGCATCCAGAAGACGTTCAAGAGGCTTCGAAGCTTCTTGAACATCTTCGAGAAACTCAGACCCAAGTGGTCTCAATCGTAGGACGATGTTAAGCCTCTCGAAGACGTTCAAGAGGCTTCGAAGCGTCTTCAACGTCTTCGAGAAACTCAAGCCCAAGTGGTTTCAATCGTAGGACGACGTTAAGCCTCTCGAAGACGTTCAAGAGGCTTCGAAGCTTCTTGAAGGTCTTTGAGAAATTCAGGCCCAAGTGGTTTCAATCGTAGGACGACGTTAAGCCTCTCGAAGACGTTCAAGAGGCTTCGAAGCTTCTTGAAGGTCTTTGAGAAACTCAGGCCCAAGTGGTTTCAATTGTAGGATGACGTTAAGCCTCTCGAAGACGTTCAAGAGGCTTCGAAGCGTCTTGAAGGTCTTTGAGAAATTCAGGCCCAAGTGGTTTCAATCGTAGGACGACTTTAAGCCTCTCGAAGACGTTCAAGAGGCTTCGAAGCGTCTTGAAGGTCTTCGAGAAACTCAGACCCAAGTGGTTTCAATCGTAGGACGACTTTACGCATCTAGAAGATGTTCAAGAGGCTTCGAAGCGTCTTGAACGTCTTCGAGAAACTCAAGCAAGTCTTACGATTGAAACCACGTGGATTTGTTCCATATTGTTCCCACATAGTTTTGTTTCATGAGTTATACCATCTGCGCCCCCTGGTGTTCAATGCAAGGACATGCATTTCATCACAGCTTCTACCGTGCAGTTTTAGCAGCGTCTGATTGCAGTTTTGTGGCGACTGGCTTTCTAAGCTTTTATTCTAAGCAGATTTGTGAACATTTATTTCAAACGACGTCTCTTACAATGGTATTTTTAGGAAGGAGTGTCGGGTGTCGCTGTCGACAGTGTTGATCAGAATAAATCAACCACAAGTCAAGCAACACGGCTGGAGCCAGAGCTTCTACGAGTCAAGAAAAGGTGCTGATCCAGGAAGGAAGAAGTTGTGGGTTGGCTTTTTAAAGAAAACAAAGGGGCTGATGAAACAAAACATAACACAAAGTTCTGGTTTGAAGAAGAAAATAAGCTAAATTTCTCTTCAAGAAACTTCAAAGACGAGTGAGAAATGGAAGGAAAGCACCTGAGGGCGTCTGGATAACTGCCTCTGCTGCATCATGACAGGTTGTCGTGGCGGCCTCAGGTTTCCGTGGCAACACGCCGGAGGGTCCCGTTCGGTTGGAGACGTCTGTCAGACCTCCAGACCGCCGGCTAAATTCAGCTCTGCTGGTGATTAAACCGTCGGACTGAAAGGCTCCGGCGGCGGCGCTCGAAACACTCGGCTCCGGTTAATTAAACGGCTTCACCTTAAAATCCAATTAAAGGCTTTAAATTGTTCTCAGGCTAAAATAAAACTATTCAGGTGAGGCTTTAAATAGTGAGCAGCCTGGAATCGATCCAGCCGAGGTGAAGACCGACGCATGCATCAGTCTCAATAAGAGGCCTTTAGCATCAGCAGCGTGTTGAATCTGTATTTATCCTCATGCAGCAGCTCATCGATCTTCTTTCACCCTCGGCCTCCATCGTTTTCCTCCCTCCTTCACATCCCATGATTTCCATCTCTGGTTATAATCTCCTCTGGCCTCACCTCGGTCTTCGTGTCTCGCTGTGTTTCGGTTCCAGATAAGAGCCAGTCGGGTTTGTGTCGCCGCTACGAGTTGTTCCTCATTCCGATAAGATCAGACGGAGTCCTTGGTCGACCTCCATCCATCCAGCCCAACCATCGGCCTCCACAGGGGAATTATTGCTTCGCCGTCTGGCTGCTCCAGGGGCAATTTGTATTTGTGATTTATTTTATCAAGGCGGTGCAGGAAAGTTCCAGAGCTGCTGCGAAAACGAGGACAACGAGCTCTGAAAGCCAGTTCCCAAACAAATTTAGTGCAAATGTTTCACAGAAAATCTGCAAAGACAGTTTACGTTACTGATGAGCATAGTTTTATCGGCCCGCTGTTGGAGCTCCACAGGTTCATCGGTTGCTCCCGACATTTAGCAGGTCTGTCGAGTCGGGTGGAGAGGGTTACCGACAAGTCTGTAAACTGTAGCTTCAGAGAACGTTGGTCACATTGAATCACTCGGATATGATAAAACAGCAACAGGATAGAGATGAAATAACAGCTTTCCTTTACGCTAACTAGCTTTCACAGCAAGTTTAGCGTAATAGCATACTTTAGCTTACGTCACGTACTTCATACTGTAACTACAGTCGTGACAAGGCTACCAGAAAGGTTAGCCATCCCAGAAGGAGACATAAAGGGATGCCTCCTTTTACATAGCATTAGCTCGCAAACATAAAGCATGTCAAGTTTAGCATAGCAGCATAGCTTAGCTTGAGCCACATTGTTCAAGCTGTATTGACGGTCATGACAAAAAAAAGGTTAACCACCTTAGAATGTAGAATAACAGGATGCCTCCTTTTAAAAAACATTAGCTAGTCAACATAAAGCATGTTATGTTTAGCGTAATAGCATACGTTAGCTTGTATGAAATTGTACAAACTGTAACTACAGGTTTGGCTAACGGGAAGTTCTCCATCTTGGAAGGTAGAATAAAATGATCCACTTTTCAAAAATGATTAGCTAGCTCAAAAAAAAGCATGTTAAATTTAGCATAGTAGCATATGCTAGCTTATGTCATGTCGTTCAAATTGTAATTACAGTTGTGACAAAGCCAACAGGAAGGTTAGCCATCCTAGAAAGTGGAATAAAATGATGCCACCTTTAAAAAGAAACATTAGCTAGGCAACAAATCGCATGTCAAGTTTAGCAAAGTAGCAAATGTTAGCATACGCCACATCGTTCAAACTGTAACTACAGTCGTGACAAAGCTAACAGAGATGTTCGCCATCCTAGAAGGTGGAATAACACGATCCACCTTATAAAAAATATTAGCTACCGAGCAAAGCAAGTTAAGTTTAGCATTATAGCATATGCTAGCTTATGTCACGTCGTTCAAACTGTTTTTACAGTCACGACATAGGTAATAAAAAGGTCTTCCCTCTTAGAACGTGGATTACCAGGATGCCTCCTTTAATTAACACTAGCTAGCTAACGTAAAGCATGTCTAATTTAGCATAGTAGCATATGCTAGCTTCTGTCACATCGTTCAAACTAACAGAAACATTAACAACAATGAGATTATGATGTAATATTACATAGTAAAAGAACTTTCTTCACCAACTGCAACGTTAAAGTGACAAACAGTATAATGTCTTGGCATGTGCCTTAGCTGCATATGCTAACATGCTACATATAGCAGTACGCAGCATGTTAGCATGCTACAGAGGCCATCTAGGTCAACAAGTGGTTAAAAGTCTGTTAAAGTCTAAAGGAATGAGGTCGCTGAAGTTTGACTGCCACACTTTATCCTGCGGTTTTGTTTTCAGTGCCTCGGACCTTCCCCTGAGATGAAGTATGAGCGCCAGCAGCACATAAATTTGGGTTTTCCTCTGCAGACAGTCCAATCAGAGCAGCGAAATGGGAGAAAAGGGATCTCCTAACGACCACATTTGTTTCGTGCTGAACCGCGACGATGACAAGAACTAATTCCTCTCATTTTCAAAGCGAACCGCATGAAGCCGCCCCACGGAGACCAGCGGAGCCTCCCCAGGACCGAGGCCGAGGATGCTGCCTTCGACGCCTCCCAGGAGGTAAAACCGAACACAAAGAGACTCGCATCCGAGTCCACGTCAAGAGAAGGAAAAGAGGCTCCACTTCAAAGCAAAGTTGGGGTCGTACATTAGAGAAACGGCAAACCTCGCCTCCCTCGGGACCCTCGTCTCCAGGGAGCGTCCCAGATTTGGATTAATTGAAGGAGATCGCTGTGATTCAAACCCTGTGTAAAAGTGCCACATCGGATTTGTAAAAGACAAGCTAATCCCGACGCTCCTTCCTTCATCTTCTCTCTCTGCCGCTGGGACACCTGGGGTCCACAGAGGAGGGTTTCAGCAGCTAAGTGTGGAGGGCGATTAAATTAGAGCAGCGTATCAATGCTTGTTAAATCTGCCTTTAGGACGAGGTACACCGTAAAGAGTCGGCACACTTTTACATTTAGTTCACATTTTGTCTTCCACAGCTCACGTTTAGACAGTCTGTCAACGTGGAGAACATAAAAACACCTTCATGTTGAAGCATAAGATGAGATACAGGTGGAACATTGAAGCGTACAAACTTCATTTAAGGTTTTTATTTGTAAATCAAAGGTACCCTGCTAAGTTTTCAACTACCAGTAGGAGGAACGACATGCTAATGGGAAGTTTTAAGGAACTGATATGGAAACAAACCATTACAAGAGGTTATAGAGCCTCATCAAAGTCTCTGTCATGGTGCCTCTTGACAGGCTAAACACCCCACATAATTAAACAGTAAGAGGCTCCAATCAGAGGTCTAAAAACAACCACCAAAAAACATAATAACATGGAGATGCCCGACTGGAAAATTAACTTCAAGCGTTGGCGGAGGTACAGATAAGAAAGTGGGAAATGGTACAATTGTTGTTTACACCTGTTGTCGCAAGGAAACATGAAAAAATGAAGCCATGAAAATGTCCGTCACGTGTCCACTGGGAGGTATGATCACTGTCAGAGGTCATTACGCCTCATCAAAGTCTACGTCATGGTGCCTCTTTACTTGTTAAACAGGAAGATGTTCAACCAGGTCCTACAGCTCATCGACAAGACTTGAAAAATGTATTAACTAGGAAATGCACCGGCAGATACTGTAAATATTAAACCAGCAGTCTGCAACCTCTTGTGCACCATGGACCGGTTTCAAACAAGAAGATTTTCATTGGACCGGTTATCGAGCCAGATGACTGGTCCAATGACGTGAAGCACGGTGGTGGCAGCATCATGATGTGAAGCACGGTGGTGGCAGCATCATGATGTGAAGCATGGTGGCGGCAGCATCATGATGTAAAGCACGGTGGTGGCAGTATCATGATTAAAGCATGGTGGTGGCAGCATCATGATTAAAGCATGGTGGTGGCAGCATCATGACGTGAAGCATGGAGGTGGCAGCATCATGAAGTGAAGCATGGTGGTGGCAGCATCATGTTAGGATGCTTCTTGGCCCCGGTTTCAAGCAGGACCGTTTTCTCTGAACCGGCGCAAAAAAGGTCGCAACCTTTTATTAATTTACAAAAGTTTCCTGAATGAATAAAATAACTTTTCATTACTAAATGTGTTTTTATTTTTTTGAGTCTCTCCCTCGTTTCACAGAATCTCCATTAAGACGTTTGTTTTTTACTTATTTCGGCGTTAAAGGAGCCACTTTTCTCTCCACTCCTGCCTCAAAGTCTCCGTCTCGGTAAAACTAAAAGACGCCCGACTGGAAAACGAACTCCCAGCGCCGCCGGAAGACCAGATGAGAAGGAGGAGAACAGCGGGAGGCAGCAGGAGGCGAAGCTCAGACTCGGGGACGATCGTCTTTGTGCTGACGGAGCAACAAAGTAGAAGAAGAAGAGGAGGAGGAGGAGGAGGAGGAGGAGGAGGAGGAGGAGGAAGAGGAGGAAGAGGAGGGGGCGAAGCACATTAAACATTAACTGTGTCGACTCGGATGTATTTGTTCCCTCCTGCTGCTAATCACACAGCCTCCTCATCTCCTAATTAGAGCCACAAATATCAGAGCGTCCTCCCTCCTGCTGCTTCCGTTTTCCATAATCCCATCTGCTTAACTTCTGCACCTCCTCCTCCTCCTCCTCCTCCATCATCATCCTCCTCCCTTTTGGGCTCAACGGTGCAGAAAAACAACATCGGTCCTCCTCCCTCGTTTGAAGGCGGCTGCAGAGGGAGGAGGAGGAGAAAACACGAGGCTGGAAATGAAACTAAAATACATCAGTGTCCCCCTCTCGCCTCCTTTTTCACCTCCTTTAATTCTGCCTCTTGTTTCCTCCTCTTTCTACTGAGTCTCAAAAGAGGTGGACAAGAGAAGAGGAGGAGGAGGAGGAGAGGAAGAAGTAAATGTTGAATGTGGATGAAGAGGAGAAAAAGAGGAAGGAAACAGGGAAAAGGAGGAGAAGGGTGATGGAAGATGTCCTCCTTTTCTCCTCCTCCTTTCTGTTTCAGGGAAATGATTGTAAGGAGACAATTGAAGGAGGTGGAGAAGGGGAAGAAAGAGGAGGAGATTATGGAGGGTTAGAAGAGGGATGAGGAGGAGAAGATGGCGGGATGAGAGGGAGGAAAATAAGAGGAGAAAGCGAAGGAGAAACAAGGAGGACAGGAGGTGGAAAAGGGAGAGAAGAGAAGAGGTGAAGGGCCACAAGAGGGAGGAGAAAAACTGAAAGGAAAATAAGGAGGAAGGAGAAGTGAAAGGAGGCGAAGAAGGATTACAAAAGGGCCGAGAAGGAGGAGGAGGAGGGGAAGAGTTAGAGGAGGGATGAGGACAAAGACTGGAAGGAAACCAAGGAGGAGATTAGGAGAAGAAGGAGTAAGTGAAAGGAGGAGGGAAATACAGAAAAGGAGAAGATGGAGGAGGAGAAAGGAGGTGAAATGAGAGAAAACAAAGAGAAAATGAGGAGAAGAAAAACTACAAGAGGGAGGAGAAGAGGAGGAGTAATTACAGGAGGGAGGAGGAGAAAGGAAACCAAGGAGGAGAAGAAAGAAAAGGAGGAGAAAATGAAGGATCGGAGGGAGCGATTATTGGGAGGAAACCTGAGGAGAAGGGAAGGAGAAACAAGGAGAAGAAAGATTAAAAGGAGAAAATGGAAGGATGAGAGGGAGGAAAGGAGGAGAAGAGAAAGGAGGAGGAGAGGAAGAGTTATAGGAGGGATGAGGAGTAAAATTGGAAGGAGACCAAAGAGGAGATGAAGGAGAAAGGAGGAAGGAGTATTAGTGATGAGAGGAAGGAGGAGGAATTAAAGAAGAGGAGAAGATGGAGGGATGAGAGGGAGGAAAAGAGAAGAGGAGCAGGAAGGGAATGAGAAAAAAGGAGGAGAGGAAGAGTTACAGTAGGGATGAGGAGGAAAAACAAGGAGATGAAGAATGTAAGAGGGAGCAACACTGAGGAGGAGGAGGAGGTGAGGAACAAAGTAAGGAAAGGAGGAGAATATGAAAGGTTAAAATAGGGATGAGGAGATGACAGAAAAGGAGAAGATGGAAGGAAGAAAAAGAGGAGGAGAAAAGGAAGGGGAGGAGAAGGATGGAGGAGAGGAGGCGAAGAAGACAGATTTTAAGAGGGAGGACAGGGGAGAAGAAAGGAGGAAAATAAAGAGGAGGAGAAGATGAGGGGAGAAAGGGAGGAAAATAAGGAAGAGGAGGAGGAAGGGAAGGAGGAAAAGAAGAGAAGGAGGGAGGAAACAAAAATGAGGAGAAGAAGGAGGAGAGGAAGAGTTATAGGAGGGATGAGGAGAAAACTGCAGGAGAGGAGGTGAAGATGGGAGGAAGACAAAAAGGAAAGGAGGAGAAGATGGATTATAAGAGGGGAGAGAAGGAGAAGAAAGTGAAAGGAGGAGATCGAGGGATGAAAGGGAGGGAAATGAGGAGCAGGAGGAGGAGTAAGGGAAGGAGAAAGAAGGAGGAGAGGAAGAGTTATAGGAGAAAACTGAAAGGAAAACAAGGAGGAGGTGAGGGAGGAGGTTAAAGAAAGAGGAGAAGAGAGAAACTGAAAGATTATGAAGGAGAACGAAGAAAAGGAGACGAAGGAGCAGGAAGGAGGAGCTGAAGGAGTAAAACGGAATCAGCACCTTTTCTTAACGAACCAACAAAGAGAGTAATTATGTTCAGTGAAGCAGAGCGAGGAGAACTGATGCATGATGGGAAAATAAACAGAGCGCTGCTAATAAACCAGCTGAAGTACAGCAGTTAGAACAGATTAAACACCGAGGAGGAGGAGGAGGAGGAGCAGGAGGAGGAGGAGGAAGGAGGAGGAAGGAGGAAAGCAGCGACCTGAACGACAACGAAACGTTTTGATGTCTGGAAAACAAAACGAAGGCGAACAGGAGGAAAGAAAACTGGAGTCTGTTGTTGTGGGAGCATCGGCTGGGGATGCTTTTATTGTGAAAGGGTGAGTGTGTGTTTCAGCAGTTCTCCTCCAGTCTAAAAGCAGCAGCTCATTTTCTCCCCATCAGCAACTAAAAGGGAGAAGAAAGACGACTTTGATGTGTGTTAATAAAAAAAAAAAAAAAACGGCAACAAGCCGCTGAAAACACCCCGAGACTCGCTTTCCTCACAACAACACACACAAACACACACTGGAACATCAGCGGCCGCCGTCGTCACGACAACAAAGACGAGCAGCTCGGTTTGCAGGAAACAGCTGAGGTGGACGAGAATCAGCCGAAAGTGAGGAGGACGGAGGTGAAGCAGGTGAGGAAGGGGGGAGGGAGAGGGGGAGGCAGCATCGTTAGGAAGGAAACAACTGATGGAAAGACGGAGAAACGGATGTGGTGAGGAAAAATTAAACGATTTAACAGAGAAAAGACGTAAACGTAGCGTTAAAGGATTAAACAGCTGCAAAAGAAACAAGACGAAGAATCACAGGAATCATTAAAGACACTGAACTCAGAACCTAAAACAAAATGACTTCAGGTGAATCTGAAATTCAAACAGTCCCTCCAGGATTTCTTGGGCGTTTTTCCAGATTGTTGCTCCTAAAATGTCTGAATTCGCGGCAGCTTTTCTAAAAAGATGCGATGTTTTTAGCGTATTTGTTTCGATAAAATTGCGAGAGACGGTAAAAAAATGTCCAAAAGTTCCATTTCTCTTTGTTTTGTTTAATTCGTTAAAAATGTTAAAAGTTCACACACACACGCTCACAGCTCGTCACGTCAGTTAATGAATCTAACTGACCTTCATTGTTTCAGTGCTGCCACAGATCTGGATGCAGCAGCTTCATCACGGTGGTTTGTCTGGTCTGTGGTCCGCTGGTTTCACCCATTCTCCTGATATGTTTACGGTAGAAAAGTGTTTGTCAGTGGATGGTTTTGGTTTGTGTTCCACCTCAATATTCCACGGGGTGAAAACAGTTTAGCTCCGCTTTGGTGAAGAACATCAGGGAATTGTTTTGCAGTAGTTTTTGTTGCATCTGTATCTTCAAACCATAAACAAGGAAGTGAATCCGGTGACGTACGTGCATTACTGGGGACTGCTGTGATTGGTGGAACTCACGGGAGGCGGGACTAAATTGAGGAAAAGTTGCAGTGATTGGACGAAATTGAAAGGTGGCGCAGAATTCATGGAGATTAGTTGAATTAGCGTTAATTGTCCTGGAGGGTCTGTTTAGTGTCAACACAGAGAAGTGATCGTTAAAGATAATAAGAAACAAGAAAACAAAGAGACACTTTGGCCTTAAAGTCACAGTAAATAAATACATTCCAACATTAAAACAACGAGGTTTAAATTTTAACATTGCAGCACTGTAGATTTTTATTTTCTCCTCGAGGACTCTTGGATGAAGCCAGACGCTCCAGAAGAAGCTCTAAACAGACCTGGACGTGAGAAACAAAAACATCTCAAACAAACACGCCTTCCCGTTGCTTCTTTTCACTCTCCGCCTTAAAACTCGGAGGTTAAACTCGCCTGTGGTCGGGTGAAAAGCGACTCGTCCGTCTGCTGTGATGTTTTCAGTTTTCAGGATCCAGAGCTGGACTGGAGCAGGAAGCCGGTGTGTTTCCTGTCCCCGAGGCGACGGAGGTTCAGGCGGCTGTTGGTGGAGAGAGGAGAAAGCAGAAGAAACACAAAGAGCAAAACAAACAGCAGCCAGTCTGAAATCAGGTTCCAGGCCACCTGAAAACATCCACAGGAAGGCAAATAAAAGGGATAAAAACTAAATCAGCTCATCAGGAAACATCCAGGCTTTATTTCTCAACATTAAAGCAGGAGTTTTATCTGCTGCAGTCACCAAATTACAATTAATTTCAGTCAAATCGGCAAAAAATGACCAGGAGTGAAAGTCTGTGATTGTTATTGACACTCAATGAGGTCCTAAAGCAACAACAACGAAACACAAAACTACACAAAAAGGCTTAAATGACCACAAACGGCCAGATTGATAGAACAAAAAAGAAAGGAAACCAGAGAAAGGAAGTAAAAAGAACTAGAAAGACATTCAAAAACATTAAAGGGACGACAAAGAGACACAAAACAACCACAAGATGTGAAAGAGCCACAAAAATACATAAAACAACAAAAAAAGGTGCAAAACAGCAACCAAGAGACAGTATGAGGAGGCAACGATGTAAAACAACCACAAAACAAGTTACACAACCATAAAAAATTCAGAAACAACCATAAACAGACAGAAAACAAACACAAAGACTCTTACAATGTCAAACAGATAAAAAAGAGATGTAAAACAACTAAAAAGACATGCAAAAAAATCAAAACAATCCTAAAAAAAACACAAAATAACCATAAAATATGATGTAAAAAAACTACTAAGACAAAAAGCAACCATGAAAAAAACACACACTGGAAAAAAGCAAAACAATCATTAAAAGAAGGCAACAAAAACATGTAAAACAACAACAGAGACACACAAAACAAAATCAAAGAGACACAAAACAACAACAAAGAGACACAAAACAACAACAGAGACACACAAAACAAAATCAAAGAGACACAAAACAACAACAAAGAGACACAAAACAATAACAAAGAGACACAAAACAACAACAAAGAGACACAAAACGACCACAAAGAGACACAAAACAACAACAAAGACACACAAAACAACCACAAAGAGACACAAAACAACAAAGAGACACAAAACAACCACAAAGAGACACAAAACAACCACAAAGACACACAAAACAACAACAAAGAGACACAAAACAACCACAAAGAGACACAAAACAACAACAAAGAGACACAAAACAACAAAGAGACACAAAACAACCAGAAAGAGACACAAAACAACAACAAAGAGACACAAAACAACAAAGAGACACAAAACAACAACAAAGAGACACAAAACAACAAAGAGACACAAAACGACAACAAAATGTGAATTCAGGACAAAAACACTCATTTTTAGTGAATTTTCACTGCGGAGCATCAAATGTTGTCGGTAATTTCCCAGAACAAAAGCAGACATCAGGTGGAAACGATCAACAGAGTTTTATTCCAGGACACTGTTTGTTCACAACAACGCTACACAGAACTCCTCCAGTCTGGACCTGAACCAGACCTTCATCGCCTCCTCATCGTCGTCAGACACTTTAGACCTCCAATAAATAGAGTCGCCGTCGTAGAAACTGACCATTTGATGCCGTCTCCTGATCCCTGAATGAATTTAAGGACCGATCTCGAATTAAAAACAGGTTTAAAATCTCCCGGTTCGGATCGGTCCGGTCGCCGAATTAAAACCAGGACGAACGTTAAAGAGCCGGACGTGGGATTATTAAACCCTCTGACGAACTAAACTTCTACACCTTAACCTTAAGAAACTCAACACTTCCTGTCCGTAAAACACCAAACAATCAGCCAGACTCCGAACATGAGGCTCGACTGTACAAACACCGGATTAATATTCATATTTACAGAACAGAAAACACTTTAAACCCCCACAGAACAAACATCTGAACAAACAGAAGCCGCTTTAACGCTCCAGTAGAACACCTCCACCTCCTCCGACTACGAAACGCTTTATTTATTACTCTCATCTATTTATTTACTCTGTCGCTTCGAGTCGTCTGTAAAAAAACTGGAGGTTTCCTGCAAAAAAGGACAGAAAATCAAATTACATATTGAATAAATGTAAAATAAATCAAGTTTAAGTGTCTTAAAACCTGAAATCAACAATTATACATTAAAAGGAAACTGATTAAATGTCCTGTTGTGTTGTTTTTACTTGAAACAGTTGATAAATTAACAAAAATATTAAGTGTTTTAGTTTAAATCGCTCCTATGGGGTCAAATGAACGTGCAGAAATATAAAACTAATGAAGGAATGTGGTTTAAATCTGCTTTCTCTCCTCATCCTTGACTTGTTTTTCCTCCTAATCGCCTTGAAAACCCACAAAAACGAGGCGACTGAAGCGATCTATCGATTAAAAATGCTGAATTGTTCCTACATATTTTGCTTTTTGCGTGTTTAGAAGAATCAATACGAGGCAGGAGTGTTCCTAAAATACAAAAACGACGAAGGGATTTTCACTCAGGTGGAAACGGAGCGACTGCAGCTGTGAAATGAAGGTTTTAGTGTGTTTAAAAGCAGACAAACTGAGACTCGGTGGGGTTTAAATGCAACTTTAGTGCCTCGAAAATCCACAAAAACGAGGCGTCTGAAGCGATAAATCGATTAAAATCAATCTAGTCGACATTTATCCTGGAAAAAAAGACATATTTTACATTTTTGCTTGTTTAGATAAAGAAAAATCTGTGAGAGAGCTCAGAATTTAAACAATACAAGGCAGAAATGTTCCTAAAATACAAAAATAATTAAGAAATTTGTTGCTGAGTTTGAAATTAAGCAACTATTAAGGTCTTTGGAGTAGATTAGGAGGAAGTTACAGCTGTAAAATAAAGGTTTTAACGTGTTTAAATAATAAAATATGAAGCTAAAGTGAGACAAACCGACTGTGAGGCTTTAAAAATCTCCTAAAACGAGGCGTGAGGTCTGAAGTTTATGGTTTCTGTCGGTGAGAAGGGGAAAAACAACAACTCTGGGGGCTTTAAACGGCCTCAGGTTAACGTGGAAGAATATCGGCGAATGCAAACAATCATGTAGGAGATGAAGATGAATCGACTCCTTCTGCCGTCTACAGCTGGAGGATGAGAGGAATGAAAACCAGCTCTGCACACTCACAGCCGTCCTTCACGAGGCCGGGTTATTACTATCTGTATGAGGAACCCTGGTCCTGGACCTGGACCCTGGAGGACTCGCTGTGTTCGGAGGTTCAGGTGTGACATTTAACAGACGGGCCGGTTGAACCTAAACAGCGTCTTGTGTTTGCTCTACTCAGCTTATCGGAGGCGATAGAGGGAAGGAGAGGCTACATACTGTCCCGCTCGTCCTCCCAAAGCCTCCAAACGACGATGAAAACATAAACCAGAGTCACAGGAAAACTGCGATGGCAAACGGTAACCATAATAAAAACGGTCCTGCTGCTCCTCCTCCTCTTCAGGCCGCCGGATCTCCAGGACCTCCGACGTCGACTGGATCACAGAGACACAATAACAGAGCGTCAGTCGGTAAAAATACAACCAGACAACACGTTTTAGGTCGATATGATGAACCAGTTAGTAAATATCTGCTGATTTCCACGTCTAGTAGGTTCATTTATTCCACATAATAAACATCAGTCCATTGTTTTCACTCTTTTAGCTCCACTTTTGGTCTCAACCACCTTCTAAAAAAAAATATGTGTCTTTATTGAGCTGATAATTCTCTGTCGGTTCACAAGAACAACTTTTTAGATAGTACATCCTCCAAACGACCACTAAGAGACACAAAACAACTACAAAGAGACACAAAACAAACACAAAGAGACACAAAACAACAACAAAGAGACACAAAACAAACACAAACACAAAGACACAAAACAACAACAAAGAGACACAAAACAAACACAAAGAGACACAAAACAACAACAAAGAGACACAAAACAAAAACAAAGAGACACAAAACAACAACAAAGAGACACAAAACAATAACAAAGAGACACAAAACAACAACAAAGAGACACAAAACAAACACAAAGAGACACAAAACAACAACAAAGAGACACAAAACAAACACAAACACAAAGACACAAAACAACCACAAAGAGACACAAAACAACCACAAAGACACACAAAACAACAACAAAGAGACACAAAACAAACACAAAGAGACACAAAACAACCACAAAGAGACACAAAACAAACACAAAGACACACAAAACAACAACAAAGAGACACAAAACAAACACAAAGAGACACAAAACAACAACAAAGAGACACAAAACAACAACAAAGAGACACAAAACAACAACAAAGAGACACAAAACAAACACAAAGAGACACAAAACAACAACAAAGAGACACAAAACAAACACAAACACAAAGACACAAAACAAACACAAAGAGACACAAAACAAACACAAACACAAAGACACACAAAACAACCACAAAGAGACACAAAACAACAACAAAGAGAAACAAAACAACCTCAAAGAGACACAAAACAACAACAAAGAGACACAAAACAACAACAAAGAGACACAAAACAACCACAAAGAGACACAAAACAACCACAAAGAGACACAAAACAACCACAAAGAGACTAAAAACGACCACAAAGAGACACAAAACAACAACAAAGACACAAAACAACAACAAAGAGACACAAAACAACAACAAAGAGACACAAAACAACAACAAAGAGACACAAAACAACCACAAAGAGACACAAAACAACCACAGAGACACAAAACAACCACAAAGAGACACAAAACAACCACAGAGACACAAAACAACCATCTGGTTTTGGTCTCCACCACCTCCTGAGGTAAATATCTGTTCATTTAGCTGCTAAAAGCTCCACTATGTTCAGCCGGTAGCGTCTAGAGCAGGTTGTGATCAACTTTTGACAGCATTTTCTCTGAAACGTTTCCTGTTGAGGTAGAAAACGATGCTATTAGCACGCTAACAGTGATTTAGGAGAGTTAAGTCGTAGTCGGACAGCTTTTAGCTTCTGGTCTGCTGCTGTTTCCCTTTTAATTCCTGCTAAAATGAACCTTCTCAGTTTTATTTTAGGGGAAAATGTTTTGCTGCCTTTACATTTCCTAACATTATACAGCAACTTCCTCAAGTACGTAAAGTTTGTTTTTCCTTCTGATAGTTTTCAATCTGTAAAAAAAAAAGAACAACTATGAATGTCGGCATTTGAAGGCGTCGTCCTCACCGTCAGTAGAAAGGCGACGACGGGCCGATGTAGAGCCTCTGAGTTGGGGAGGCGGTGGGCAGCGTGGAGATGGGGAAGGGGGAAGGTGCTGGAGGAGGAGGAGGAGGAGGAGGGAGGCAGGAGGCGAAGGCTCGGCCGCCACAGGCCAGAACCCCTGGGCTGGTGACCGGCGGCGGCGACATGGCGAGCGGAGAAGAAGGGCTGCTGGGAGACTCACAGGAAGCCGCGCTCAGGAAGGACGAGTCTGGAGGCCCGAGACAATAAAAGCATTAATATTATTTCAAAATGAGCCGTTTTCGCTTTGGGCTGCAATTATAAACACACAGCTGCAGGGAGGCTTTTCTACAGCTTAAAATCCAGACATTCACCTCGTTAAAACACAGAAGCACAAGAACAGGGGTGGAAGTGAAGCACAGAACGTTGTGGTGGAAGAGCAGGAGGTAAAAACAGAATCTACAGGCTCACGTTAGACCTCTGAACTCAAAGCTTCTGGGTGTTTTCAGCTAATTATTCTTTGCTGTGGTTCATTTTTCACTGCACCTCTGTGGGAACACAACCATGAAGGAGGAGAGAGAACCCGGTAAGATATTATATTTTAAAAAACGCCAAAAACGACGCCATTAATCAGAACCAGACGCCGTAAAAACAGAAATATTTGTCAGATTTCCAACTTTCTGACGGCTCTTGAACCTCCCGTGTGTGACTCACAGTTCAGTCAGGAAAAATAACCCAATCTGAGGCTAAAATAGGGGGTTTTAAATCCATTTATTCACCAAAAATAAACCGTGATCATCTGTAGGAGGATGTTCCTCCATGCTGGATGTATCTTCCAACTACTTCCTCCTCTGTTCACTGTTTCTGAGCTATGCTGCATTTATTTATTGATCCAGTTGGTCTGATTCTCTCGTCGTCTCCTCTCTGCTCTGTGGAAACACTGCCTGCACTTCAACCTCTCGACTTTAAACCCAGACGATTAGTTCAAGGACCGTCAGAAGGTTGAAACTCCAACGACGGCTTCTGCTTTTAGAGTTTCTGGCTGATAAAGGGTGTAGCTCTGTTGATTTTCTGAGAAAGAAAACCACGTTTCAAACACACCAGGGCGTTTCGGCGTTCAACATTTACCAATAAACACAAGTTTCACCATCACACCGTCCACAGTTTGGACGTGAAGTACAACCAACAAGGAAGTAAACAACTAGTTATGAGCAGTTAATCAAAATATGATATTAGCATAAAGACCAAACGGTAATCTATCAAAACAAGAGTAAGCACTGATCATTTTAGCTGTTTTTAAAGCTAATAAAGCTTCAAAAACCTCGACTTTGGCTCCAGATCTTTGTCATATATGATGATAAATGAAAATAAATCAGCAGCAACAACAAATAAATGTAACATCAGAGCCTATTAGCTTCTCCTGCTGCTGCTTCGTCGCTCTCATCAAGCTCCTCTGATCAGCGGCTCCTCAAGGGTTCGGACTGAAACTGAATAATCCGCTGCCTGATGGAGCTCGTTGGCAGCGGAGCAGGAAGCACCGAGACGACGTTTCAGATTCAATTAGGGAGGAAGAGTCGCCTCCTGACAGCTAATTCCTGAGCTCCTCTGAGATTTCTAACCTAATTTAAGTCTCCGATGGTGCTGTAGAGCCACCGTAGTGCAGACGGTGATGTGGTCGGGCCTGCATCAGGACAGAAAGGTGGTCTGTTCATTTGTTCAGTGTGGGGCGAAGAGATTTGTCTGTTCTAGATGCATGGTTGTTCTGAGAGTCTAGTGTACGTTACCTCCGCTGTGACATCTATTAACCAGTCAGCGCCGATTTGTGCGATCATAAAGTGAGCAGGTCAACATTTGGGATTTCCATGGTAGGGGTGGGAATCACAGGGTACCTCACGATGCAGTGATAATCAATATATTGGAAGACAATAAACAATCCATCACCATATCTATACCTTGGTTCCAGGGTGTAGCGTTTTTCCAAACCCTTCATTTTCCACCACACTGTACGGGTGGAGGTCCTTCAAATCAGCGGTTCTCAACTGGTGGGTCGCGAAGCCATTTTTAGAGGGTCGCAGAGGCATGGTAGTGGTATAAAGTCTTTTATTTTAAAGGACGTGTTTCTTATGACAGTTTGCTTTCAGTAGCAGGATATTTAGTGGTGGTGACACCAGTAGTTGCCCACTATTACCTCTAGATTTGGCTCTGCTGCCAGCTTATAGGAGAAATTTATGCTAAAACGTGTCAAAAATGAACCAAGATGTGCTCAGAATCTGTCAAAATGGGCCAAAATATGTCCAAAAATGTCTAAATATACCAAAATGAGCAAAAAAAAGGACAAACTTTTCCTAAAACGTATCAAAATGTGTTGAGACTCCACCCAAATAAACCTTAATTTGTTCACAGGAACAGCAAACTTCAACAATCTGGGTCGCGACTGTTATTAATAGAGACATAGTGGGTCCTGAGGCTGGACCATTTGAGAACCACTGGTCTACAAATGAACCCAGTGATGGACGTTGTAATGCTGGCGGCCATCTTGTGTTAACGGCTGCAGGCTGACTTGAAACGTTGCTGCATCTCAGCTAGGAGTTCAGGATGGAGGCGTTGCAGGTGGGTTTGCATGTTGGTGGTGTTTCCTGTGTGCTTTACTTTGGCGAGACACTTCCTGCATATGGCGTAGTCTTGGTCCAGCTTGCTTGTTCCCTCAAAGCCCAAATGGGTCCACTCTTTGGACTTAAACGTGGATGGGGCGTCTCTTACTGTCCTCCATTATACCTGTACTAACTCTTGTTGGGACGATTCATTTCCACTAAAGTCTCCCTCATTCATGTGATAAACGCCACCAAGTGGAGACATTAAGTAGTGACGCTGGGGAAATGGCAGCTGGCAGGGTTTAGAGCGCCTTATTGTATTAATTAAAGTACGGAGGGATGATGATATATCGCTGTATCGATATGTTGCCCAAAACAGAAGGAAATGAAGAAACTGTGACTGTTCTGTCAGAAAAAAACAACCAAATCCAGGCTTCAAGCCGTAATATTGTATCATAACCACTTGCTTCTATGTGTCTCCATCAAAAACTAGATCCTGTAAAAAACAAAAAACTAAAATCGCTCCTCGGTGCAGCTGTGGAGTCATGTTTGACGGTTCGGCTGAACTGCAGGCAGTGTTTCCTCAGAGCGAAGAGGATATGGGGATGGAATCAAGCTAAAAATGTAAGCAGCACAACATCATGGCAGAGGGTTAATCTGTGGTTTCCTCCAGTTTGGCCTGATGGTGGCAGCGTTGTGTGAAGTCAGACACACTGATACAGAAGTTTGTCTGAAACGATGCTGCAGCACCTGGGAGTCAGGTTTAGTGCAGAACAGCGAGTCCTGCAGATGAAGGGTCGGCTTTAAAGCAGAACCAGAGCACAAAGACAAAGCGACCTGAAGACCTTTTAAACACAACTGTTAGGTGATTATAATTCCATATAATGTAAAAACTGCACCTCCTGTGTTCAGTGTGAGGAAAAGCATTAATAAACTTAACTGCAGCCATGTTTTTCCCTCGGCAGCTGAACAGCCTCTTAACCCGCTAGCTAGTTTGTTTTTCTACTTCCTGGCACACAGGGCAGCCTCGCCATAATCTGTAAAACCTTCTAACAGACTCGAGGCAAATTCTGGACGTGAAAAAGGCAGAGTTCAGGCCGATGATGAATCTCACACGGCCTCGATCCTGCTCGTATAAACAAAACAGTATTTCTTCCAGGACAAATCTGACGAACTCCTCTGAAAAACCTTCAGCTGGAGAAAAGCAAAGACGAGCCACAACTTCCAGAAGCTGCTGGAGGCTCTGAAAGTCTTTTCAGATCAACGTCGCTCACAAAACAAACGCTGAAGACGCCTCATGTGTCGATGTACTGACAACCAGGCTGCACTAACAGCGAGCAACTGACCGATTAGGGTTTGGTGGGATTCGCTTTAATCAGAATAGGAAATGCTTTATTGATCCCTGAAGGGAAACTACCCAGAGACGGTAGAGACGTGTGCAACATAAGAAAAACATGTGTCATAATTTATAAAAACATATTTCCTGTTTGTTTCTGCTAAAACTGTGTTAAACAATCTGCCTTGTATGAATGGTATGTAGTAGTGTTAGAAATAGTCATGCATTTAAGGGTTTTATAGCAACTTAAACAAATACTGGTTACTTAAAATAACAACCAACAAACCTCAGGTAATGGAGATAAACCATGTCTGAGACGAACACAGAGAAGAGTAAAGAAGTGCGTGAGGAGGAAGCAGAGACATTCTGCCTCTGATGGGTATTCTGCTCTCTGTGGAGCTGTGAGCGCATAAAAAATGGATGCAGAATAAGAGAGTTTGATTAAAAGCGTCCACCGCAGGGTGGACTTCTAGTAGCCGGGCTGCTCCCAGCCTTCTGTCCAAAATAAGACTAAAAAACATTTTAATTGCGTTGGGTTGGCAGCAGGCCGGTGCTTCAGACCGGAGGGACACAAACCTGCTTCCTGCAGATCAATTAAGTACACTCTGAATCATATTTCTTATTGCTCTGAAATGACCCATTTTCACGCTGTGTCAAGACTTCTTCACGTCCCACTTCTAACAGCATGGATGCTGAATTAATGCTGCACTTAAGCTGCTTCCCACGAGAGGCACATTCAGTAAAACCTCGAGTTCTCCTGTATTTTCAAAGGGATGAACTTCAGGAGGCTGAGGGACACAGCAGCTGTGTTAAACCAGGCAGGCGGAGGATTTTCTACCAGGATGGTTGTCGTTTGTGCTGCAGGATGAAGGGAGTCCCAACAGCGGAGGAATATCAGTAGAACTCCTGAAGTTCAAAGCTTCGATTTCCCAGCGCAGCTGCTGTCAAAAGATCTGTCATCAGCTGTGGTGAGCTTGATCTCAAAGTCCCTCTTTTCTGAGAATTAACATAAACGTTGGTTTGAGCAGATGTAAAACACGTTAGCTCCAGAATAACAGTGTGAACACAGAAACTGCAGGTTTGATCGGTGGACAACTGCTGAATAAAACATGTACACTAACAAAAAAGTCTCATCTCAGCTTTACAACTAACATCAGATGGTGTACTGTTAAAAATATGTGTAAAACATGAAATCTCAAAACAGTAAAATTCTCCACAAAGGACGGATCAACAAAATGGAACAATAAATGCACGTTCTGGGGGATCAATACCGTCACCGGATTACTGGAACTTGTTGAATAGAAACAGAAGTGATGATGTCACAGCGTCACATTATTCAACTGTTTCAGCTGGAATTGGTTTAAAAAAATGACACCAATAAATGGAAAAATGCAGAATACCGCCCCAAGAATCGCTTGATCCCTAGACACTGTGAAGCATGGTGGTGGCATCATCATGATTAAAGCATGGTGGTGGCAGCATCATGATTAAAGCACGGTGGTGGCAGCATCATGGTGTGAAGCACGGTGGTGGCAGCATCATGGTGTGAAGCATGGTGGTGGCAGCATCATGATGTGAAACACGGTGGTGGCAGCATCACTATGTGAAGCATGGTGGTGGCAGCATCATGATTAAAGCATGGTGGTGGCAGCATCATGATGTGAAGCACGGTGGTGGCAGCATCATGATTAAAGCACGGTGGTGGCAGCATCATGATGTGAAACACGGTGGTGGCAGCATCATGATTAAAGCACGGTGGTGGCAGCATCATGATTAAAGCACGGTGGTGGCAGCATCATGATTAAAGCATGGTGGTGGCAGCATCATGGTTAAAGCATGGTGGTGGCAGCATCATGATGTGAAGCACGGTGGTGGCAGCATCATGATTAAAGCACGGTGGTGGCAGCATCATGATGTAAAACACGGTGGTGGCAGCATCATGATTAAAGCACGGTGGTGGCAGCATCATGATGTGAAGCACGGTGGTGGCAGCATCATGATTAAAGCACGGTGGTGGCAGCATCATGATGTGAAACACGGTGGTGGCAGCATCATGATTAAAGCACGGTGGTGGCAGCATCATGATTAAAGCACGGTGGTGGCAGCATCATGATTAAAGCATGGTGGTGGCAGCATCATGGTTAAAACATGGTTGTTGTTGAAACATCAGTGGACGTTGACCCTCTTCTCCTTCAGTTAACAGGATCGAAACTTTCCCAACAAGTAAAAAGTGGTCATTTTATAATTAAAATCAGCAAAAGTATATTTTAAAGGTTTTCAGGTCATAAAAATGATCGTTAGCAGGGAGGAGGCGCTACAACCGAGACAGGAAGGTGTGTTTTGGATTGATATTGGGTCTGGAGCTGGTTCTGAACTTCAACATGACCGAAGCTGTTTGAAGGTGAAACCAGTGAAACGTCTTTGAGGACAGACGATGTAAAAACTGTTGTTCACACATTTTACCAGCATCAAACCTCCGGCAGCTTCTCACTCAGCCTGCCAGCTACCGAGGCGTCCTCACAGCACAGATTAGAGATTTGACGGACTGCGTGTCGTCGGCTCGTTCACGGCATCAACGCTCCCTGCCAGAAACCTGTCACAGCTCTTGTGATGAGCGTCTTCCTTTGAGCAGGACTCCAGAGGTCCACCATGTTGTTCCTGCAGCCCTCAGAGCCGCTGGCACCGGCCGAGATTCGATTATCTCGGGGGGGAGGCTCCAGGTGGCTCGGATTCAGGCTCCGACAGCTGCAGCGCTGCTCGGCGTCGCTCGGCTCGGCTGCCAAACCCTTTCCGTCGCCTCCGCCTCGCTGCAAATTGAGCTTCCCTTCGGTTTCAGGTGACCCAGTATTGAAAAGCCGAGGCTCCTTCAGCAGCTCGTCTGAATATGAGCACAGAAACTGGTTCTACCCTGCACCGCCCAGCCGGGTTTAATTTCCTTTATCTGCAAAATGCCAATTTAAAGCGTCAGAAGAGGAAACAATGATGAGACTGTGAATAAATTATGAAACAGTAAAAGTGAGCTGCTGCGGCTCCAGGCGGCTGAAATAAGTCCAGCCTGGTGTCGTGTCAAATGAATACTAATAAAGTGTGTGAGCTGACGGCGCGTCATCCTCACTCCTGAGCTCCAGATTCTTATCGCCTCATAAAAACTGTGATTAAAACCGAGAGGACTTTTGATTTACGGCGCCACACCAGCGTCCCTGCACCGAATGGATCGTCCTACCTGCAGCTCGGCGTGGAGATAACGTCTGCTTTAACGGGGTGTTTGGTTGCAGCCACGTCTCCTAGAGAAACCTCTTGTTGCTGCATTTGAGTCCCGTGATATTTGTGTTCAGGCGTGTTGGTTTGCACACAGATTACGTCTGAAGCAGCGCTGAGACGCCTGCTTGGAGATGGATTTAGTTCTACAGCGGAGTTTTAACCCGTTCAGTCAGTCAGCTGAAAAGCTTCCATCAAAGTAACACCTATTATCAGCCAGACAACATCGTCTGGAGATCAGACCTTCAGCGCTCCAGCGGTCCTTGAATCATTCTGACGAGCAGCTAAATAAATCTGCCTTCATGCTTGAGACAGCAACAGTCAAGAGCTTTCAGAGATGAACTGCAGGCAGTGTTTCCAAACAGAGACTGAGAGTAAAACCAGAGAACAGAGGAGACAGTAGTTGGAGATACATCCAGCATGGAGGAACGTCTTCCAAAAGATGATGAGCAGTAGAGAGGAAACGTCTGGAAACATGGAGATAGTTCAACATCTACAGTATGTGGAGGCAAAACGACAAAAATGAGACACAAAACGACAAAAATTAGACCGAAAAAACAAGAAAAAACAGCAAAAAACAAGACAAAGTGACAGAAATGAGACAAAAAAACGAACCAAATTAGACAAAAAAGAATAAAAAAATACAAAGATGAGACAAAATGTCAAAAAACAGACACAAAAAGATCCAAATGGGACAGAAAAATAATGAAACACAAAAAACAAGACAAAGTGACACAAAACAACAAAAACTACATAAAAAACAACATTAATGACAAAACACGAGACAAAGTGACAGAAACAACAGAAAAAAACAACAAAAAACCCCAAAAAGACAAAAAAACTATAAAAATGAGACGATGAAAAACAGACACAAAATGAGACAAAATGAGACAGAAAATGACAAAAACTAGAAATATACAACATAAAAACGGCAAAAAACAAGATAAAGTGACAGAAATGAGACAAAAAACAACACAAAATGACACAAAGGAGACAACAAAATGGCAAAAAAGGAAAAAAACGACAAAAATGAGACACAATATGACAAAAATTAAACAATAAAAATGACATAAAACAGCATAAAATGGCAAAAGAGAAAGAAAACGACAAGAAACAGACACAAAATGACCCAAATGAGACATAAAAATGACAAAAACTAGACAAGAAATGACACAAAATGACAAAAAATAACATAAAAAGCCACAAAATGAAACAAAAAATGACCAAAAATGACACAAAACGACAAAAAACACAACAAAAAGCAGATAAAACGAGCCAAATCAGACCCAAAATGACCAAAACTAGAAAAAAACAACAGAAAATGACAAAAAAGACGACACAAATGAGTCACAAAACAAAAAACAAGACAAAAATAAGACACAAAATGACCCAAATTAAACAAAAAATGACAAAAAAAACAACAAAAATGAGACAAAATGACAAAAAATTGCATAAAACGAAACAGAGAACAGAGCAGACAGCAGTTGGAGAGGAAAGTGAATGGAAACAGTTAAATATCTACAGTATGACGAGACAAAATGACAGAAATGAGACAAAAACGGCAAAAAAACACAGAAAATTACCAAAACAATAGACACAATAGACACAAAATGACCGAAATGAAACAAAAAATGTCAAAAAACAAGACAAAAGGACACAAAACCGCCAGCGAGACAAGAAAACGAGACAGAACATGACAAAAAAACAAGACAAAGTGACAGAAATGAGACAAAAAAAACGGCAAAAAAGAGAAAAAAATCCAAAAAGAGACAGAAAATGACAAAGAACAGACACAAAATGGCACAAAACAGCCAACGAGTCACAAAATGGGACAGAAAATGACAAAAGACAGACATAAACAACATAAAAACTAAATATCCCTGAGGTTGGTTTCCATGGTTGAAGGACTTCATGTTGCAGTTAGAATGGGGTTCAGTAGGGCTGGGTTAAAATAATCGATTAATCGATTTTAATCGATTTTCCTTTGAATGGCCAGGTATCGATTCATAATTCTGAAAATCGATTATTTAATACGTCTTTTCTACCGTGTGTAATGCAGTTTAAAGCCGAGTAGTCTTGCGTGGACAGCCAGAGCATTTGTTTGTAAGTTACCTGCAAACTCTCCACAAGCCCAGAAACTAAACCAGACGGTCGCAGCTCTCATATGCAAGGACATGGGACCATACAGCGGTGTTGAAATGATGGTTTCCACGGCCTCATGAAGACTCTGGAGCCACGCTACGTTATACCGACACGAAAACAGCTGAGTGAAGTGATAATCTCAAACATGTATGTAGACGTGAAACACAGCATCGCTTAAGTCAGCAGAGATGGTCGCTCTAACCTGTGACAGTCGGACATCCAACGGCCAGTTAAAACCAGCTACACGGAGAGTAATTTATGTGAACTGTTGTTCGAAGCGATAACAGAATGGGAGCTGACAGACAAAGATCCAGCCGTCATAACGGACAATGCTGTGAATATTGTCCGCGCTGTGGAAATGACGGACCTGTTGCACGTCGGCTGTTTCACACACACTCAGTTTAGCTCACAAGCAGCTCTCAGAGTCCAGCTGTTGCTCGCCTGCTCGGCAGAATGAGGCGCATCGCATCATTTTTTAATCGTAGCATCACGGCAAACCACAAGCTAAAGAGAAGCAAAGGTTACTGGGCCTGTCTGTATGTTAGCTGGTGATTGACGTGGCGACACGGTGGAACAGCACAGTGGAGATGCTGGACAGTTTACTGCAACATACTGCACAAAAACCAAAGCTCTGTGAGAGTCACAGGCAGCAAAGTGAACGTCCTCAGTGTGTTTGTAGCTCCTTATTTACACAGCCTGCCTTGTGATTTGATTGGATTTAAATCATTACATTTTTGTTTTAGTCAGGTCATGTCTAATAGAAATTACACAGTTAATTGAACTGCGTTGGGCTCAATTCTTAATGTAAACAATATCTTAAATAGTGCACCAAGTTAAAGTTAGTTTCTACTATTTACAGCATTGGCTCTCTGAGAATCTCTTCCATATTCAAGTAAAATTGGTACTGTGACTGAAATATGCTTAACCAAATTGAAAATCGAATTGAATCGCAAATCGAATCGAATCGAATCGATTTGGGAAATCTGAATCAATACCCAGCTCTAGGGTTCAGTGGTCCCGGTCCGTCCAGCCTGTTTACTCTGACTAGGGCTGCACAATTAATCGAATTTTGATCACGATCACGATTTTTGCTGCCACGATTAAACTAACCTGATCGTCGGCGATATTTACATTTAAAATGCGGCTCTGCTGCAGATCTAATCAAACACTTTCTTAATCAGTAGTCAGACAAACACCAGGGGGCGAAAACATGCTTGAGGCTTTATGAAGCTGCCTAAATAACAAGGGAGGGCACCTGCAGCGGCAACCTGAAGTCACTCGGTGGACTGGGCTGATAAGAGTCATGTCAACAGAAGAAAGTAGGAGCATCATGGTGAGGAGCTACTGCCTCAAAACGGATCAGCATCCATTGTCTGGACTTGTTCGGATTCAGGGCAAATGACGTTAAACAAGAACAAGTCATATGTAAAGAGTGCGGCAGAGTTGTGTCTGCCCTACAGAGTAACACTACTAATCTGTTCAACCATCTGAAAAAACATCACAAATACAAATACGAGGAATGCATGAAGGCTAAAGCTAACGCTGATTCGTGTCCAGCAGCAACCCAGACAACCATAACAGCGAGCCTGCACCGGGCAACACCGCATCCATCTACCTCCTAAAGACACGCAGAAATAACTGACGCAATATCGTTTTATTTGGCCAAAGACGTGTGTCCACTAAATACAGTGAGCAACGAGGGCTTCAGAAAAATGGTCAAAACACTGGACAAGAAATATGTGATCCCCTGGCGAAATTATTTGTGGGGGGGATGGGGGGACCGCTTTGAGGTCGGGATCACGTTGATGTCGGGACCGATTATCTCTCAAACCACGCTCAAAGCGATCGCAATAACAGTTAGCTAGCTAGCAAGTTAGCAAATCAAACCGATCTTTATTTATAAAGCAGGTTTGTTCTCACCTAACCTGCTTCATAAGATCAGGTGAGAACCTTATAAAGCAGGAGGTAGACATGGAGAATCTGGGAACGAGGCTCTGCTGCTGCCGGTTGACCCAGACTGCTGCCGATCATCTGAAGAATCTGGATCAGGTTCTGAATTCATCCGATCCAGATTATTTAATTATGTTATCATTTATTTATTCTTATTTAAAATTTCATTTAGTGCTGAAAACTGTTCCTAAACTGTATTGTTTGCTTAGTGCAATAAAAATACAGGTGTTTTTCTAACATAATGAATAATCGTGACTAATAATCGTGATTACAATATTGATCAAAATAATCGTGATTAGCATTTTGGCCATAATCGTGCAGCCCTAACTCTGACAGACTGAATAATCCAACCCGTCTATGTTCTGCTGAGGGTTCTGCTCCTGGCTATGAGCAGGACTTCCCCTCAGAGCTGTGAGTCGAACTATCAGCCAGATAAACTCTCTTGGTCCTGGCTCCCTCCGACCACACGCCTCCAGTCAGAGCCTCTTAGCCAGCAGGTCTTCACACTTCACTCTGACACCACAGCTTTGTTCACCGCTGAGGGCGACTCTCTGTGACGCTGGCCGGGATAATAAGGCACACGACGTTTTCAGGACCGACAAACCGCCACGACCCGGGCCACACAGCGGAGCATCCAGCACATGAAGGCACCGGGTCGGCCGTCGGACTCGCTCCAGTCTGAGTGTCTCACCCAGAGACCTACGATACGTCTGAAACACATGACCACTGGAGCAGAAACCACCTGTGACATACAAACACCCTTCAAAGGCCCCACATGGGGAAAACAACCCCTTATATTGGTCTCAGAAACCTGGAGGTCGACATGTGAACATGAGGACTTCAGTCACTCCTCAAACGTCCCAGCAACTAGTCCGACCCCCAGCTTTAAAACCAGTAAGACTCACATGTTGTTTACATCTGTTCTGGTCAGTTCCCCTCTCTTCATGGCTGCTTTTGTCTCTTTGTAGTCGTCTTCTGTCTTTTTATGCTCATTTTATGTCTGTGATAAAGTTGTGTCTCTGTAGTTCTGTTTCGTCTCTTTGCAGTCGCGTTTCGTCTCTTTGTAGTCGTGTTTCGTCTCTTTGCAGTCGTGTTTCGTCTCTTTGTAGTCGTGCTGCGTCTCTTTGCAGTCGTGTTTCGTCTCTTTGTAGTCGTGTTCTGTCTCTTTGCAGTCGTGTTTCGTCTCTTTGTAGTCGTGTTCTGTCTCTTTGCAGTCGTGTTTCGTCTCTTTGTAGTCGTGTTCTGTCTCTTTGCAGTCGTGTTTCGTCTCTTTGCAGTCGTGTTTCGTCTCTTTGTAGTCGTGTTTCGTCTCTTTGCAGTCGTGTTTCGTCTCTTTGCAGTCGTGTTTCGTCTCTTTGCAGTCGTGTTTCGTCTCTTTGCAGTCGTGTTTCGTCTCTTTGCAGTCGTGTTTCGTCTCTTTGCAGTCGTGCTGCGTCTCTTTGCAGTCGTGTTTCGTCTCTATGTAGTCGTGCTGCGTCTCTTTGTAGTCGCGTTTCGTCTCTTTGCAGTCGCGTTTCGTCTCTTTGCAGTCGTGTTTCGTCTCTTTGCAGTCGTGTTTCGTCTCTTTGCAGTCGTGTTTCGTCTCTTTGCAGTCGTGTTTCGTCTCTTTGTAGTCGTGTTTCGTCTCTTTGCAGTCGTGCTGCGTCTCTTTGCAGTCGCGTTTCGTCTCTTTGCAGTCGTGCTGCGTCTCTTTGTAGTCGTGTTTCGTCTCTTTGTAGTCGTGTTTCGTCTCTTTGTAGTCGTGTTTCGTCTCTTTGTAGTCGTGTTTCGTCTCTTTGTAGTCGTGTTTCGTCTCTTTGTAGTCGTGTTTCGTCTCTTTGCAGTCGTGTTGCGTCTCTTTGAGGTCATTTTGTTTCCCTTTGCGGTTGTGTTGCGTACTAAAACCTAATCAAACGTGTTGTATTCGGTTTCTCTGCGGTCGTCTTCATCTCTTTGTGGTCGTTTTGTCTCTTTGTCGTCATAAATAAAACAGACTAACAACAAACCTTGAAAAAATACGAGGGTTTCGTATTTGATGTAGAAAATGTGTTGCTGCGTCCAAACTTGGAAACCTTGTAACCGAAGTAATCCACTTCCGATTTAAAATGTAAAACTATGCACCTGCATGTTAAACCTCTGCGTGGTTCGACCTCACACGAAGCCTCACCTAGGAAACCCGCCTGTGGATTTACACGACAGCGTGTTTCTACATGCAGCCGCTAAACCCTGATTACATATTTACATGTGTGGCGTCTCGGCTCGTGCTAAGCCGGATTTACGCCTGGCGTGTTGAGTGAATGCTGAACAGTACCGAGGCTCCACAGGGCGGTCTGGGCGGCCAGCTCTTTGGCATCGTCCAGCAGCGCACACAGCTTGTCGGGGATGAAGGTGCTCCGTGTGGACGCCATCACCACCTACACAAACAGACACACAACCGTGACCCTCTGGCCTCCTGCCTCGTGGTCCTCAGACTGTTTGTCTCCGACGGCTGCTGCTGTTTGGAGGGATTAGACCAGCAAACATGGACGTGTTTGTTTGTTACGTGGCTTCTGTTGCCCTTGTGTTGGTGTGGCTGCAGCCAGCTCCACTGAGGGATGTGAAGAGACGTCAAGTGTTGCTTTGTGCTCGTTTCTATTCTATATACGGTCGATTTGCATCTCGTAGTGGTCATATCCCGTCTCGTAATGGGCGCTTTAGGTCGTTTTTAGTCTTTTTCTGTGTCTTTATGGTCGTTTTTAGTCTCTTTGTTGTTGTTTTGTGTCTTTGTTGTCGTTTTGTGTGTCTTTGTTGTCGTTTTGTGTCTCTTTGTGGTTGTTTTGTGTCTCTTTGTGGTTGTTTTGTGTCTCTTTGTGGTTGTTTTGTGTCTCTTTGTAGTTGTTTTCTGTCTCTTTGTAGTTGTTTTCTGTCTCTTTGTAGTTGTTTTCTGTCTCTTTGTTGTCGTTTTTAGTCTCTTTGTGGTCTTTTCTTGTCTATATACGGTTGATTTGCATCTCTTAGTGGTCATATCCTGTCTCTTAGTGGGTGCTTCAAGTCTTTCCATGGTTGTTTTGTGTCTCTTTTTGGTCGTTTTCTGTCTCTTTGTAGTTGTTTTGTGTCTTTGTGGTTGTTTTGTGTCTCTTTGTTGTTGTTTTGTGTCTCTTTCTGGTCGTTTTCCATCTCTTTGTTGTTGTTTTGTGTCTCTTTGTGGTCGTTTTGTGTCTCTTTGTGGTTGTTTTGTGTCTCTTTGCGGTCGTTTTCTGTGTCTTTCTGGTCGTTTTGTGTCTCTTTGTTGTCATTTTGTGTGTCTTTGTTGTCGTTTTCTGTCTCTTTGTGGTTGTTTTCTGTCTCTTTCTGGTCGTTTTCTGTCTCTTTGTTGTTGTTTTGTGTCTCTTGGTGGTCGTTTTCTGTCTCTTTGTTGTTGTTTTGTGTCTCTTTGTG
Source organism: Dascyllus trimaculatus (assembly GCA_024666655.1). NCBI lineage: Eukaryota > Metazoa > Chordata > Actinopteri > Pomacentridae > Dascyllus > Dascyllus trimaculatus. Next base: position 1,305,093 of record CM045467.1, on the reverse strand, counting down.
GTCGTTTTGTGTCTCTTTGTGGTTGTTTTCTGTGTCTTTCTGGTCATTTTTAGTCTCTTTGTGGTCTTTTCTTGTGTATATACGGTTGATTTGCATCTCTTAGTGGTCATATCCTGTCTCTTAGTGGGTGCTTTAAGTCTTTCCATGGTTGGTTTGTGTCTCTTTTTGGTCATTTTCAGTCTCTTTGTGGTCATTTTGCTTCTGTTTGTGGTAGTTTTGCATCTCTTAGTGGTCGTATTCCATGTCTTGGTGGGCGCTTCAAGTCTTTTCATGGTTGTTTTCCATCTCTTTGTGCTCGTTTTCACTGTCTTTGTGGTCATTTTGCTTCTATTTGTGGTCATTTTCCATCTCTTTGTGGTCGCTTTTTGTCTATATACGGTTGTTTTGCATCTCTTCATGGACCTTCTTTGTGTTTTAGTCGTCTGTTTGTGGTTTTGTTTTTTATTTGTGGTCGTTTTTTTGTCTCTTTATCATCATAAATGAGACAGACCAACAAAAAAACTACGAACAAACACGTGGTTCTGTATTTGATGGAGAAAATGTGTCACTGCACCCAAACTTGAGGAATCCATTTACACTTCAGAGTTAAATGTAAAACCGAGCAGCAGCATGCTGAACCTGTGCGTGGACCTTCTTTGTGTTTTAGTCGTCTGTTTGTGGTTGTTTTGTTTCTATTTGTGGCAGCTTCATATGTCTTCTGAGTGTCTTTGTGGTCGTTTTGAGTCACTAGAGGAACAGGAACGTGAGGTGAAGTAATCTTTGGCTGTGTTGTTTTACGTGAGCAGCAGATCACAATGTGTTAAACCTTGTAGATGAGCAGCATCTTCCCGTCCGGTCCAGGCGTGGCGTACAGGTGGTAGTCGGGCGGAGACCAGCAGCGTTTGCGGCAGTAAAACTCCAGCAGGCCGACGGCCGAACCGATCTGGCTCTGTTTGAGCGACAGCAGGTTGGTGGGGGAGAGGGGAGTCCCAGGCATCAGGGGGAACACACATCTGTCCAGCTGTTCTGGTGGGGCAAACACACAGAGGGTTAGCGCTCCGTCATCAGTCGCTTCAAGTCTCTTTGAGGTCATAGTTGGTCTCTTTGTCGCTATTTTAAGTCTCTTTGTCGCCATTTTAAGTCTCTTTGTAGTCGTTTTTAGTCTCTTTGTGGTCATTTTAAGTCTCTTTGTCGCCGTTTTAAGTCTCTTTGAGGTCACAGTTTTTCTCTTTGTCGCTATTTTAAGTCTCTTTGTAGCCATTTTAAGTCTCTTTGAGGTCACAGTTTGTCTCTGTTGGTATTTTAAGTCTCTTTGTCGCCATTTTAAGTCTCTTTGTAGTCGTTTCAAGTCTCTTTGTGGTCATTTTAAGTCTCTTTGTGGTCATTTTAAGTCTCTTTGTAGTCGTTTCAAGTCTCTTTGTGGTCATTTTAAGTCTCTTTGTGGTCATTTTAAGTCTCTTTGTAGTCGTTTTAAGTCTCTTTGTGGTAGCTTTAAGTCTCTTTGTGGTAGCTTTGCATCTCCTCGTGGTCATTTTAAGTCTCTGCCGTCATAGTTTGTCTCTTTGTCGCTATTTTAAGTCTCTTTGTAGTCGTTTTAAGTCTCTGTAGTCGCTTTAAGTCTCTTTGTGGTCATTTTAAGTCTCTTTGTAGTCGTGTTAAGTCTCTTTGTGGTCGCTTTGCATCTCCTCGTGGTCATTTTGTGTCTCTGCTGTCATATTTTGTCTCTTTGTAGCCGTTATAAGTCTCTTTGTGGTCGTATTTTGTCTCTGTGTAGTCTTTTTAAGTCTCTGTAGTCACAGCTTGTCTCTTCGTAGCTGTTTTAAGTCTGTTTGTGGTCATATTTTGTCTCTTTGAAGTCATTTTAGGTTTCTTTGTGGTCGTTTAGTTTTTGTCTGTAGTCATTTTGCATCTCCTTGTGGTCATTTTGCGTCTTTGCCGTCACATTTTGTCCCTTTGTAGGTGTTTTTAGTCTCTTTGTGGTCATATTTTGTCATTTTAAGTGTCTTTAACAAACTGTAAACCTCATTTGGATGCTGACGTTCAAACCAGTGATGTAAATGACTAATTAATCGGTTCACTGCATTAATAATTTGATCGATTACAAACAGATTACCTGACCTACAAATACTACGTAGTTTACTTCCCAGTTTAATACCAGACACCATCAGTAACAAACATTCCCTGAAAATGAAACTTCACACTTCATTCAGTCTGATTCAGTTGTATTTTTATTTTCTCCTCTGATAAACTCCAGGTTTTACTCTACTAGTTGCTCCAAACGCCACCAGAACTTTTCTTTCCCTGACTGTTTAATGTGAAAGTGAAACTGTCTAATACTTTCCACTGCGCTGAGCTAAATTAAAAACGGCTCCAGAACTCGTGATTGAAGCCGAGCTTCGGCGGCAGAACGGGACTCGCCGGTTATCTCTTCATTAAAGCAGCAATCATGAAATGTGACCGAGTCAGCGCGCCTCCATCTCCCCGACTTTGCATCTCAATTACTGGCCCCCTAAATCTCCCTCCTCTCCCTTTATCGGCCTCCACATCTCCGTCCAGTAATAAGTCTAATTGCTTTCCATCAGCCGAGGTCCTTCAGTTACAGAACCGTTAGAAAACAGCAGTAAATAAGCTCAGGAGCAGCAACAAAGGAGCTGCATGAAGCATCGGCAACACTAGCCGACAGGACCAGTGGAACGGATCCAGCTACGCTAATTGTTCAGGTATTCATTAGCACATACATCTGTGTCAACAAGCTCAGTGATAAATGCAAATGAACGCCGCTTCGGTTTAACATATGGAACTAATTAACGGTCGAGTTGCTGCACCAGCTGAGGAAGGCGTCGCAACGCAAAACCCACGCAACGGCATCCAAAATGACCGGGAAGAGATTAAGAGGGGGAAAATGAACACGAACAGATGAGAAACCAACAAAAACAAACACAAACAAGTCGAAGCAAACACCGATAGCCACAAAACGACCAGAAAGATACACAAACGCACCGCAGGGAGACAAAAGTAAATAGAAACAGACAAAAAATGAGCAAACAGATACCGATTCACTGCAAACAGAGATAAAAATCACCTTTTATACACTTTAAAAAGACTAATAAATTAAAAAATGGCTGCCAAGAGACATAAACAACCACAAAAAGATGCAAACCAATGAAAGAGAGACGCAAAATGAACACAGATAAATGTAAAATGACCAGAAAGAGATAAAAACAGACTAAAGAGACACAAAATTACTGCAAAACTGCTGCAAAGAGTTTCAAAAACACCACAAAAAGACACCAAAACACCACAGGATACCATAATTTCAATAAAGAGATACTGTAATGGCAGCCAAAACACCAGAAAAAGGATTAAAATGGACTAAAACACCACATAGATGCACACACTGACCAGAAACAGAGCAAAACCGACTTAAAGGGATGAAAACTAAATGCAAAACAGCTGCAAAGAGAGGCAAAAATATCGCAAAAGACACAAAATGACCATAAAAAGACACAAAAATCCCACAAAAGACACACAAATACCACAAAAATACCACAAAAAGCCACAAAAGACCACAAAAATAGACAAAAATACCACAAAAATAGACAAAAATACCACAAAAAGCCACAAAAGACCACAAAAATAGACAAAAATACCACAAAAATAGACAAAAATACCACAAAAATAGACAAAAATACCACAAAAAGCCACAAAAGACCACAAAAAAAGACAAAAATACCACAAAAATAGACTAAAATACCACAAAAGACCACAAAAATAGACTAAAATATCACAAAAATAGACTAAAATACCACAAAAGACCACAAAAATAGACTAAAATATCACAAAAATAGACTAAAATACCACAAAAAGTCACAAAAGACCACAAAAATAGACTAAAATACCACAAAAATAGAAAAAAGACACAAAAAGCCACAAAAGAACACAAAAATAGACTAAAATACCACAAACAGCCACAAAAGACCACAAAAATAGACTAAAATACCACAAAAATAGACAAAAATACCACAAACAGCCACAAAAGACCACAGAAATAGACTAAAATACCACAAAAATAGACAAAAAGACACAAAAAGCCAAAAAAATACCACAAAAATAGACAAAAATACCACAAAAATAGACAAAAAGACACAAAAAGCCACAAAATACCACAAAAATAGACAAAAATACCACAAAAATAGACAAAAAGACACAAAAAGCCACAAAAGACCACAAAAATAGACAAAAATACCCCAAAAAGCCACAAAAATAGACAAAAATACCACAAAAATAGACAAAAAGACACAAAAAGCCACAAAAGACCACAAAAATAGACAAAAATACCACAAAATAGACTAAAATAACACAAAAATAGACAAAAACACACAAAAAGCCACAAAAGACCACAAAAATAGACAAAAATACCACAAAAATAGACAAAAAGACACAAAAAGCCACAAAAGACCACAAAAATAGACAAAAATACCCCAAAAAGCCACAAAAATAGACAAAAATACCACAAAAATAGACAAAAAGACACAAAAAGCCACAAAAGACCACAAAAATAGACAAAAATACCACAAAAATAGACTAAAATACCACAAAAGACCACAAAAATAGACAAAAATACTACAAAATAGACAAAAATACTACAAAAAGCCACAAAAAGGCCACAAAAATAGGCAAAAAGCCACAAAAAACACAATAAAAAGACACAAAAGAGCACCAAAAAAACAGAAAAGTCACAGAAACACAAAATAAATCACAAAAACGCCACAAAGAGTCCCAAAATCGCTGCAGTGGCACCCGAACTGACTGAAAGAACACAAACGGATGAAAACCAACAGAAACAGAGACAAAACAACCAAAAGACAAACGTCCAGAGTCACAAAACGACGACAGAGACACACAAAGAGGCCAGAAGCAGACGCAAACCGAACACAAATGAACAACAACAGACGCTGATCCAGAGTAAACAGACAGAAAGTATCACCTCTCGGACACAAACCAGCAAAAAGAGACTGGAGAGAGGTTGAACTGAGTGAAGTGGAAGCAAAACGAACCCAAACAGATGCAAAGTCACTGGAAACAAACACTAGAAAACACAGAAGTGAAGACGTGAAGAGGGACAGGTCGACTATAGCAGCCTGGAAAATCAACTGCTGTGATCACTTCATTAGAAAACAACCAGATTAACGACTGAACAGTCGATTCTCATGTTGATTTAGAGCTAATGAGGCTGAGCAGCGTCGGTTTCAGTCACTCTCTGTCTGAATACTGTTGATTAAACTCCAGGAGAGGCTCGTTTCCTCAGCGTGGAGACGGACAGAGACGAGGCCGACCAGCTCTGAAGCTGCTTTTCTTTCACCACGCATGTATTTTCCAAAGACAACCGCCGTCTTCCCAGGAGCCCTCCCCTCATCATCGCCTCATCTCTCATAAATATTTCACGGCCCATTTGCCGGAGAGAGTCGACTCCCAAACTTTTCTCATTTTCGCGAAATGTCCGCGGGCGTCGGGGGAAATCGGCAGCTCGGGCTTCGTCGCCAGATAATTGTCTGGGCCGTGTCGATGTTTGACGGGAGAGGCCTGATGAATGCGGTTCGTAATGGACGTGATCGGAGAAGTTACAGGAGGAAAAAGTGAAAATCATAAACAGGACGAGGCGGAAGGAGGCGCAGGAGCTCATTAGACGGGCCGGCAGATCGCGTTTCCTGCTCCTCCGAGGGCCGCCGCATTGAACGCTCGGCTCCGAAGAACCGTTCTGAGATGATTTCAGGGATAAAAGGTTACGGCTGCTCGGGGAGGAGTTCATCTGGAGGCTGGAGGTGTGTCGGGTCAGAACAGGCAGAACCAGACGGCTCATCTGTGCACATTACTGCAAAACTAAGTCATAAGGTGCTACGAGAAACTAGTTTCTTCTAACAGGAGCCGCAAAACTCCACAGAAAGGACCAGAAGCAGATAAAAATGGCAAAAAACAACAACAAAAAGACGCAAAATACAAGTAAAATGACCCCCAAGAGCAACAAAACGGTGATAAAAACGCACAAAAAGACCAGGAAGAAATCAAAACAGACTAAAAACATTCAAACCAAACGCAAAACAGCTGCAGGGAGACACAAAAACAAAACCAAGATGGTGGAAAAAGGAGGCAAAATCAGTTAAAACAGAGGGAAAACGACCGCAAAGAAACGCAAAATGATTCAAAACAAACACCAGGAGCAACAACATGGTCAAAGACAGGCAGAATCAAACACAAAGAGATGCTAATTTAATGCAAACAACAACAAAACTACCTGTGAGACACAAAAAGATGCAAAAACGGCTGCTAAAGAGACAAAAAACGGCCACGAAAAGATGCAAACCGACGAAAAAGAGACGCAAAATGAAGAGAAATAAATGTGAAATGACAAAAAAGAGATGAAAACTCCCTTAAAATAACTGCAAAACCGCTGCAAAGAGTGGCAAAAACACCATAAAAAGACACAAAAACACCACAAAGAGAGTCGCAAAATCACCGTAATGGCATCCAAAACAACCAGAGAAAGAATAAAACTGACTAAAAGAGAAGCAAAGCAAAAAAAAACAGAAGCCAAACCAATGAAAACACACACAAAACCACCAGAAAAAATGACACAAACCAATAAAAAGCAACGAAAAACGACCACAAAGACACAAACAGAAGCAAAGCCAGGGCAAACTGTGACAACAAGGACAGAAATCTGACTTTAGAGGTGCAAACTAAATGCAAAATGGCTGCTAGAGAGACAAAAAACTACGACAGAAAGATGAAAATGAACACAGACGAATGTAAAACGACCACATAGGCAAACACAACGACCAGAGAGAATAGAACCGACTAAAACAGCTGCAAAGACACACAAAATAAGAATAAACCAGCTAAAAAGAATCTATAAATCTAGTTTAATTATTTGGGGCAGCAAATGTTGCTGAAGCTGTAATAAACACGACCATCCAACACAAACAGGCCCAGAGTCTCTGTTGGACTGAAAAAGACCCAAACAGTTCACCTGTTAGTGTCAGAGCAGCTGGAGTCTAGGTCATGCTAGGCTAATGCTAACACTGAGGGGCTAGCTAACACCATCCAGAGCATCGTAACACCTTCTACAACTCAGATTGACTTAAACAATCCGGTCGTACTGACAGACTCGTCATCAAACTGAACAAGAAGCTCAAACCAGGACATCGGCTGGTTTCACGGTGGCTAATGCTACGCTAACGGTTAGCGGCTAAGTCAGGAGGCAGCCACAGATGAACCTGAAACGGAGTCTGGTTCATTAGCTGACCTGCTGCTGAGTAGAAGGGGCTCCCCAGGCGAGGCGGCGGTCCGATGGGTCTCAGCGGTGAACATCCATCCCCGGCTCCTCCCATCACGCCTCCATCCAGCAGGAACATCCCGTCTCCTCCTCCTGCTGCTCCTCCTCCCAGGTGCCTCCTGCTGCTGTACCTCCTCCCGGCCACGCCTCCTTCCTTGGTGCCGACCGGCTTGGCCAGCATCACCTCCACGGTGGCGCCGTCGATCTGGGCGCCGTTCATGAGGTTGAGCGCGGCGATGGCGTCGCTGCGGCAACGGTAGTGGACGAAGGCGTAGTCGGTCAGCTTCTTGACTCGCTCCACCGAGCCCGGCTTGAAGAAGGAGAACTCCTGACGAAGAGTCTCCTCCGTCGTGTCCAGCATCAGGTTACGGACCTGAAGGAGCAGAGAACAGAAGCTGAGGACTGGATGCTGGAAACAGTTTATATCTGGTAGCTTAGAGATGCTAAACAAGCACACAGCAGCATGAGATCAATGAGGAACCAAGGAGTCAACAACAGCCATTATAAATCAGCTGATCTCCATCCTCACTGCTCTGCTCTTCCATCCGACTCTGATGGACTCTGGCCTGCAGTCAGAGAACCTGGACTCCTAATGAACCGAACATCTGACAGAAGCAGTAAAACGCTGCGCTAATAAACCGACTCCTCTGAGAATCAGCTGGATTTCATGGCTTCTCCTCTCTGGACTCCGACTCCCATCAAACCCTAGATTTGCTGTGACTGATGAGGAGTGGAGTCTGAGGAGGAGAGCAGCAGGAATAAAGAGCTTTTAGGTTTGGCCCTCGGCAGTAATTGATCCCCTGGAGGCCCGACAGCCCCCTGCTGCTTCCTCACCTTTGATCTGAGCCAGCAGCTGAATATTCCACGGCTGAACTGAAACTCTGACCTGGAAAAGGACAGCGGTCGACCTGCTGACTCAAGTCGGCCTGAATTAGAGGGTTTATCTAAAGGAGTCGCTCCTCCAGGGTTCAGGAGGGTTTATAAAACCAGCCTCTGAAAGCCTCCTGGATCCACGTCTCCTCACTTCTGACCAATAAACGTTCACTAAAAGGACATAAACCTCTCACGTCTACTATAGTGTTTTATTTAATTTAAGCTGTGTTTTGAGAGGATGACAGTGACTCTGTTCAGGAGTAAAGTAGACACACACTGACTCCTCTCAGTTTGCCTATGAGCCTAAAAGCAGGGTCGCAGCACTGATGATGCTACAAACAGCATCACACATCTGGTTAACAAACACCTGGATGACCCCACAGCTAATGCTAGTGCTGTTTGTTGACTTCAGCTCAGCTTCAACACCCTGCAGTCACACCTGCTGATGGGAGAACTGAAGGAGATGAGTGTGAATCCTTACATCCATTCTTACATCACTCCTTCCTGACAGCACACAGCAGGTCAGGGTCTACAGCGCCCTCTGGTGGCCCAGACTGATCAGTACAGGGCTGAGTCAGCTCCCTGCTCCTCTTCACTTTGTACACAAATGATTGTGTAACAACACACTCAGGGAGCTTCATTATAAAGCTCTCTGATGACACAGCTATCATTAGCCTGCTGCACGCCGACGGTAGATCACAGAACAGAGGAATCATCCAGCGGTGTGACCAAAACCAACTTGTGCTGAACGTGAGGAGGACAGAGGAGATGATATCTGGTCCAAAGACTCGTGGTGACCACAGGCCAGTCAGGTGGGTTCATGCAGGTATCTGGGGTCCACAATGACAACACACTCAGCTGGAAGCCTCAGCGTCTTTACTTTCTACTGAGTGGAGCAGAGGATCATGTTGTTCTTCTACTGGGCTGCACTGGAGACCATCATCATCATCATCAGACACGGCGTTGAGGCCTGGTCCAGCAACCTGACTGCAGTCGAGGCCAAAGACTGGGGGTCAGGAACCATCCTTCCCTCCAGATGCCTAAAAGTCCGACCCGACCCACATTTCACACCATGAGTTACCAGCTCCTACCTTCCCACAGGAGACTCAGGGTACCCAGAACCAGGACCAGGACCAGGCTACAAAACCTCATCCATCAAACTGGTAAACAACCACAATAACTGTAGGCAATAAGCTACATGGTTTTTTCCTTTTTACACCTTGGAAACTGCAGCTGGTCGGAGTCGAGAAAAAATTTCCCCACATGGACAATAGAAGTAGATCTTCAAACACATACCACCAGGGTGTTTTCTGACTTTGCTCAGCAGTAAAATCCAAACGAAGAGCCTGGAATAAACCAGCTCCAACAAATCAAATATACATATATATATAGAACACAGACGTGGCAGTGAGTCTGTGTCACGGTTTTTACCAGGAAGCTGTACTTTCCTGTCATTTGTGACGACTGGATGAACAGAAATGTTTATTCTGCTTCAGTAATCCGCCCCAATTAAAGCTGCCGTGTTCTTTCCTGGCGGCAGCAGCTCCAGAGCTTCGGATCAACTCGTTCAATTAAACGCTCCTCCAGCCTGGACTTACGTAAAGCACTCGGACGCGCTGCATCACCTCCTCGTCCACGTCCTTCTCAGGCTCGGCCCAGTCGACCTGGATGGAGTGGCCCCACAGCTGGAAGGTTCCTGCATTGACAGAGCAGATAACGTTTATAAAGTACAGGAACAAATAGAAACGTACAGCGGAAAGAATGAGGTTATCCAGCAGTGGTTATTAGGTCTGTTAAAAACTATAAGAACAGTGTGATGCTGCTCCTCTGGATCCTACACACTGCTGTACATCATAACGTAGCAGCTGGAAGTACTGCAGACAATAGCTGGAGTTCAATGTAAAAAGTTTAGTAAATGAATACAGAATGCAAAGGTAGCAGGTGCAAAGGGGTAGACATTGTCAAGATTTTTAAATTTTGTAAATGTAACAGTGAGTGCTCCAGATTCTGTACATTTAATCTCAGGTATTTGAAAATTTAATTCCAGATATTTGTAGATTTTATTCCAGATATTTGTAGATTTTATTCCAGATATTTGTACATTTAATTCCAGATATTTGTACAATTAATTCCAGATATTTGTACATTTAATTCCAGATATTTGTACATTTAATTCCAGATATTTGTACATTTAATTCCAGATATTTGTAGATTTAATTCCAGATATTTGCACAATTAATTCCAGATATTTGTACATTTAATTCCAGATATTTGTAGATTTAATTCCAGATATTTGTAGATTTAATTCCAGATATTTGTAGATTTTATTCCAGATATTTGTACATTTAATTCCAGATATTTGTACATTTAATTCCAGATATTTGTACATTTAATTCCAGATATTTGTAGATTTTATTCCAGTTATTTGTACAATTAATTCCAGATATTTGTGCATTTAATTCCAGATATTTGTACATTTAATTCCAGATAATTGTACAATTAATTCCAGATGTTTTTAAATTTAATTCCAAATATTTGTAGATTTAATTCCAGATATTTGTACAGTTAATTCCAGATATTTGAACATTTAATTCCAATTATTTGTAAATTCAATTCCAGATATTCGTAAATTTAATTTCAGATTTTCCAAATTTAATTCCAGATATTTATCGATTTAATTCCAATTTTTGTAAATTTAATTCCAGATATTTTTAAATTTAATTCCAAATTTGTAAATTATATTCCAGATTTTGTAGATTTTATTCCAAATATTTGTAGATTTGATTCCAGATTTTTGTAACTTTAATTCCAGATTTTACTAATTTTATTCCAGATATTTATAGATTTAATTCGAAATTTGTAAATTTTATTCCAAATATTTGTAGATATAATTCCAGATATCTGTAGATTTAATTCCAGATTTTTGTAGATTTGATTCCAGATATTTGTAAATTTAATTCCAGATATTTGTAGATTTAATTCTAGATATCTGTAGATTTAATTCTAGACATCTGTAGATTTAATTCCAGATTTTGTAAATTTTATTCCAAATATTTGTAGATTTAATTCCAGATTTTTGTAAATTTAATTCCAGATTTTGCAAATTTAATTCCACATATTTGTAGATTCGATTCCAGATATTTGTAAATTTAATTCCAGATATTTGTAGATTTAATTCTAGATATCTGTAGATTTAATTCCAGATTTTGTAAATTTTATTCAAAACATTTGTACATTTAATTCCAGATTTTGCAAATTTAATTCCAGATATTTGTAGATTTTATTCCAGATATTTGTAGATTTAATTCCAGATATTTGTACAATTAATTCCAGATATTTGTAGATTTTATTCCAGATATTTGTAGATTTAATTCCAGATATTTGTACAATTAATTCCAGTTATGTGTAGATTTAACAGACACTTCCAGATCCTGTATATTTTACAGTATTTACGCTGTACCTGTGTGTTCAGACGCTGCAGCTGAACACAGTCTTATGCTTCCCAACAACAACAACCACATCCTGGCTGTTCTGTTTCAACGTGTCTGGTTTCCTTCTACAGTCGAACACATGAGAACTAAATAATCTTAAATATCCGCCGTCCTGATAAACTCTGCAGCTGCTGCCAGTTGAGCCTGAACTTTCAGCCAATCCAGAGCCTCCAGCGGCCGTGGAGCAGAGACTAAAAGATAAATCAATCAGATGGAGCCGAGTGTTTGAGGCTCACCCACATAAATCAATGCTCTACAGGAGTCGGCAGGAGAACGCTGATATTTATATACATCTATTAATCAATGTCCCTCCCTGAGTACGTCTGTGGGACTCAAACACAACTGGAAGCTGCATTAACTCTACTGATTTAAAGGTTATAGATCAGAAAACAGCTGATCTGAAGGTTTGATCAGCTCAGACTTGTGATCAGATGCTGCAGTGTTCAGTGTTCTGCCTCCCTCTGCTGGCAGAAATCTGCATTTTCCTCTTAATTCTGACCATAAATGAACAAAAATGAGTATTTATGCTTCGGTAAAAGAAACCCCAACAACAGTTTTATGTTTTATATCTACAGTAGCTTCTAAGTGTTTGTCCTCCACTGTTATTTTCAAGAGAAACCTCAAGTTGTTCATGTTTCCAGAGGCTTCTAACGGTCTTCGTGTTTCATTTTTAAATCATATCAGTTGATGTTGCCGTGAGAAGCGAGCCCACGGAGAGGGGAAACGAAGGCTACCAGGGATGAGCTTCCTCCTGGCCATGGCTGCAGCTTTGTGGGACTCGTACTCGACGAAGGCGAAGCCTCGGTTTCGGCTCTTGTCGGTGGAACTCGGATACACGATCACGTCCATCACGCCGTCTGTCACCTGGACACACAAACACAGGTAAGCAGAGGTGAGGGGGGCACAGTGAGCACAGGTGAACATGGAGGAAATGTGTGTTTTAAAGCCAGGAGTAACAACATCAGGGTTAAGTCTGATAGTTCCACCTTATTTAACTTTTACTGAATGTTTAAACTATCTGGCAACATGACAAACAGATAAAACAACAGCAAAGACTCACAGATTTGCAATTTGAGTGACAAAACAGCAACAAAAAAAACAGCTTTTAGACGTACTAAATGAGACGAAAAATGAGCAGGAAGAGATTAAAACGGACTAAAAGAGAAGAAAAAACTGACACAAAACCACCACAAAGAAAAGAACAGCGAATGTTTTAATGAATCTTTTTTCAGTTTAACCTGCAGGATGAAGGAAAGATGAAGTCAACAGTCATCCAATAGTCCAGTATTAATGTTAGAGATGTACTGACCTGTTGTCAAGAACCACACGAGATTTAGAAAGCTCAGTACCAGGATTATCAGCCACAGAATGACTACAAAGAGACACAAAACAACCACAAAGACACAAAACAACAACAAAGACACAAAAGAACTTTGTGGTTGTTTTGTGTCTATTTGTTGTTGTTTTGTGTCTATTTGTTGTTGTTTTGTGTCTCTTTGTTGTTGTTTTGTGTCTCTTTGTGGTTGTTTTGTGTCTCTTTGTTGTTGTTTTGTGTCTCTTTGTGGTTGTTTTGTGTCTCTTTGTGGTTTTTTTGTGTCTCTTTGTGGTTGTTTTGTGTCTCTTTGTTGTTGTTTTGTGTCTCTTTGTTGTTTTGTGTCTCTTTGTGGTTGTTTTGTGTCTCTTTGTTGTTGTTTTGTGTCTCTTTGTGGTTGTTTTGTGTCTCTTTGTTGTTGTTTTGTGTCTCTTTGTGGTTGTTTTGTGTCTCTTTGTTGTTGTTTTGTGTCTCTTTGTTGTTGTTTTGTGTCTCTTTGTGGTTGTTTTGTGTCTCTTTGTTGTTGTTTGTGTCCCTTTGTTGTTGTTTTGTGTCTCTTTGTTGTTGTTTGTGTCTCTTTGTTGTTGTTTGTGTCTCTTTGTTGTTGTTTTGTGTCTCTTTGTTGTTGTTTTGTGTCTCTTTGTTGTTGTTTGTGTCTCTTTGTTGTTGTTTTGTGTCTCTTTGTTGTTGTTTTGTGTCTCTTTGTTGTTGTTTTGTGTCTCTTTGAGGTCGTTTAGTGTGTCTTTGTTGTCGTTTTGTGTCTCTTTGAGGTCGTTTAGTGTGTCTTTGTGGTTGTTTTGTGTCTCTTTGTTGTTGTTTTGTGTCTCTTTGTGGTCGTTTTGTGTCTCTTTGTGGTTGTTTTGTGTCTCTTTGTTGTTGTTTTGTGTCTCTTTGTTGTTGTTTTGTGTCTCTTTGTGGTCGTTTAGTGTGTCTTTGTTGTTGTTTTGTCTCTTTGAGGTTGTTTTGTGTCTCTTTGTTGTTGTTTTGAGTCTCTTTGTTGTTGTTTTGTGTCTCTTTGTTGTTGTTTTGTGGCTGATAATCCTGGTACTGAGCTTCCTACATCTCACGTGTGGTTCTTGACAACAGGTCAGTTCATCTCTAACATTAATACTGGACTATTGGATGACTGTTGACTTCATCTTTCCTTCATCCTGCAGATTAAACTGAGAAAAGATTCACTAAAACATTCGCTGTTCTTTTCTTTCTTTGTCAACCATCAACTAAAGCCATTAAAGAGGATTTTAAAACGTGTCCAGGACTTCATCTCATCCGATATCCTGAGGGAGAGTTTACTTCTGCATCCATCTACCTCCGTTACCTTCTTCATCTCCTCCATGATCTCGTCCTTGTTCTTGTTCTTGGGAATCGACCCGATGAAGAGCCGACAGTTGTCCAGACTCACGCAGACCCCGATGAACTTCCCCGGTCGGACCTCGTAGTTGTCCAGCATCTGGATGGACCTCTGGGCTGCTTCTCTGGACCAGAACCGACAACCACAGACACATCAGTTTAACCAGCATGCATCAGAGCCTGGCTGGGTCACTATCCTGGAGCACAAATGTGGATCTTTATCTACATTTTTTAGATCCACCAGACTTTAACAGCAAGGATTCAGACATGTTTATCAGACTCAGGTCAAACTATCGTAATAATTCAAAGGTTCTCCTGTAATTTAAACTCATAATTAGTGTTTTAAATAAAGAAATCCACCTGCTAAAACTTCTTAAAGTAGATTTTTGAAATGTTTATCACTTTCAGGTGAACCTAGTGTCATATTTCTAAGGTGTTTTGTCATTTAAACTGACATTTACATTGTTTTAAATAAAGAAATCCACCTCCTGAGTGTATTTAAAGTGGATTTTTGGCATGTTTATCACACTAAAGTTGAACTAGTGTATGAATTTAAAGGTTTTCAATCATTTAAACTGATAATTAGTGCTATAAATACAGAAATCCACCTGCCGAGTGTATTTAAAGTTGATTTTTGGCATGTTTATCACACTGAAGTTCAATTAGCGTATGAATTTAAAGGTGTTCTGTCATTTAAACCTGTGATTACAGTGTTTTGGATGAAGAAATCCACCTGCCGAGATTTTAAAAAGTTGATTTTTGACATGTTTATCGTCCTAAATTTAAACTAGTGTAATAATTTGAAGGTCTGTGGTCACTTAAACTGATATTTTCATTGTTGTAAATAAAGGAATCCAGCTGCTGAAAGTATTTAAAGTTGATTTTTGGCATGTTTATCACACTAAAGTTGAACCAGTGGATGAATTTAAAGGTGTTCTGTCCTTTAAACCGGGGATTCCAGTGCTTTGGAGACTATTTCAGGTTGATGTTTGACGTTTTTAAGAAGCAAACTGAAACTTCAGTCACATTCTTTGATGCTATTCAAGTAAAGCGACCTATACTGATGACTATCTGGGCTCCTACATGAGAAAACACGCCCTGACTTCCTGAACATGCTCTGACGTCACCTGTTGGTGTACATGACGAAGGCGTAGCCGCGGTTCTCCCCGCTGAACTCCATCATCAGCCTGAACTCGTAGATCTTGCCGGCCCTCTCGAACAGAGGGACCAGGTCGTCTTCGTACATGTCTCTGGGAATCTTCCCCACGAAGACCTCGCAGCCCCGAGGAGGAGGCTGGCCCTCCCAGCCTGGACCCACAGAGCACCGGGTGTCAGCACAGTTCTGGCTTTAGCTTCACTTTAACCGTCTGACAGTAATTAGAAATAAACTGGTGGAAATGTCAGAGCTGTTTGAAGATGAGACAACACTTCTTAAAAAGACGAAGCACCTAAAACAGTAGAAAAGCAATAAGATGCAGGTACTGAAATAAAATATGTGAGCTAAAGTCAGGCTAGAATAGAAGAAGACAAAGTGAAGCTGGCTAATACAAAAGGTATTAAGTAATATCACACACGAAAATGAAATACTGCACCTGATAAACGTGAGAAAAATGAACTACGGCACATTTTATTGACGTGAAAATTCAATATTACATCCGAAAAACTAAAAGAGAACGCATTAATACGCATTACATCAAACTAAAATGACAAATTACACATTACACTGACATGAAAATTAAATATTGCAGTTGATATAAGAGAGAAAAATGAACTACCACACATTATATTCAGATAAAAATCAAATTTTGTCACCTGAAAATGAGATAAAAGTTAAATATTGCACCTGAAAATGAAAAGAAAATGAAATACTGCACCTGTTGAAAGAGAAAAAATGAACCACGGCACATTTTATTGACGTGAAAATTCAATATTAGATCCGAAAAACTAAAAGAGAACGCATTAATATGCATTACATCAAACTAAAACGACAAATTACACGCTACGTTGACATGAAAATGAAATACTGAACCTGAAGAAAGAGATAAAAATGAAATATTGTCACCTGAAAATGAAATACTGCACCTGTTGAAAGAGGAAAAAATGATCTACTGCACTTTATATTGAGATAAAAATGAAATAGCGCACCTGAAAAATTAAAAGAAGATGCAGCGTTGCACATTAGATGAAGTTAAAATGAAAAACTTCATATTACATCGACATTAAAACTAAATATTGCACATTAGTGTGACATCAACACGACATACTTCACTTTATATCGACATAATAATGAACTACTGCACATCACTGTTTCTATTTGGACTGTTTAATCTTATTCCTTGGACCAGCATGAATAAAGTATCCGTCCATCTCTATCGTCCAGGTGTTGTGTGACGTACCTGGCGGCGGCCCCCCGTACTTCCTCTGGCCGTTCTCCTGCACCATGTTGTACCCGGTCCTCTCCATCAGGGCCAGCAGAGCCATCTCCTTGGAGCAGGAGGCGTTGAAGTCGTCCCTCCCCAGAGGACGAGCCTCCAGGTCCCCGTCCACGTCCCCGTCGGACTCTCGGTCAGAATCTGTCCAACGAAGCCACAGTTAGCCGCCGTCTCCTTCGTCTGGTCGCGCGATGGATAAACCAGATGTTTAACCACCTCAGAACGTTAAATATCCGCTTCAAAACCTCTACTTTTCCTCTGATCCACTGCTCTGACTGAGCTTCTGAAGGTGCTGGAATGACCATAAACTAGTGGATATAACGGCCAATTAATCGCCTAATTCATCAATACTTGTCTTTTAAAGGAAAGCAGTTCTTCTCGAGTGACTCCAGTTAAAAGTCAGAGTTGTTTCATGTTTTTAAAAGGCAAAAAAATGAGAAATTAAAGACTGAAAACACGAAGTTAGAGATTAAACGAGTTTAAATGACCGTGTTCAGATAAAAGACGACAGGAAAACCTGACACAAAGGCGACGTCTGACTCTATTTAATCCATTAAAGTCATTAAACGAAGACAGATAACTCATTTAGACTTTTAAAACCTGATCTGACCTCCTCATATTTGATTAAATAACAAAGCAATTCAGCACCAAGCACAAAAATGTCAAATTCAAATCAAAAAACTGAACTTTTACTGCAGTTTGCTGCTCTCACAGAGTTTCTAGAGGTCCTGAAGCGACCAGTTTATTAATAGATTAGTGGATTTAACAATACAAGAGTCAATTAATCATTTAATTCATCAATACATGCAGCTTTATCCAAACTCAAGTCAAGTTAATTCATATCAAAACAAGAAACTGACGACTTATAATGCAAAGCAGAGATTAATTTAACATTTAACTACATTTAATCTGTTAAAATCACCTCGATGCCAAACAGAAATGAAAAAAACTTAACTTTTACTGTAAATTCTGCTGTTGACTAACTTTCCGACAGGGTTGAAATCACAACTTCTTCATCAGATCAGTGAGCTGACAGAACATTAATTCATTCTAGTGTCAACAAAACAAAAGGAGGATTTAAAGCTGACTTTATGTGATCTCTAAAAACAGAAAACAGCACTTTAAGACGGATATTCCTCCAAAATGTCTTCATTTTAAATATATATAACATCTGAGCAGGACTTGATTGGTTTTATTCAACTTTCCCTCACTGGTTTTACCACTTTGAGTGTATAATATTGCATTTATTACCTTGTTTAGCTGTAATATTTAGCTAGCTTGCTAATTTCCAACTGAAAACCATTTTTATGACCTTCCAAGGATTTCTATTTGCACCTTTTGGCACTAAAGAGCGACAACAAACAGCAATAAGAAGAAATTAATTATCTAACTAAATTTATACAAGTTTAAAATTAAAAAAATAAGCCGCACCAGCAGCGGTTAGCTAACTTAGCTAAGTTAGCTAGCCTGTATGCTAGCGGCTCTCCAACGGTAACTTTAGCTTCCCCCGGTAAACTTCTCCCAGCCGACAGTTAGCTCGTTAAAGTTTAACGTAGCTGCATCAAATAAACTCTTACCGCTCCGGTCCAGAGCCATTTCTCCTCCCGGCGAATCGTTACTTCCTCAAACACCGTCTAACACCGACAACCGGCGACGTTCCACCGACAAACTTCACCGGGAAAAGAGGGAGTCTAACCTGATAACGGCTCCTCCAATCAGCAGGCCGAGATTCTGAATGGCGTGACGTTTACCCCGTTTCAGCCAATCAGTACGTTCATTTAGAGTCCGGAAGGCGGGACAGCATGCGTGAGTAAATACCTTTCCCTCCCAAAAATAAAATAAAATAAAAATAAAACGATAAAACTAAACAAATAAATAAATAAATACACACATTATTAAAGTGAGATAGAAACGTGCAGTGTTTATCTTGAAAAGTATGATTAAATTAAATCAACTGAACTTGAAAAAGTGTAATGTTCCCCTTCTAAAAATAAAATAAAATAAAATAAAAAGTATTATTAATTCAGAAAAAATACCCAGAAAAAAGTGCACGATCCTCATGTAAAATAAAATAAAAAGAAAAGTAAACTAATATATATCATACTAATAGAATGAACTAGAAAAAGGTGCAATGTTCCTCTTGTAAAATAAAATAAAATATATTATAAATGAATAAAAATATGATAAAAAAAAAAGGTGTAAAAAAATTAATAAAACAAATAAATGGATGTAATAAAATATCATACAAATTTAAATAAATGTAATACAAACAATAAAGTGTATTACAAATTAATAAAATGAACTAGAAAAATGTGCAATGTTCCTCTTGTGAAGTAAAATAAATATAAATATAATGGAGAACAAAATAAAAATCTGAACTAGAAAAGAAATGCAATATTCCCCTTCTAAAAATAAAATAGAACATAAGTTATAAATTAATAAAATGCACTAGAACACAAGTGCATTGTTCTCTCAAAAAAAATAAAAAAATAAAATGTTTTTTAAAAATATAAAACACACAAAAAATAAGTTGAATAAAATTAAAGAAAGAATCAAATTAAATTTAAATAAATCAAAACAAAATAAATGAGACTGAATGAAATGAAAAGACAGGATGCAAAAATAAATTAAAGAACAAAAGAAAATAAATGTAAACAGAATGAAAAATCATTCTGAAAAATATCCACAATAAAACTAATAAATTAAATAAATATATGTAATAAAATTAAATTAATAAAGCTAATTTAAAAAGTAGCTCACATAATAAAAATGAACTAAAAACAATAAAATAAATAGAACAAAGCAAATATAATAAATACAATACAAGTAAATAAAATAAAAAAGAATAAAAATGACCAGAACAACAAGAGCATCAGAGCAGCAGGTGATGATGCTGACAGCAGTTTATTCAGTCTGATGTTTATTGTTTATTGTTTACAGAGCTCAGGGTGGAACAAACAAACAGACGTGACCCGGTGGTTCTCTCTGGCTCCAGCTCAGCTCATGAAGCCATCCAGATGAGGAACGGCAGCAGAGCAGTCAGCAGGACGAAGGCGACGCTCGCAGCTCGCAGGTACAGCAGCAGGCCCAACGCCAGCAACGCCGTCGCCTTGGCAACACGCCGACTCAGCAGCAGACTCCTCACCGTCTTACAGAACTGAAGAAGGAGGAAAACTCTGAGTGGTCGTCGTCTCTGAGATGATCTGGAGTCGTTTAGTGCCTCTTTTTAGTCATTCTGAGCTTCCGTGTCGTAGTTTTGTGCACTTTGTGGCAGTTTTGCATCATTTGTGGTCATTTTGCATTTCTTTAGATAGTTTTTGTGCCTCTCTGTGCTCATTCTGCATCTATTTCTGGTAGTTATGTGTCTCTATGTGTTCATTTTGCATCCCATTTTAGTTGTTTTGTGTCTTTTGGTGGTTATTTTAACATCCTTTGTGGTCATTTTGCATCCCTTTCTAGTAGTTTTGTAACTCTTTGTGGTTATTCTGCATTATATATGGTCATTTTGTGTTGTTTGTGGTCATTTTAATCATTTGTAGTTGTTTTGTGCCCTTTTTGTGCTCATTTTCCTTCCTTCTCTAGTCGTTTGTGTCTCTTTGTGATCATTTTGCATCATGTATGGTCATTTTGGGTTGTATGTGGTCATTGTGTTTTATCATTTTTTATTTTTAGTGTCATATGTGCATTTTTGTGGTAGTTTTCACTCATTTGTGCTCATTTTCCTTCCTTTTCTAGTAGTTTTGTGTTGTTTTGTGGTCATTTTGCATCATCTATGGTCACTTTGTGTTGTTTTGTGGTCGTTTTGTGTTGTTTTGTGGTCGTTTTGTGTTGTTTTGTGGTCGTTTTGTGCATCATCTGTCCCCACACTGACCACCACCACCATGCTACCAACCAGCAGACGTCTCTCAGGACCACCTTTGCTTCCTTCCAGTGTGTTCACAGCGACTCTTTCTCAGGCGGATCATTAGAAACCAGTCGGACTGCGTCTCCGGTATTTAATTAATCAGTATTTCTCCATCAGAGCAGGAACAAAGCAGCCTTCAGCTGCTGCTGCTGCAACACCAGAGATTAACCCAATTACATGACCTGAGTCATGATCTCTGATAATCTGCTCTGCTGGACCGAAGGCTGGAGGTGAACCGGACTGGTCCACAGGAAACAGGAGGGAAACCATGAGGGAAACCATGAGGGGAACCATGAGGGGAACATGAGGGGAACCATGAGGGAAACCATGAGGGAAACATGATGGTACTGAGAAATACGGCATGTGGAGAGTACTTCTAGTAGTACTTAGAATCATAGTTAGTACTTAAACTGATAGATAGATAGTACTTTCACTGATCGATAGTACTAAGACTGATAGATAGTACTTAAACTGATAGTACTTAGACTGATAGTACTTAAACTGATAGTACTTAAACTGATAGTACTTAGACTGATAGTACTTAAACTGATAGTACTTAGACTGGTAGTACTTAGACTGATAGTACTTAGACTGGTAGTACTTAGACTGATAGTACTAAGACTGATAGTACTCAGACTGATAGATAGTACTAAGACTGGTAGTACTTAGAATCATAGTTAGTACTCAGACTGATAGTACTTCGACTGATAGTACTTAGACTGATAGTACTTAGACTGGTAGTACTTAGACTGATAGTACTAAGACTGATAGTACTCAGACTGATAGATAGTACTAAGACTGGTAGTACTTAGAATCATAGTTAGTACTCAGACTGATAGTACTCAGACTGATAGTTAAATAGTACTCAGACTGATAGTACTAAGACTGATAGTACTTAGACTGATAGTACTTAGACTGGTAGTACTTAGACTGATAGTACTAAGACTGATAGTACTCAGACTGATAGATAGTACTAAGACTGGTAGTACTTAGAATCATAGTTAGTACTCAGACTGATAGTACTAAGACTGATAGTACTCAGACTGATAGATAGTACTAAGACTGGTAGTACTTAGAATCATAGTTAGTACTCAGACTGATAGTACTCAGACTGATAGTTAAATAGTACTCAGACTGATAGTACTAAGACTGATAGTACTCAGACTGATAGATAGTACTAAGACTGGTAGTACTTAGAATCATAGTTAGTACTCAGACTGATAGTACTCAGACTGATAGTTAAATAGTACTCAGACTGATAGTACTAAGACTGATAGTACTTAGACTGATAGTACTCAGACTGATAGTTAAATAGTACTTAGACTGATAGTACTTAGACTGATAGTACTTAGACTGATAGTACTCAGACTGATAGTTAAATAGTACTTAGACTGATAGTACTTAGACTGATAGTACTTAGACTGATAGTACTTAGACTGATAGTACTTAGACTGATAGTACTTAAACTAATGGTTAGATAGTACTTAGACAGATAGTTAGATAGTACTTAGACTGATAGTACTTAGACTGGTAGTACTGATTCCTCTGATGTTCCCGGCGTCCGTCGGCTCACCTGGAAGGTCTGGAAGCTCATGTTGGTCCCGTATCTGCAGTACATGACGTAGTGCTCACAGTTGTACCACAGCAGGCTGTAGGCCACGTTCCCCAGCAGCCTCTCGGCTCTGCAGGCCACCGCCTCCTCCTGCAGCGCCGCCCGGCTGCACATCTGCAAACACAGGCCACCGTTACAGCGCTGTGTAGAGCATGTGAGACAGAAATAGTGTATGTTAAAGCACCTTGTCCATGGGGTTCACCAGAATCTCTGATCCGTAGGCGAAGTCCTCCACCGAGTCCACTCTGATGCTGCCACACTGAACACACAAGTTCCATAGCATCACAAAAACCACCCAGAAATATAACCAGAAAACAACCTCAAAGAGACACAACATGAGACCAGCCACACAAACGTCTGCATCAGTGTGTTCAGTTCAGACTATAACAACCATCAGGTCTCCCTCTGTACCTTGGCCAGTACTCCCAGTATGAGTCTGGTGTTGGTCACCACCTGCTTGATCCTAAACTGGTCACTGGAGACGACAGGCAAAATGTCCGGGATGAAGTGAGCAACTCTGGAGGGAAGGAAGGAAAGATGGAGGAGGAGAGGAAACATTTAAATCAGCAACACTCATTTTACCTGAGACAGAGTCACAAAACAACAACAAAGAGACACAAAACAACAACAAAGAGACGCAAAACAACAACAAAGAGACACAAAACAACAACAAAGAGACACAAAATAACAACAAAGAGACACAAAACAACAACAAAGAGACACAAAACAACCACAGAGACACAAAACAACAACAAAGACACACAAAAAAACAACAAAGGGACACAAAACAACAACAAAGAGACACAAAACAACAACAAAGAGTCACAAAACAACCACAAAGAGACACAAAACAACAACAAAGAGACACAAAACAACCACAAAGACACACAAAACAACAACAAAGAGACACAAAACAAGAACAAAGAGACACAAAACAACCACAGAGACACAAAACAACAACAAAGACACACAAAAAAACAACAAAGGGACACAAAACAACAACAAAGAGACACAAAACAACAACAAAGAGACACAAAACAACCACAGAGACACAAAACAACAACAAAGACACACAAAACAACAACAAAGAGACACAAAACAACAACAAAGAGACACAAAACAACCACAAAGACACACAAAAAAACAACAAAGGGACACAAAACAACAACAAAGAGACACAAAACAACCACAAAGAGACACAAAACAACAACAAAGACACACAAAACAACAACAAAGAGACACAAAATAACAACAAAGAGACACAAAACAACAACAAAGAGACACAAAACAACAACAAAGAGACACAAAAAAACAACAAAGAGACACAAAACAACAACAAAGAGACACAAATCAACAACAAAGAGACACAAAACAACCACAGAGACACAAAACAACAACAAAGACACACAAAAAAACAACAAAGGGACACAAAACAACAACAAAGAGACACAAAACAACAACAAAGAGACACAAAACAACCACAAAGAGACACAAAACAACAACAAAGAGACACAAAACAACCACAAAGACACACAAAACAACAACAAAGAGACACAAAACAACAACAAAGAGACACAAAACAACCACAGAGACACAAAACAACAACAAAGACACACAAAAAAACAACAAAGGGACACAAAACAACAACAAAGAGACACAAAACAACAACAAAGAGACACAAAACAACAACAAAGAGACACAAAACAACAACAGCACAAACTGGATTTGATTTATTTTATCACAGAAACCAGCGACCAATCCCCTCCTTGCTCCATGATGACGTCTGACCAATCAGGAGGCAGCGTCCTGACTCACCTGTCTCCTCCCAGGTAGATCCCAAAGTGGGTGAAGAGAGTTCGAGGGACTTCAAGCAGATCTCCTCTCCTGAACATCAAGTCATATTTGCTCTTCTCCACTTCCTGGTTCTTCTTCTCCACTTCCTGGTTCTTCTTCTCCACTTCCTGGTTCTTCTTCTTCTTCTGCTCTTCCTGTGGCGGTGTGAGCGTCGCCGTGGCGATGGCGATCAGAGCGAGGAGCTGTGGAGGAAACATGTCGAGGATCTGAAGGAGAAACAGCCGCTGTGGTTTTATGGAGCTGATGGGAGGAGTCAGAGGATTACACACTGTAACTACACACATCACAACAGACACACACTGTAACTACACACCACAACAGACACACACTGTAACTACACACACCACAACAGACACACACTGTAACTACACACCACAACAGAGACACACTGTTACTACACACCACAACAGACACACACTGTAACTACACACACCACAACAGACACACACTGTAACTACACACCCCAACAGACACACACTGTAACTACACAACACAACAGACACACACTGTAACTACACACCCCAACAGACACACACTGTAACTACACAACACAACAGACACACACTGTAACTACACACCACAACAGACACACACTGTAGCTACACACCACAACAGACACACACTGTAACTACACACCACAACAGACACACACTGTAACTACACACCACAACAGACAC
Source organism: Dascyllus trimaculatus (assembly GCA_024666655.1). Lineage (NCBI taxonomy): Eukaryota > Metazoa > Chordata > Actinopteri > Pomacentridae > Dascyllus > Dascyllus trimaculatus. Next base: position 1,280,276 of record CM045467.1, on the reverse strand, counting down.
ACACTGTAACTACACAACACAACAGACACACACTGTAACTACACAACACAACAGACACACACTGTAACTACACATCACAACAGACACACACTGTAACTACACACCACAACAGACACACACTGTAACTACACACCACAACAGACACACACTGTAACTACACACCACAACAGACACACACTGTAACTACACACCACAACAGACACACACTGTGTAACTACACACCACAACAGACACACACTGTAACTACACACCACAACAGACACACACTGTAACTACACAACACAACAGACACACACTGTAACTACACACCACAACAGACACACACTGTAACTACACAACACAACAGACACACACTGTAACTACACACCACAACAGACACACACTGTAGCTACACACCACAACAGACACACACTGTAACTACACACCACAACAGACACACACTGTAACTACACACCACAACAGACACACACTGTAACTACACACACAACAGACACACACTGTAACTACACAACACAACAGACACACACTGTAACTACACATCACAACAGACACACACTGTAACTACACACCACAACAGACACACACTGTAACTACACACCACAACAGACACACACTGTAACTACACACCACAACAGACACACACTGTAACTACACACCACAACAGACACACACTGTAACTACACACCACAACAGACACACACTGTAACTACACAACACAACAGACACACACTGTAACTACACATCACAACAGACACACACTGTAACTACACATCACAACAGACACACACTGTAACTACACACCACAACAGACACACACTATCGGTACACAACAGACACACACTGTAACTACACAACACAACAGACACACACTGTAGCTACACACCACAACAGACACACACTGTAACTACACACCCCAACAGACACATACTGTAACTACACAACACAACAGACACACACTGTAACTACACACCACAACAGACACACACTGTAACTACACACCACAACAGACACACACTGTAGCTACACACCACAACAGACACACACTGTAGCTACACACCACAACAGACACACACTGTAGCTACACAACACAACAGACACACACTGTAGCTACACACCACAACAGACACACACTGTAATTACACACCACAACAGACACACACTGTAGCTACACACCACAACAGACACACACTGTAACTACACACCACAACAGACACACACTGTAACTACACATCACAACAGACACACTCTTTGTGTCGTTGTGTGTTTCTTTGTTCTTTGTGTGTCTCTTTGTGTCGTTGTGTGTCTCTTTGTGTCGTTGTGTGTTTCTTTGTTCTTTGTGAGTCTCTTTGTGTTATTGTGTGTCTCTTTGTGTCGTTGTGTGTCTCTTTGTGTGTCTCTTTGTGTCGTTGTGTATCAGACCTGGACTCTGCTTCAGCTGCTCAGCCTTCAGGATTATTTTATGAAGCAACTCGTCTGTTTGTCAACTCTTTCACACGGTGTTCGTTCAGCAACACAACGTCAGCTGTGTGTCACGGAGACACAACTACACACAAAGACACAACCTGAGACGTGAACATTTGTGTTTTGTGTTTTTATTTCATGGTGATGTTGAATCTTTCCTCGTCATTAATCAACGGAGCCGCTGTTCATGTTGTTGTAGTTCCTCCGATCACCAGCAGGTGGAGTCAAACCACAGGGAGCAGTTAGAGACGCCCTGGACTGGACCAGAGGAAGACAGCAGGCTGTACCTCGTTACTACAGGGGTTTATTTAATGGGTTTATGGTTGTTCTGTTAGTTCTTACTGGGAAATGTCATTTTATTTTCTTTATTTAATTTATTTGATTATTCTAAGATCAAAGAAAAAACATTTACAAATTAAAGTAAATAAAAAACACAATTTAAACACATTTTTAAATAAATAAATAGAAATATATTGAATATTTGGGGGTTAAATTAGGAAGCTCTTGTTTTAAACTAAAATAAATCTTTAAAAACATGTGTAAAATAAATACATCTAAAAAATGTGGAATCATATAATAATAGATAAAATAAAGGCAAATATCAGCAAAATAATGATTTTTGGGGGATTTAAATACCATATTTATTAAAAATAATAAATTATAATCATATGTAAATAAATAAAAACAACTCTTTATCAGTAAAAACAGACTTTTGATGATTTATTTACTTTTTATTATTATTTAACTTAATATTTTTAAGGTGATTTTACTGGATGTCATCTGTAATTTAACACTTAATTATTATTTACCATTTTCCAATAATTAATTCTTCTTAATAACAGCAAATATCTGTGAAGTCATTTTATTTTTTGTTGATTTAAAAACAGCAAAAATGTGTAATATTGAATGTTGTTGAATGAAAAGAACCAGTTAGCATTAGTGAAATAAAATACAGCTGTTTTATTTTTATTTATTCAGGGTAAATATTTACATTAAGACTTCGTTTCTTTCTGTTTATTATCTGCAATTAAACAAAACTGAGAAAACAGAAAAATTACAGTAAAACCTTTATTTTTAGAGCACAATAAATTAAATTAGTTTATTTATTCATTAGTTGAATCACATTTTTCATATTTATTCATTTTCCCAGATGCGTTCCTGTTTTTTGGAGGAGACACAACCAAACTGTTATTTTCAGGGATTTTATTTTATTTTTTCGGTCTGATTCATCAGAGAACACCTTCAGAATAAAAGCGTGTGATTAAAGACGAGTCGACTCCGCTTCCACTTCCTTTATTTACACGGTAAAAACGGTACAAAGTGTTACAGAGCTGTAAAAATAGATTCTGTACAAACGTCTGAGACTGTTACCAACAGTCTGGTCGTGGATCTATGTACAGATATTTACATGGGGGCCTCTTAAAGGGCCGGCGGCATGTTTCCTGGATGCTAACGTTGCTAATGCTAACCACAGTGGAGGAGGCCGAGGCTGGCGTCTCCTAGCTGGCCATCCACAGGGTGAAGGGGACCAGGACGGCCGGAAGAACGGTGCCGGACGAGAACCCCGAACACATCACGGACATCAGGCCCAGCAGAACCGCCAGGACCACGTTCCTCTGGTCCCGGATCAGAGACTTGAGCCACTCGCAGAACTGCAGAGACCAAGAAGAGGAAAGGAGGTTTCATTAAGGCAGGTGGAAGACCAAGTCCAGGACACACCAAGAAGGTTCCCGTCAAAGAACCTCATAGGGGGGGCAGTGAAACCAGAACCTGGTCCAGAACCCGCTGTGACCTTAGACTGTAAAACCTCCAAACATCTCAGAGAACTGGGATCAGTTGTAGTCTGGTTCTACACAGGTTCTAGTCTGGTTCTACAGAGGTTCTAGTCTGTTTCTAGACTGGTTCTACACAAGTTCTACACAGGTTCTAGTCTGGTTCTACAAAGGTTCTAGACTGGTTCTACAAAGGTTCTAGACTGGTTCTACAGAGGTTCTAGTCTGTTTCTAGACTGGTTCTACACAGGTTCTAGTCTGGTTCTACACAGGTTCTGGTCTGGTTCTACACAGGATCTAGTCTGTTTCTAGACTGGTTCTACACAGGTTCTAGTCTGGTTCTACATAGGGTTTACTCTGGTTTTGGATCTGGCTTTAGACTGCGGTATTGGACTAGGTTTCAGACTGGTCCCGGGACAGTGTCAAACTGCTTTCAGAATAGTGGTTTTGGACTATTTTACTGGTTAGACTGGAACTGGTTTTGGACCGGCCTCGGACTCCCTTTAGACTGGTTTGGACATTAGACTGAAGTTGACGGGATTCTGGGCTGGTTCTGAACTGGTTTTGAACATTGCTGTGGACCACTTTAGTCTGGTATCTGACTGAGTTTAAGAATGATTTTGGACCTGGTTTTGAACTTTATAATGGACTTGGTTTTAGACTGAAGCTGGACTTAACTACAGACCTGGTTTCAGCTGATGGTTTTAATTGCACTGGTTTCTGACTTGCTTTCAAGATGGTTTTAGAGTGTTATGGACCTGGTTTTGGGCTGTGTATTGGATTTGTTTTGGACTGGATCTTAGAATGTTTTGGGAAAAGGTTTTGGACTAGTTTTAGCCTTTGAACTGGTTTCTGGACTGTTTCGGGACCAGGTTTTGGACTAGTTTTAGCCTTTGAACTGGTTTCTGGACTGTTTCGGGACCAGGTTTTGGACTAGTTTTAGCCTTTGAACTGGTTTCTGGACTGTTTCGGGACCAGGTTTTGGACTGGCTTTGAGCTTTGTATTTGACTTGTTTTGGACAGTGGCTTTGGGCCAGTTTTAGGTTGATCTGGATCTGGTTTTGTACAGGGTCATGATGTGGGTTTGGACTCTGTATTGGACTAGCTTTAGACCACCACTGAACTGATTTGAGACCTGGTTCTGGACTTGGTTCTGGACTTGGTTCTGGATATTTCTGACACATTTAAAGGAACCAGATCAAAACAAACCCTGATGCAGCCTGAAACAGAAAATCAGAAAACCTCCAAAGTAAAACCAGAACAAACGACCCCTGAACCCAGAGTGAAGGACTGTCCTGGTCTGGCGAGTCCTGCCTCGGACCTCGTAAAGGACTAGGGGGTCCCTGAGCTGCTGTTTGTTTAACTGGAGCCTCTGAGGCCCTTTAAAAGCTGCCGTTGGCTCCTTTAATGAACTCGACTGTTCAGGTCGAAATTACAGGAAGTGAAACCCGATCAGGGAAAGTCTGGGAGCCGCAGGAGGAACAAAGTCTGGTCTTCAGCACCAGGTCCAGGTCCTGGAACGGTAGAGGTCCACATCTACCCAGATCATTACTGCCAGTCTGGGTTTTCACCAGCGAGACTTAACATCAAAACACGTGGAACTTTTTAAAATGGCTGACTTAGTTTTAGTGGTGTTAAACCTGGATCTGGACCTTGTTTTAGACTGGTTTGAAACTGGTTTAAGGCTTGGTTACAGTCTGGTTTTAGACTGGTATTAGACCTGGATCTGGACCTCGTTTCAGACTGGTTTAAGGCTTGGTTGTAGTCTTGTTTTAGGCTGGGTCTGGACTTGGTTTAAACTTGGTTATGGAATGGTTTTTTGCCGTTTCAGACTGGTTTTAGACTTTTTTTTAGGACCGGTTTTGTACATGGCTTAAATCAGTGTTGGACCTGGTTTTATGCAGGTTTGGAGCTTAACGTTAGACTGGTTTTAAACTGGTTTTAAACTGGATTTAAACTGGTGTTGGACTTGGATTAGGACTAGGTTCGACTGTCTAAACTCTGCATGTTCCATCCGTGTTCGTTTAGAATCGTGCCGACTGACAAACTGAGCTCACACGGCCACGCTAGCAGCTCTGGGAGGCTAAATGCTAGCAGCCCTGAGAGGCTAACCGCTAGCAGCCCTGAGAGGCTAACCGCTAGCAGCCCTGAGAGGCTAACCGCTAGCAGCTCTGAGAGGCTAACCGCTAGCAGCTCTGGGAGGCTAAACACTAGCAGCTCTGAGAGGCTAACCGCTAGCAGCTCTGAGAGGCTAACCGCTAGCAGCTCTGGGAGGCTAACTGCTAGCAGCTCTGGGAGGCTAAACGCTAGCAGTTCTGAGAGGCTAAATGCTAGCATCAGCTCACAAACACAAAAAATATCCTGCAACAAACACAAACAGAAAAAGTGACGCCGCTGATCGGAGCAGAAACGGAGAACGTCACCAAACATCTCATTACATCTTTACCCAAACATGAATCTGTAGCTCGAACCACATTCTGTAAAAACAAAACACGTGGTGCAGCTCGGTTCAAACGGGAACTGAAACATCCTGAGAGGGTTCGGGTTGAACTGCAGGCAGTGTTTCCACAGAGAGACTGAGAGGAGGATCCAACCTACTGGATCCATAAAATGAAGAACCAGAGAACAGAGGACACAGTAGCTGGAGATACATCCAGCATGGAGGAACATCCAGTAGCTGGAGATACGTCCAGCATGGTGGAACATCTAGTAGCTGGAGATACATCCAGCATGGAGGAACATCTAGTAGCTGGAGATACATCCAGCATGGAGGAACATCTAGTAGCTGGAGATACATCCAGCATGGAGGAACATCTAGTAGCTGGAGATACATCCAGCATGGAGGAACATCTAGTAGCTGGAGATACATCCAGCATGGAGGAACATCTAGTAGCTGGAGATACATCCAGCATGGAGGAACATCTAGTAGCTGGAGATGCATCCAGCATGGAGGAACATCTAGTAGCTGGAGATGCATCCAGCATGGAGGAACATCTAGTAGCTGGAGATACATCCAGCATGGAGGAACATCTAGTAGCTGGAGATACATCCAGCATGGAGCAACTGGAGATACATCCAGCATGGAGGAACATCTAGTAGCTGGAGATACATCCAGCATGGAGAAACATCTAGTAGCTGGAGATACATCCAGCATGGAGGAACATCTAGTAGCTGGAGATACATCCAGCATGGAGGAACATTCTAGTAGCTGGAGATACATCCAGCATGGAGAAACATCTAGTAGCTGGAGATACATCCAGCATGGAGGAACATCTAGTAGCTGGAGATGCATCCAGCATGGAGGAACATCTTCCTACAGCTAATGAGTCTGGAGAGGCTGGAACATGGAGGTAGATCAACAAAACGACAACGAAGAGACACACAAACGACAGAAACAAGAAAAAACCGAAGAAATCTAGACGCAAACCACAAACGAGGCACAAAAACTACAAGAACCGGACACGAAACGGCAAAAACGAGGCCGAAAACAAGAAGAACAAGACGCCCGAATGGAACAAACGTTCAAAAAAAGTTAAAAACGAGACACGAAGCTAAAAAAGTGGGACACAAATCAGCCAAAGTGCGACAGGAAACTACCAAAATAAGACGCAAAAAACCCAAAAATAAGCTACAAAATAAGAGAGAGGCCAAACATTCTGAACGCTGCTGATTCCAGCTTTCGTCTGGAGCTCTTAGGGTTAAACGTGGCCTCATCGATCGGCTCTGAGCTGCAGTGAATCTGGTTTCAAATCCTCCAGTTGCTCGTTTTCGGCTGCTGAACCTGACAGTCGGAGTCTGCTGGCAGCTCTCAATGCGCCTCTTGTTCTCAGGACTTTTCCGAGCAGCGACCCAGATTTTCCTCCCGGCCTTTAAAAAACTCTCCTTCAGACGCTGCTGAGAGCTGAGGGTTTGTTTCTGAGCTCAGCCGAACCCAGTTAATGACAGACGTCTGCAGCGACGCACAAACACAAGATTTGTGTTGTTTGACGTTTCATCAGAGCGAGTCTCTGCTGCGGTTTGGTTCTTCATCGTCACTTCAGTCGCACAAACATCTGTGAGGATTTCATTTTCAGTGACTAAGACGACCGACAAGACCCAAAACAAGACTCACAAACAACAGAAGCAAGACGTGAAACCATGAAAACGAGACAGGAGGAGAATAAAAACGACACAAAACAAGAAAATGAGGCAGAAATCAAAGAAACCAAGACGTCAGCACGACACAAACAAGAAGGGAAGTGATGAAAATGACACACAGAACGACAAAACTAGTCAAAAAACTACAAAAATGAGACACAAAACTACCAAAACTAGTCAAAAAACTACAAAAATGAGACACAAAATGACCAAAACTAGTCAAAAAACTATAAAAGTGAGACAGAAATCACCCAAACTGTGATCTAAATGACAAAAACGGCAAAAACAAGAAAGAAAATCATGAAAAAGGGACAAAAAACAACAGAAATAAGCCACAAAACGGCTCAAAAAGCAGGAAGAGGAAAGACAACGATGAAAACGAGACACAAAACAACTAAAACCAGGCACAGAACTACAAAAACATACGACAGACAACTACAAAAATGGCACACCAATCAACCAAAGTGTGATCTAAATAAGAAAAATGCCAGAAAACAAGAATAATGAGATACAAAAGGACAGAAACAAGAAAGGAAATGATGAAAATGAGACAGAAAACGACCAGAATTAGTCAAAAACTACAAAAAATGAGACAGAAAATGACAGAAACAAGTAAGAAAACAATCAAACTAAGACACCAAACCACAAAAATGAGATGAGAAGCAGTGGAAAAGAAGCAAAACAAGACGCATGAATGACAAAAACGAGGGACAAAGTGACACAAAACAAGAAAAAGAGACAAAAATCAGCCAAAATGTTAAATCTGAACAACAAAAATGACACAAAACAAGGAGAAAACTACAAAAGTGAGACAGAAAATGATGCAAAACAACTAAAACCAGACACAGAACTACAAAAACAAACAGAAAACTACAAACATGAGACCCGAACCAACTAAAACAGAACAGAAGGTTTGGTTCTTCATCTCTCAGACAGTCGAGTGAACGTTTAACTTCAGAACCTTCAGCTCTGAAAACCTCCAGAACCGAACAAAGTGAAGCCTCGAACCGTTGAAGCCTTCAGCTGATCTAAAGGACAAAGTTCTGCCTGAAACCTTCTAAACCATCATGTCGGGACTCAGAACGAACCGGTTTGACTCTGGAAGGTCAGAAAACGGTGGAAAGTCTGGGTCAGAGTTTCTAAAAGACGTCCAGAACATTCAGTTTAGAACCAGGAAACATCACATCTAGAACCACAGAGCTGAGACGGACTCGGACATAAAGCAGCAGCGGACCAGAACCCGACCAGAACCTCCTCAGAGCCGCAGCTCGGTGCGTAAAGACGCACTCCGCGCGTAAAGAGCGCACCGCCGGTTCCGGTTCTCACCTTGTCGGTCTGCAGGCTCTGCGCGGTTCCGTAGCGGCAGTACGTGACGAAGTGCTCGCAGTTGTTCCACAGCAGGCTGTAGGACACGGAGCCGACCAGCCGCTCCGCCCGCCGGGCCACCTCCTCCCCGGGCAGCGGGCCGCGGCGCGCCGTCCGGTCCATGGCGTTCAGCAGGATCCCGGCTCCGTACGCGAAGTCCTCCACCGAGTCCACGCGGATGCTGGCGCGCTTGGAGAGGACGCCGAGCAGCAGCCGCGAGTTGGTCACCATCTCCTGGATCTGGCGGCTGTCGGCGGTCAGCACCGGCAGGATGTCCGGGATGAGGTGCGCCACCCGGTTGTCGCCCAGGTAGATGCCGAAGTGGGTGAAGAGGATCCGGGGCACCTCCAGCAGGTCTCCCCGCTGGAACCGCTGCGGAGCTCCGGCGGGCTGCGGGACGGACTCATCCCGCTCACAGCGCCTGGTGAGCGGCTGCTCCCGGCGCAGGGGCGGCAGCAGGCTGGAGAGCTTGATGTGGAGGAAGAGCTTCTCCAGGAGGAAGGTGAGCGTGTCCAGCATGGCGGAGCGGCTTCTCTGGGACTGATGCTCCCCGGGTCCTCCGCGGAGTTTAACTCCTGCAGGAGGTTTGGGGGAGGATTTCACATGACGGCAGAGGGGGGAGTCAAAGGAGATGCAGGAAAGGACCAGAGCAAGTTTGTGCAGAAAAGAAACCCTCAGTGACCTTTAATAACCCCGGAGCTGAACCTCCACCAGACCTCCAGAGCTCCACAGAAAACACTCATCCCGTCCATCCTGGAGCCTCCAGAGCCTCCAGAACCTCCAGAACCCAGCGAAGGGCTCCACAGAGTCCACAGCAGCTCTAAGTTCAGCTTCCACGGAGCCGTCAGCAGAGAAACAACATGAGGCTGCGTGGCTTCAACAGGAGGTGGCGCTAGAGGTGACGCTAGCTGCAGGAAACAGAACCGACTGTTTGCAAACCGCCATGAAAGAGTCACAACTTTATAGAACGATGTAACGCGACACTTCAGATGCATGTGAAGCATCAAAACGCTGCATCAGGACATTAAAACCACTTCCTGCAGAACAGTTTGAGGTTTAGTTCGGACCAGACTCAGTATCAGCGACATACATGACGACATGGCGGCTACCAGGTGGAGGTCTGAGCTTTTAAAGCAGCACAGTTTGTTTTGTTTGTTTGTTTGTTTGTTGTTGTTGCAGTACCTCCAGTGACCACTGGGGGCAAACTGCAGCTCGAAAGCAGTTTCAGTGGAACCAAATCTAATTCACGTTTTATTTTTCTTTCTCCGGTTTCCACCAGCGACACAAAGCTCCTCGCAGCACCAAGTCGGACGCCTCAGAGTCTGGAGGAGGTTTGAAGCTTCGGTTTGGACGGAGGAACTAAACAGGTGCACACTTCCTTCATCTTCTGCACAATTCATCAGTTACTTGTGGCTTTGAGACAATTAAAAACCCCCAAACCCTTAAATCCTTCATTTGCCTCTTTCCTTCTCTGGGATTCAACATGTTTTCATCGACTCCACTTTCCGAACACGTCTCAGTTCCGGCCTCCATTCTCCACCTCACCTTTCTTGCTTCTCCTCTACAGGGAAGAAGGAGAAGAAGAGGATTTTGGGGGATTAAGGGTGGATTATGGAGACCCTCACACTGAGCTGTCGCCCCCCGCCGAGGCAGCCTGACTGCTGCTGAATGAATGTGCCGATGCGACCCCGACCGAGTCGCAGTGAAAAGGTGAATGAAGCTGAGTGACGGCCGAGAGGACCAGAGCTGAGAGTGTGTGTGTGTTCTGGTGCAGCTATCTTTCTGGGGACCGTCTGCCGGTTTACACCATGCGAGGACGTTTGTGCAAAGTGAGGACGTTTTGGTTGTTCGGAGTCATTTTGCAAATTTTTGTAGTTCATGTGTCTTTGAGGTCGTAGCTTTTTTCATTTGTTTTTATCAACTGGACAGTTCATTAAACGTTATTTTTATGTCTCTGTGTAGTTGTTTATGTCTTTCACTTGGTTTAGTCTCAATGTGATGGTGTCTATTTTTAAAAAAGTCTTGTGTTGAATAGTTTTTTTGAGCCATCTTTTGCGTTGTTTTCATTGTGTCTGGAGTGATTTTGTGTCTCCTTGTAGTCTCTTGGCTGCTTTGAGTCATTTGCATCTTTTAGCCATTCTTTGGTTAAACTACATAGCTAAAGTCTTAGACAGAGCTAACTACATAGCTAGAGCGATCTAAGAAAGCTAACTACAAAGTTGAAGTAACAGACGAAGCTAACTAGACAGCTAAAGTCATTGTAAAACAGCGAACTACAAAAATAAACTTATAAAAGGAAGCTAAATACACAGCTAAATGAAGGAATGAGCTAATTACAAAGCTAAAGTTATGGAAAGACAGCTAATTATACAGATAAAGTTACAGAAATAGCTAGTGCTCAATACTCAAAAACTAAATATATAGAAATATAGTTAACTACAGAGCTAAAGTTATAGAAAGACAGCTAATTACAATGCTAGCTTAAAAGAAATAAGCACAAGCACATCTAATGTTATACAAAGTTAGCTAACTTCACTGCTAAAGTCATAGAAAGAGCTAATTACACAGCTAAATTTATAAAAGGAAGCTAACTACACATTAAACATCGTAGAAAGACAGCTAACTATAAAGCTAGAGTAAAAAAACAGCTAATTACACTGCTAAAGTCTTAGAAATAGCTAAATGCACAGTAAAGACCACTGAAAGAGCTAACTACACAGCTAAATTTATAGAAAAGCAGCTAACCACAAAGCCAAAGCTATAGAAAGATGGCTAACTACAAAGCTAACGTAAAAGAAAGAAGCTAACTGCACATCTATTGTTACACAAAGACAGCTAAATGCACTGCTAAAGTCATAGAAAGAGCTAATTACACTGCTAAATTTATAAAAGGAAGCTAACTACACATTAGAAATTATAGAAAGACAGCTAACTGCACTGCTAAAGTTACAGAAAGAGCTAATTATACAGTTAAAGTCTTAGAAATAGCTACCTGCACAGTAACAACCACTGAAAGAGCTAACTTTCTAGCTAAAATTCATAGAAAAACAGCCAATTGCAGACATCTAGGAATGAATGGAACATTTATGCTCCTTAACAAGACACCATAAAATAGAATGACCTGTAAAGTTCAGTACAGTAATTGAGAGGCCATAAATGCAGTTAGAACCACTCAGGCTGATAGTAAAACTGTAAAACCTGAGGCCCAACGACAAACTAAAGCCTGCTTTGTTTTGACCGTCAGTCCAAGTAAACCTGGGTCCTCACGAAGGCAGATAAACAAGCCCGTGTGTGTGTCAGTCAGCATGGTGCTAATGGTGTCCAGCTGTTTGTGGAGCTAAACTTAGGCTTAAATCCTCAAAACAAACAGAAAGCTAAGAACACCTAAATGACCTGCCACAGCCCCCACATCTGCAGAACACACATGCCGTGTAAAATCCAGCAGCTATACAGCGTTTTATACTGCAGAAACACACCTTTAGCCGAGTCGGACGGGGCTGACCCAGATGTTGCTCTGCAGATGTTGACTTTGGTGATGAGGCTGCAGGTCGGGTTTCCTTCTGATGACACCGTCTGGGCATCACGGCTAAACACAGGGCTTTAGTTTAGCATTTGAGCCCAGCAGACGTGAGGTTTCGTCTTCCAGATCTCGTCTTGAGATACCGAGCGCTAACACAAAACAATATCATTTCTATCATTTCTGCTTCTGCTTTTAAAGTTTGTGTCACAAGAAGCACATTAAACTAAGAAGAACGGCTCATTTCAGCGTCTGCCTGCCGCTGGGCTTCTGTTTACTTCCATTTACCAAAACTGCTCCATGCAAATTTGATTATGCCGCCGTCCTTTTGTGCAGCAGGACTTTGGGAGTCAGAGCCACAAACAAAAAGCCTGACAGGGCGTCGAACGGAGGCACAAAGAGGAAGGAAAAATGACCAGCGAAACGTGATTTATCTCCTTTTATCTGCCCTGACAGCCAAACAGAGAGACTTTAACCTCCTGAAACAAGCCTGCCAGCCACTAGTTACAGCGCTGCACGACACAAGCTCCTGAACAAACAGCAATAAATCCATTAAAGAAATACACGACTGACATAAACTGTAAAATAATTCATGCTAAATCCAGTCACAGCTGTTTCTAATAATCAAAATGATGTAAACTAGCTGTTCAGAAAGATGTCTTTCTCCAACTTTAGCTCTGTAGTTATGTAGCTATTTTCAATGACTTGTAGTTAGCTTTCTTTCTATAAATTTAGCTGCATAGTTAGCTGTCTTTGTATGACTTTGGCTGTGTAGTTAGCATCTTTCTAGGAGTTTAGCTTTGTAGTTAGCATCTTTTGATGACTTTAGCTGTGCAGTTAGCTTCTGTCTGTGGCTTTAGCTGTGAAATTAGCTTCTGTCTGTGGCTTTAGCTGTGTTGTTAGCTTCTTTCTATGACTTTAGCTGTGTAGTTCGCATCTTTCTAGGAGTTTAGCTGTGCAGTTAGCTTCTGTCTGTGGCTCTAGCTTTGTTGTTATCTTTTTTTCTTTGATTTTAGCCATGGTGTTAGCTTCTTTCTATGACTTTAGCTGTGTAGTTAACTTCTTTCTATGACTTTAGCTTTGTTGTTATCTCTTCCCTATGACTTTAGCTGTGTAGTTAGCATCTTTCTAGGAGTTTAGCTGTGTAGTTACCTTCTTTCTATAACTTTAGCTGTGTAGTTAGCATCTTCCTAGGAGTTTAGCTGTGTAGTTAGCTTCTTTCTATAACTTTAGCTGTGTAGTTAGCATCTTCCTAGGAGTTTAGCTGTGTAGTTACCTTCTTTCTATAACTTTAGCTGTGTAGTTAGCATCTTTCTAGGAGTTTAGCTGTGTAGTTACCTTCTTTCTATAACTTTAGCTGTGTAGTTAGCATCTTTCTAGGAGTTTAGCTGTGTAGTTACCTTCTTTCTATAACTTTAGCTGTGTAGTTAGCATCTTCCTAGGAGTTTAGCTGTGTAGTTAGCTTCTTTCTATGACTTTAGCTGTGTAGTTAGCATCTTCCTAGGAGTTTAGCTGTGTAGTTACCTTCTTTCTATAACTTTAGCTGTGTAGTTAGCATCTTCCTAGGAGTTTAGCTGTGTAGTTAGCTTCTTTCTATGACTTTAGCTGTGTAGTTAGCATCTTCCTAGGAGTTTAGCTGTGTAGTTAGCATCTTCCTAAGAGTTTAGCTGTGTAGTTAGCTTCTTTCTAGGAGTTTAGCTGTGTAGTTAGCATCTTTCTAGGAGTTTAGCTGTGTAGTTAGCTTCTTTCTATAACTTTAGCTGTGTAGTTAGCATCTTTCTAGGAGTTTCGCTGTGTAGTTAACTTCTTTCTATACTTTAGCTGTGTAGTTAGCATCTGTCTGTGATTTTAGCTTTGCTATTATCTTCTATCTATGACTTTAGCTATGTAGTTAGCTTATTTCTATGACCTTAGCTGTGTAGTTAGCCTTTGTCTGTGGCTTTAGTTTTGTTGTTTTCTCTCTTCTATGACTTTAGCTGTGCAGTTAGCGTCTTTCTACAACTTCAGCTGCATACTTAACCATCTTTGTATGGTTTTAACTGAGTGGTTAGCGTGTCACTGTATGTAACTCCATTAAAAGTCATTATCACACACATATATCCAGTCTTGTACCTCCCTCACACCTTTTCTAAGACATGCAGGTACAGTTTAAGGAAACAGTAGAGCAGCCTGTTCAGTCTTCTGACCAAACAACCAAAAATGAAACTCGACTCTTTGTCTTCGAGGAGTGTTTGGGCCCCAGAAAAGCCTCCCATCCTCCCCCAGAGAGTCCCAGGCTGAATGCGTCGCCTCACCTCCGTCGGTCTGAGCAGCACAAAGGACACGACGGACGAGTCGACAGCAGAAAACCTGCAGCTCTGACGCTGATGAATGCACTCAGACACACTGGTTCCCATGCATGGGCTGCATGTTAATCACAATCCTTCATCCTCCATTGTCAGTGAGCCTGCACTGTAGAACAGAGACAATCTGAAGGCATCGAACTCTAAAACATTATGTTAAAGCAATTTCAGGCTTGAAAGGAAAACAGAAAACACACTTATAACTTCAAATATGAGACAAACGTTGGTCAAAGCAGCGACTCGGTGGAAAGCTGAGGCCGGAAACTTCCTCTATGAGTTCAGAAGTAAAGCGTCAAAGATCATACATTAGTTTTGTGCAATACCGTGTGTTGGTCAGCTGACTCGACTTTAACGTCTTCTTGGTTGCGACGAACTGAATCCACATCTCCAAGTCGCTGGTGCTCCTGAAAACAAATGTGCTTCACTTCTGTTCTGCTGCCGTCGACACCTTTTGCCGCTCGGCTTCCTGTGACAAACCGGTTAACGAGACAAACACGAGCAGTAAAATCAGCTTGAGACTGAAGGCTTTGGTCATAAAAATATCTTTAATCTCTCCGGTTTAGTATCTACAAAATCAGTTTTAAACAAATGCATTTAGGAAGCAAGCGAGGATGAAGAATCGAACTTTAGTAATGAAAAAAATCACGAAGGCAGAAGTGAGTTGATTTTTTCCTAAAATGCTCTTTAAAGTTTGTATTTTTAGTCGCTTAAGATCTTTGATTAGGAGTTTAATCATTTAAATTTAAAAATACTGAGCTTAGCCTTGAAATGAAGCGACACAAAAAGCACACGTGGTTCCACAATAAGGCTTCATGTGGAGCTGAAATGCAAACGGTTGAGTTTAAGTGTGTTTTTAAAAAATGTGTTTGCATCAGTGTAAGAAATCCAACAACAGACGCTACATGTTCAAGTCGTTCATCTATACAAGGCAAATTAGCATAAAACACCAAATCACACAGTTCAACCAGAGTCTACATCGTTTCTTTAACATGTTTGAGAGAAGCTGAAGCCGATCTTTGTTTCTGTTGGTTTAATTTCGCCTGTTGAAATGAAGGAAAACATCTCCGGTGTTCCACAGGGCTCCACACTTGGACCCCTCGCTTTTCTGCTTTCAGCACTTTGATTCGTACGAAAACTACTGGATGGATTACCGCAAAACTTGGTGCAGACATTCGTTGTCTTCAAAACAATGAAAACGCACACCGACTGAGCAACCTGCCAGCTGAGTTAGCCTCTTGTACCCCTTTTCCACCAAGAAGAACCAGGTTCTAGTTCTGGTGCTTAGTTGGTTCTAATCTGGTTCCTCCTAAGAACCTGTTTGGAGTCAAGTTGGAGGCATTGGGTCACCGTAAAACCACTACGCTAGCATCCATTACATAGCAGTTAAACAAAAGCAGTAAGTTGATGATAATATCTATGTTTATCTCTATAGATGGTCTTAAGGCTGATTGTGAGGCGGAGGTCCTCCTGTTGCCTGGACACATCCGTGATCACGCTACTGGTGGGACACAACTGTAGCGGATTTCAGGTCAACAGTTTGTGCTAAACTTCCAGGAGTCATTCCAACACATGTGTGATGGGACCAGGGACGTCCTGGAGAACAAGGACGCTAATTAGCGCTTGTGTGTCCCTTTCCACCGTTGATGGTTGGTCACCATAACCCCGCCCCCAGCCCCTGACGTACTCGGTGCTTAGCTCTGGACCAGCAAAGAGTTGGTGCTTGCTGAGCTCCAGTTTATAGAACCTGGAGTCGGTGCTTAGGTGGTGGAAACACAAAGAAGTGGAGCTAAGTCAGGCTCAGGCTCTGGACTAGACCTGGAACCAGCTCGGTGGGAAAGGGGTACAGGTGAAACGTCTTAAAAAACCAAAAAAGAAGTCCAACTGGAAAATTATACAAGTTTTTCTGGAGATATTTTAGAGTTGGTCCAGAGACAAACTATTTTGTTCTCCATTCAACTTCAAGAAAACAGTTTGTATCAATAGTTTGAGAACTATTTAAATAACACGACATACTGTGGTGTTCCTCAAGGCTCAATTCTTGGACCTTTGCTTTTTTGGTGAAATTTGGTCCAGAATAACGGATCCCAACTGCCACCAGCTACATGAACTCTGAAGTTAATCCCAACATGCTGTTTTATCTTTTTTTTTTGAGCAGAGAAGTGCGTGTAATTTTAATTATGCAACTGAAAGACTAGTTTTCTGTGGTGTTCCACAAGGTTCAATTCTTGGACCCTTGCTTTTCTGTTTTCAGCACTTTGATCAGGACTAAAACTACTGGAGGCATTACTATGAAATGTCCCACAGACATTCGTTGTCTTCAAAGCGATACAAGTGTGCAGTGATTCAGGAACCTGCCAGATGAGTCTTGCCTAAGAGCAACCAAGAAATCCAACTGCCTTTGACTGAACCATGTGGAGAAAGTAGTTTTTCTGGTGACTGATGCTGCAGAATTTGATCAGAGTCTTAAACTGTTTTGCTTCTCATCCAGGGTCAAGAACGCAATATTTATAGAGATTTTAAAGCTGTTTAAACAACATAACATGCTGTGGTGTTCCTCAAGGCTCTAGTCTTGGACCTTTGTTTGTTTTTTTGGTGAATTTTAGTCCAGAATGGCAGATTTTTTTGAGCAGGTGAAGTTTTTCTGGTGTCCCACAAGGTTCAGTACTTGGACATTTGCTTTTTTTTGTCAAACGAAAGCAACATTTTTAAATATTTCAGCATTTAAATTTGCCACAGATATTTGAGTCGTTGGCCTGATTTACTTTTCTAACATTACTTCGGTCTAATTTTAAACTGAGATAGTCGTTATTTACTTGTCTGCATTTCCACATGGAGGACAACCCTGTGCAATACCTGGATTTTCTACATTAATAAGGGATTCTCCTACTTTATAATCTACTTTTTGTCTAGATTGCTGATTGATTTCCAGCTGCACAAAGATTTTCGGAGAAGCTACCAGTGAAGAAGCATCGTTTCGAGAAAAAAAAAAGCATAAATTTGCATATTAACGTCGGTTACGGTGGCATATTAGCTCCTTTTGCTTTTAAAATCCAACCTGGTTGATAAAGAGGTGATTCCCAACGATCCCTGCTATGTCTGATTCTGAAAAATTACACTCCGACCCAAACACTGGCTGAAGGAAAGCCAATAATGAGGAAGGAATGAGCGCAACGTGACGAAAACATGCCAGACAGCGAGCAGGGATTGCTTGGAAATCCTCGCACGCATTCTGGGTTAATTTCGAATGTGTTTTATGGGAAACGTCCTTCTCCAAGTAATTAAAACAAGCGGTTGTTCTGAAGCAATATGTGGGACAGATGTGAATCCAAACTGTCGCTCCCAGACCTCATCTTCATCACTGGGATGTGAGCATTTCTGAGCGTTTACATGCGAAGCGCTGACAGCTGCGGCTTCTTCCAGCAACACAAACCGGAATTCAGAGCTTTGATTTCGACACCTCGCTTTGCAAATCTGCCTTTAAATCCCGAAGACGGGCTGAGAGATTTCAGCTTTTCCCGTGTGACTGAATTAAACTCGAGCAACTCTGCTTTCAATTCATGCCTGGAAGGATTTGTCCTGCCAAAGTCTTAAAACGTCTGTTTAGAGGACGGCTGTTTATTTACTGTCTAATGCGGCTCCTTTTCCCTCCATTTGAGGATTCGTCTGTATTTATTTAAACAGCTCTAAAATCGAGGTCTTGAAAAGAGGTCGGGGGTCAGACGGGAATTTTCCTGGAAACTAAGAAAAGTCGGAGAAGTTGGAAAAGCAGCGTCAGGAGGACGGTTTGGTAGAAAAGGGGGGATGTGATTCAGACGAGGTGGATTTGATGAGATCTGAGCCCCGACGGAAGCTGCTGCTGAGCGACTGCAGCTTCAGTCTGTTTGCAATTATGACTAAACAGGCTGGAAGCCACAGAGCCGGTTCGGTGGAAGGAGACGAGCATTCCTGCGGGCCGGCGAACATCGGAGCCGGGTCACGCCGAGGTGAACCAGACGGGGAGAACCAGGCGTCGCACCTCCAACCCGAGTCTCCTCCGGCATCCGACAGCAGAGACTCTGTTTACCCTCCGAGGGAAACCCAAACCACCGTCCTGGTTCCCGAGGGGTCGGAGGTCAGGGCAGCTCCCCTGAAGCCGGCATGGAGCTCCAGTCTGGATCTAAACTGCTCCCTCCACCACCAACATGTGTGCTTCCAGGATGAAAAACCTCTCAGACAGTCCGTCGCCAGCTTCCAGTGAAGCTCCGACGCACTTGATGCACGTTTTAACCCAAAAACTAGAAGCAACACAGGATAAAAAGCTGTTCAGGTGATTTTAGCTGCAGCAAAATTCATCCTTGGTCACACTGGAAAAAATGCCCCTCCCAAAACAAGAAAAAAAAACTGATTTCAAGGCACTTTTACCTCGAAATAAGTGAAAAAATCTGCCAATAGAACAAGTGAAATTTTTCTTAAAACACGTCCCTCCATCTGCTGAAATGTTACTTTTACAGTGAATTTATCTTAAATCAAGTGGGTTGAGACAATTTGACTAAAAATAAGACGAAGAAACTTGGTAAGATGTTGGATTTTTGCAGTGCGTGAATTAAAAAAGTCTCCTGCTCATAGCACAAGAATTAAATCTACACCGAGACTCAGTGTTGCATCTCGGCCAAGAAGCATCACGACACATTATGACACGTCATTTCTGTCTTTTATTTACATCCTCTGGTTTAATTTAACCGTGTAAATTTCAGCTCTTCACAGTAAAGCTGCAATTAATCGTGTGTCTAGTTTGAATTTGTTCTCCGGGGTTCCACAGGGTTCAATACTCGGACATCTGCTTTTTTTTGGCCAAACAAGTAGCGACAGAGTGAAACATGTCAACACGCCCTGTGGATGTGTGTTACGTAAAGTTTCGATCCATAAAAATGTGATTTTCTGCTGCAGCTTTTCAGAATTTTTCAGACCCGTGTGTCTCTGATCTGTGGTTTAACGGTCGTGGAGTTGACGGGCGACTGGACAGTAATCAGCATCAGTTCATGTACAGCAAAGACAATGAGTCTGTTGTTGCCTTATTCGACAGAAACCTGCATTTCCCTGTTATTTCGGACCATTTAAGAAGCAAAAATCTGCATCACGCTCGAGTGAATTAAACCCTAATTAACAAAGACTGGTTGTTCTCGGCAGTGATTCTTGTTCTGGCTAAAACTTCTCCGGAGGACGGCAAAAGTGTTCATTTAGTGTTGAACTTTCTTCTCTAAGCTAATCTAAAAACCTGAATTTGTTCCTCTAACTTCTACTCAGTGATTCGTTTGTCTAGAGTTCCCTGGATGTTCCTGTTTGGTTTGCGTTGTCGGGTAAAACCCTCTAAATCCGAGCCAAATTCACGTGTGTTGATTCGAGCCTTGTGCTTTTCGGGGGTTTGTTCTTCCTCGTTTTGTGTGTTTCTGTTGAGGTAAACGTCTGTCGAGCCTCCTTGTGAAGTGCCTTTCATGCCTCCATTTGCCTCCAGCTCTCACCCTCAGTCCACCAGCGACTTGAGGTCGGGGAGTCCTTTCAGCTTCAGGTCCAGCAGCATCTGACCGTAGGCTTTGCCCTGAGAGCACAGAGGAAAACCCCGTTAGTGTGTTGTGGCTTTACGGCTGTGTGAAGTGAAGGCAGCAGCACGTCGTGTTGCTTTGAAGTGCTGTGAATTCAGCGAGGAGGGAGGAAAGCTTCACTACCGGAGTGTTGGGGGGTGAGCTTTCAAAGCTTACAGCGCACCTCAGCAAACTTCTGCAAGATCTTTACTTTGCAGCATCCAAAAATGTGCAAGATCCCACGTTCACATGACTTCTTCAATCTCTGAGCCCAAGCACGTTTAGTTTAAAGTAAAATGCATGAAGCTGCCGAGTCTCAGCTTTACGTCAAAGAACTGCGAAGACATGTCAATCAAAACTTAGGGGTTTGAAACACAAGGGTTAGGGTTAAACTGGCATGGATTTATCAGAGCCACAAACTGTAAAAATAGAAAAAAATGTCAGATTTTCAACTTTCTAAAGGTCCTTGAACTGCTCATGTGTGACGTGCAGGTCTGTCGGGAAAATTCACCAAATCTGAGCTTTAAATTGATCTTTTTGCATCGAATTTCATCACTTTATTCCACAAATTCACCAAACGCAGTTCGCAAAACTCTGAGTTCTGAGGTTGAACTGCAGGCAGTGTTTCCACAGAGCGGAGAGGACACAACAAGACAAATAATAAATAAATAAATGCAGCGTGGCTCAGAAACTCAGAAAAAGTAGAGAGGAAATGTCTGGAGAGACTGGAAACATGGAGATGGTTAAATATCTACAGTATGACGGGACAAAATGGCAGAAATTAGACACAAAACGACAAAAGACAACAAAAAAACAACAAAAAACAGCACAAAATGACAAACAACACAAACCAAGACAGGAAATGAACACAAGACAACATAAAAACGGCAAAAAAACAAGACAAAACAACCCAAATGAGACGCAAAGTGACAAAAAGACGACACAATTTAGACACAAAGCAGCAAATAAAAGGCAAAACGACAAAAACGAGACAGAAAATGACCAAAAAAATGACACAAAATGAACCAAGTGAGACAGAAAAAACTCGTCAATAAACACTACAAAAAAAGAAAATTCGACAGAAAACCCCCAAGACAAGAACAGAGAACAGAGGAAAGGGAATGGAAATAGGTAAATATCTACAGTATGACGAGACAAAACGACAGAAAATGACAAAAGACAAGAGAAAGTGACAGAAAAAGTCAGAAAACAGCCAAAAAAAGGTAAAACTGAGACAGAAAATGACAAAAAAACAGATACAAGACAACATAGAAACGGCAAAAAACGAGAAAAAACAACCCGACTTGACACAAAATGACAAAAACTAGGTAAGAAAAACAAAATAAAATGACATAAAAGACAAAATGACCCAAATGAAGCAAAAAATGACAAAAAAAATGACAAAAACTAGATGAAAACATCAAAAAACACGACAAAATAACACAAAATGAGACAGGATGTGACAAAAAACCAACATAAAACAGCAAAAAACAAGACAAAGTGATAAAAATGAGACAAAATAACCCCTAAAACAGTGAACAGAGACAGTAGCTGGAGATACATTCAACTGACGGGTCTGGAGAGGCTGGAAACATGGAGGCAGATCAACATCTACAGTATGACGAGACAAAACAGCAGAAACGAGACACAAACCAAGACAAAAAATGACAAAAAAGACATAAAACTGCACAAAAATGACAAAAACACAAGACGAAATGACAAAAATGAGTCACCAAACAACAAAAAAGACAGAGGAGCAAACAAAACAAAAAAGGAGACGCAAAAAGACTCAAAACAAGCAAAACGAGACCCACAAATGACAGAAACAAGAAGGAAAATTATTCAAACGAGACACTAAATAAAACAAAACGAGACAAATCTACAAAAATGAGACACAAAACCACCCAGTATGTTGCACCAAAAAGCACATTTTCTTATTTGTTTTTACAAAATCAGTTATTTTTAGTGAATTTTATAAAATAAGACGTGGAATAAACTGATGACGTTTTATTCTAAAAAAAAACTTTATGCTCAGATTTAGTTATTTTTCACGACTGGACTATAAGTCGCACATGAGAGGTTCAAGAGTCATCACAAAGTTGGAAATCTGGAAAATTTTTTCATTTTACAAAAAATTTAAATCTACATCTGTTCATTTACTTTAAAACCCCTAAACTTTGAGAGGTGTGTGTTCGACAGGCTGCATCTCACACAGGTCATTCTATAGAAACAAGTTGGAGATAAAACAAACTGAGTTCAGAGGTGATTAAATTCATAGATGGAGTCAGATGATGGTTAAAAATGTAGAAGGAGAAGAAGAAGAGATGAAGCTGCTGATGCTGTCAGACTGAGGACACGAAGGAGGACAAAGAGCTGCTCCAGGGTTCAGCTGAGGATCTGGTTCGGGTTAAGGAGGAGGTCCGACTGTTACCTGGGGGTCGCTGCGGAGGGACGCCACCCCTCCCCCGCCCAGCGAGCTCTGCAGGACGAAGTTGAGGCCGTTGATCCCCGGCAGAGTGTATCTGCAAGAGACACAGCGTAAAATGAAACCACACCCGTTACCGCGGCAACGCAGAGGCCCTCCACACCTTTTCAAAGGAAAACCAACAAAGTCCACCAAATGTGTTAAACACACACAGAGAAAGAGGTCTGCCAGCACAGCCTGGCAACATGTGTCGGCTCGTAAACGTGTGTGTTGGCAGTGTGGGGTTGGGTGTGTGCGTGTGTGTGTGTGTGTGTGTGTGTGTGTGTGTGTGTGTCACAGTTAAACGTGCTTGATCAGTACGAGTGTTTGTGATCATATGCTAAAGTGGTGAGCGTGTGTGTGTGTTGAACCACTTGAAGCAGTTAAATGTGTGTGTGTGTGTGTGTGTGTGTGTGTGTGTGTGTGTCGGCCTCCCGCCGGGTTAACAAGCGGTGGAGGTGCACTAATGAAGCGTCTGTGGCGGCGGCGAGGCGTTTCGGGGTGCGAGAGGAGACGCAGGTCAGCGAGCTTTACGACCTCCACCGCTTCATTACGCTAATCGCTAACACGCCGCGCGCTGAGTCACCGCTCAAACATGTCGTGCACATGTGCAGCGCCCTCCACCGTACCTGCACATTAGCACCTTTAGCATGCTCCCACATAGGTTTGCTTCCTCTCCTTCAATCTGTTTGACGTACTGCATCGTCCACTTCTTGTTTGTGACGCATAGTCCTGACAGTGAAGCGCGGAGGTGGGAGTGTGACGATGCACCGCCTACAAAGTGTTTTTATTGCTTTTCAACCCTAAATCATGGCCAGTTTTATTTGGTTCTGTCTGGCAGGTCTCACTACCACATGCTTTATGCCCATAAATCCATATAATACACGAACTGCACCCCCTGGTGTTCAACGCAAGGAACACCAGCTTCTTGCTCTGTTCTTGTGATGCATAGTCCTGACAGTGAAGCACGGAGGCAGCTGTTTCTGAAAAATGGATTTACCCTCCTTACATTTTGTCTACGCTGAAATATCACTAAACGCGTTACATCGTCTACTACTTGTTCTGCTCTTGTGATGCATAGTCCTGACAGTGAAGCACGGAGGTGGGAGTGTGATGATGCTGTTCCGATAAAATGTTTTTCTCCCGCTTTAGAATTATTTCCCCTTTTACTGGTTTTCAACATTAAATCTCGGTCGATCTAATTAGGTCTTTCCGGATGGATGGTTCAGCTTTAACGCTTTGTTTTGATCTGCTTCACTTCTATAAATCTGTGTAATACTCTAACTACGCCCCCTGGTGTTCAGCACATGGAAAGTCACATTATTACAGATGGTTGGAAGAAGCTACCATTTTCACAATCCAGTTTTATGGAATACATGCATTAAGTATTACTTCTTTTTCAGGTAATCGTCACTAATTGTATCTAATAGTAGGAATGGGTTTAAAGTATGAAACCTGAATTCAACAGTTTCATCTATTAAATAAGAGGAAGTTATTTACGAAATTACAATATGTACAAAAAGCGTCTTTTTAAACCTGAGAAACTTTATTATTACCTCCGCCAAGGAGGTTATGTGATGGTTTTGGTTTGTTTGTTCCTTTGTTAGTTTGTGTTCAAAATAACTGAAAAACTCATGGACGGATTTGGAGGAAATGTTCAGGAAATGTGTGAAATGGGACAAAGAACAAATGATGACATTTTGGGACTGATCCGGATCACCGTCTGGATCCAGGATTTTTTTTTAATCTAAGTGTAACCAGGTGGACAATTAAATGCGGTTTACTCTAAAAGCCACCAGAGGGCACTCTTGTTTTTGGGGTAACCCCCTCTGACCACATGACATTTTGGGTCTCCACACGACAGACAGCGACAGTGACGGAGTTCTCTTTCCTTCCTGAGCGACATACGCACGGTTGGGCCAGCATTCTTATCTCCGGTTGTCTAAGAAGCTGGGAGGCTGTTAGGAGCTGCCGCGCTAGAGGCCGCGCCTGTTCATTAGGTCGGATGGGGTGAAGGCCGCATTGTTGGTAGGACATTTGAACTGTATGTAATTACATTAGTATCTGTAAAGTTCCATAGAAAATATGTGAACTGGGAGATTGTGTTGGGGGTGGACTGAAGCTCCTTGGTGGAGGTTTGAGCTCTCTGAGGGCTTTTCTAGTTATATTTGTTTTATATTTGAAATGCAAAACTAACTGTCTCCCTCTGTAATTTAAACTGCTGTCTTTAATTTTACATGAGAGAAAACACCCTACTGTTCAACTTACAAGTGATGCAATTACTGAGAGGTGATGCAGTTTTGACGTTTGAGCGATGATGCACAGGGATGTGTCCACTTCTTTTGTATATGTACTTTTGCGCAATGATAGACAGTGAAATAATTCAGGAAATGAGACTTTCTGAAAGCTTTAACATGCTTTACTTGTTTTCTGCCCATATTTTGCAAGATAGAAATCAATAACAACTCAAATTTGCTTCTATCATACAGAGAAAAACGTAAACAACAAAGTCATCCTCTGGACAAGCACTCCCTCTTGATCTTTCAAACGTCTTAGCTTCTGCCAGCTGCCTCAAAGTATTTGCTATCTTGCAGAAAGCTCGTCTCCTTGTCGAGTAAATAAAAACACTTTTCTTGTGTTTGTTTGGAGACAACCTGAGCGTCCAGGGCCTCGGGCTGGCCAACTGAAACCCCTGCTTTCTATTATGTCTTCATGCAGGCTGATTACCTCGGAGGAGGGGATGACAGTCAGTAATGTTGTGTCTCGGTTTCAGTGGAACTTCCTGGTTTTCCTCAGTCTGTTGTGGTTTTCTTCATGAGTCCATGTTTAACCCACAGCCATCCTTCACTGTCTTCAGCGTTCTGTTACATCTTTGTCCGTCTGGTATTTGTGGGCTTTAAAAATGGAGCCAGCTGCTTGGTTTTGGTGCTTTAAGTAGACTTTTAGATTTCCTCTAATTATCCGAGGATACGATCTAACAAATGCTGTAAAATGTTATGTATAAAAGGTAAACTGCCCTTTAGGAAGTGTAACTAACAGTGTCAAGACTGACTAATCAATAGTCTATTCATTTTTCAATACACTTCTGAGCTTTGACTTGGACAGGCTGTCAAAGACTCAAAGACTTCAGATTTGACCCGCACTAACCTTAAAAGGCTGAAAGACGTCAGACTTGAACTTGCACTCAACCGACTTAAGCCTCGACTCGGACTCGCCATTAAAGACTTGAGACATGACTTGGTCTTTAGTTCTAAAGAGGTGAACTTCTCCTCACAGATGCGACACTTGATTGAGGCCTAATGTCTCCAATGACTGAAGACTTCGACTTGGCTTGGACTTGATGTTACAGAGTTGAGCCTTGACTTAGACTTTTCCTCAACAGACTTAAGCTTGACTTGTCTAGTCCCTCAAAGACTCAAAGACTTCAGACCTCACCAGGTCTTGTCACAGTTCGTGTACCTTCCTCAGATGTTTGTCCTTACATAACAAACCTGTACAGTTATTTTAAAACTGGTTTAGCAGATTAAATATAGATGAATTTGGGGGTTTGTGGGTTAAAATACAGTAAATCAGGAGTACAAAGCACCATGTATGAAGAAAGTGGTGACATATTTGAGCAAAGGTATAAAAATAGACTCAAAGAGTAGCAAGAATTAAGTCAAATGAGAAGGACTGTGGCTTGTAAAGTTCAGTGTGCAACGAAGATTCATGATGAGCAGATAAACACTTCAAGAGGTCGCTGTGGTTTTCCTGCGGTTTCAACATCGTATTTCCTGTATCTGACTGTGATCTGCTCGCCCGGCGCTCGGTCACGCTTTGCTTGCTGCGTTCTTTTTTCTACCGAGCGTCTGACAGCGATTACGCCGACCACAGATCGCTGCTGCCGCAAGTGTTGAAATCTCTGACAACACTTTGACTCCTCGGCTGCAGATATTAGTCACGACTGAAATGGAAAGATACCGCTGCAGGAAAGCCACACTAACCTCCGACATGTTTTTCTGCTTGTTGTCTGTATTATCTGCTGAGCTCAGTCTGAACCTTTGAAGGCCAAGTTTGTTTACTGAAGTTCTGTCTTTCAGAGTTGCTTCAGAAAGTATCCGGACCCTTTGTTATCTGCACACTTTTTAAATGAATTTTAAAAGAATGAAACTGCTATTTCCTCCCATCAATCTACACTCAAACACCCTTAATGACAAAGTGGAAACTCATTTTTAGAAATGCTAATTCATGAAAACTTTGGAAAGTATTAGGAGCCCTCAGCTATTTACATTGCTTTAACTTTTAAGCTCTTATGTTGATCATTATTTGGACGATCCGAACAAGATGTATGTTAATTTTTTGCAGAACAAGTCTCGTCTGTCCAGATCTTCCATCTTGTTCTTGGTTGAATTGCTGTCAAGGTGTTTACTGCAGTGAAGTTTAGCACAAAACCACACAACTTGACCTTTACAACAATGCTAGCCGTTGAATATTTCGCGGACGCTATATCGTTTCATGATGTACCGCAACAGAACTTATTCTTTCGGATGGTACCAGTGGTTTCTCTGTGCGACAAAGTGTTGTAGAGCATCTGGAGACTGCAAAGACTTTCTTTTTGCTCACTTGTTTATTCCGTCAGCACTCACCTCGTGACAGGGTTCTTCTCTCCCGGCTCGATGAGGTGGGAGAAGTATTCGTGCACCACGGAAGAAGTCAGGTACTTCTTCAGGTAGGGGAAGAAGAGGGGATGTCGAGCGATCACACCTGAACACAGACAGAGACAACTCGAGTCTGAGGCGTGACGACGTTCAAGAGCAAAAAACATCTTCGTTAAAAATAAACAAGAAGCTTTTTTCTAATAAAAAAGTACAAGGAATAGTTAAAGTTAAACGTTGTAGCACCGGACGCTAGCAACATTAGCAAGCTCATTTTGTCACAAGCTCTAAACAAAACACATTTAAAGGCTTATTTCAGCGCGTTAGGAAAACATTCCTATTTGCAATCTCCCCAGGAGCTGCTTGACAGGGTTAATCCATCAACAGCCAGTAGGAACATAGCGTAGCGTAGCATAAAGACTATGTAACGCTACCTAAATCTGCCTACCTGCACCTCCTTCGAACTGTTTTACATGCTGGACTTTTGCTTGACCAATGTAAAAAACAAACAAAAAAACAAGACGAAACATACTAAGCAGTAGATTTAGTCTTTACGCTAAGCTAAGCTAAGCTAACAGGCTGCTGGAGTTTGCTCGATTTTTTACTTCTCAAGCATGAAAGTGGTGTCAATGTGAAGATCTAACTCTGCAAGATGAGCTAAAAGAAGCGTATTGAAACATCTAAACTAACCACTGCTAAGGGGAACCCTGCTCTCTGATTGGCTGACAGGCGTCTTATTTAAACCAACAAACGTTGCTCTTCCTGATGTGGATGGAAGTGAAGGCAGGCTTTAAATTAGCTTCAACAAATGTTGTCTTTTAGCATGTCTGAGGTTCACTGGTTCTCACCGATGTTGGCCGAGTCGCCTTTGTCACCGCTCCTGGTGTAGGCCAGTTCCTCCAGTCGGTAGCTGTGTGGTCCGCTGGGCAAGTCTGGAGGAGACCGGAAAACCAAAAAACGTGTTTGTTTTGCTCAGCTAGTGGTGACAAAACACACAATCAAACAGTTTAAATTTAAGAGACCCTCCTCTCAGTAGCCTGCTTTGTTCTCATGCAACCCTTAAAGGACAATTAAAGTCCCTCAAAAACTTCTGGAACCTCATAAAAGACTTAAGGGACCACACAATGCCGGCAAAGATCTTTTTCAATCCTTAGACAACCCCCTGTAATCCATTAAAACCCATTTGAATCTAGTCAGGGATTCCTGGAGCCTCCTCAAAAATCTTGAAACCTTCTCAAAGACGATGTACGCTAACTAGAGGACTCCCAGAACCCTGAGAACATCTTTGAGGACCGCTTGAATGCCAGCACTCTCAAGCATCTGTCAAAGACACCTTCAACCACAACAAGGGTATCTGGTACCACCAAGTCAAGCCCCTCGAGAGATCTTTGGAAGCCCTTCAAGGAGCATTTGAGCCACATGTACTTTAATAGTGCCTTGCCAAGAAACCCTGGAACCTCCTAAAGAACCATCTGAGCCCTGTCAAAGACGCCTTCAACCCATTTGACCATATGATTCCCTTAAAGCGCAGCTTGAACATCAGAAAAGCATCTGAACCACTTCAACGACCATTTGAACTCAGTATATGATACCTTTTAACCCCTGAGGACCCCTAGAACCGCTTTAGGAACCAGGTAAGCCTCAGGAGCAATGAAAGAGCCCATCAAGAGACCTGTAAATGAGGCCTACAATACCTTGTTATGGATCCCTGGAACCTCCTCAAGAACTATCTGACCTTAAAGCCCCTCAAGAACCCTTGCAACCCCTTAAAGACCACGTGAGTCATACGAAGCTTCTCTTAAACCCTAAAGGACCACTGGACGCCTCGAACCTCCTAATACCATCTAAAAGCCCTGGAACACCCTAAAGGATTACTAAAATCTCTAAAGGATACCTTGAATCTCCAAAACCCACCCAAGACCACTTGCAGAAACTTTGGAACCTCATCAAGGACCATCTGGGACCTGTCAAAGTCACTGGTAACCTCCTCAAGAACCAGGTAAGCTCCCATGTAAATCTCACCAAGGCCCACTTAGGTCCTATCAGTGATCCCTGAACCCCTCAAGCACTATTTGAGCACTTTCAAGCACCAGTAAAGGAGGCCTTCTTTTTAACCTTAATCATAACTTGAAAGGATAACTGGAACTGCTGAAACCTCTTCAGGAGCAACGGAGGCCCCCTAAAGTACGCCTGAAACCTCTTCATGGATCATTTGAACCCAGTCAATGAACCCTACAACACGTTGTCAAGGATCCCTGGAACCTCCTCAAGAACTTTCTGACTTTCAAGGACCAAATAAAGCCTCTCAACAAGACCTGAAACTTCAAAGACCCATTCGATACCCTTTGAGGAGATCTTGGAGCCTTCTTAAGGACCATTTGAACTGTCACTGAGTCCAAAACCACCAGTAATCAAGCAGAACTATGTCAAGGACCCAAGGAACCGCCTCAAGAACCAGGAAACCCTCCACATAAACCTTATTAAGAACCATCTAAGCCCTGTCAAAGGCATTGTTAACCCCTTAAGGACTCCAGAACCTCCTCAAAAACCAGGCAAGCTTCCACACAAACCTCATCATGGACAACATGAGTCCCATCACTGATCCCTGGAACCCCTCGAGTACTATTCAAGCACCCTCAAGCCCCTGTCAATGACATCTGAACCCCCCTCAAGCCAGGTAGACTTTCAAGGATCCCAACAATGAAGCCTGGAACACCTTAAACATCCTTGCTTGTGTTGTATTTACTCTCAGATGTACGTCGATTTGGATAAAAGCGTCTGCTAAGTAAAATTGTAGATTATTCAAGCACCTGTCAAGGATCTTCAAGCCTTTAATCTCCATTTTCGACCTTTCAGATGGTAAAACAGATTAAAAAGTGTGTTTCCAAGCAGTTCCTGCCATCAGAAATGACTAACACTGGAATAAATCACAGCTCCAGTCAGTCAAAACCCTTGATTCATCAATAAAACCAGGGAACACGTATTGAAAACAGCAGTTCTGTCCGTTCTCGTTTCATTCGAGTGTTTTGGACTCTCTGGTTTTGGTCTTTGTGATTGAAGAGGCCTTGTTGTTTTCAGCCGGGAATGTGAAGGTGGGGGAAGCAGCCAGGACTTGGTATGCAAGTGTTTTTCTGTCCGATGCTGTCAATAAATTTGGTTTCCTAAAGTCGGGTTGAGAGTCTCTTAAGAGCTCGTCTGAACTCGGCTGAGTGTTGTGCAGAGCCACGAGAGGAAAGCGCCGGTTTAAAGGGTGAAAGGATGAAAAGTGGCACAGCTTGTTCTTCTCAGGAACACCAGACACACAAAAGACACAAACACACTCACACTGTGGTAACCCTGTGGAGTCCAAGCTGCTTCTCACAACCGCTGACTGATCCCAACGTCTGTTCATCGACTTTTTTCAGCCCATTAATGAACTTTAAAGACATTTTTACTATAACTGACTTCATGTTTTATGTCTCAGGTTGAGGTTTGTTACATAGAAGTAAAGACGACTGGTAATCGTCCTTTGCGCCCCTTGAGAAGTTCTATAACCTATTAAAACCTATATAAAACTCATCATGGATGCCAGGAACCTTCATAAAATCAATCAAGCTTCCTCAGGAAGTCTGGAACATCCTTGAGGACAACCCTAGAACCCTTAAGGAACCCTGGAACGGACTGAACTACCATGTAAGCTTCCCAAAGGATTCCTAAAACCTTCTCAAAGAACATGTAATCCTCTTTGAACACCTAGAAGGTTTCCTGAAGGACTCGTAGTCCGTTTGAATCCCTTTTTGGACCTTTAAAAGGTTGTCAAAGACCATCTGAACGTCCACGAAGACCTAGAAGGCTTCCTAAAGGGTGCAGAAAAGCCGCCAATGACCCCTGGAACCCTCTCAGGAACCATCTGACTCCTTTAGGACCTGCTAGAGCCTTTCAAAGGTGTCCAGACCCAAATATTCGCAACCCTGGAGGAATTCTGTAACCCCTCAAAATCATTCAAGCCTCTTCAAGAACCCTGGAACTCCCTCAAGGACAACCCCAGAACCCTTGAAGACCCCTCAAATTTCCTCAGCTATCATGTAAGCTTCTTGAAGAACCCCTGGAACCTCCTCAAAGACCATCTAGGTTACCTTTGAAGACCAAGATGGCTTTGTAATGTAAGCCTCCAAAAGGTCCCAACAGGCATTCAGAAATCCCAGGAACCTCCTCAAGGTACCATGTAACTTCATGAAGTCCCTTTTGAAGAGAAGACCCCATCAATGACTGTGGAAATTGCTCCAAGAATCCCAAGAACACCACCAAGAACTGTTTGCACACCCTTGAGGAACTCCTTGAAGAACATTTGACTCTACACAAGGACGCCTGGAACTTTCTGAAGAACAAATGGCATTTCTTTAAGGACTTATAGAACCAATTCAAGGCCCTGTGGAACCTCCTGGTGTACCTTCATGACCTCTTTGAAGACTAAAAACGTTCCTGAACATTCCCAACAACCAAACGGTGGTTTTGAACGTGTCGCTGAACACTCAGGTGCTGTCGATAAACCACAGCGTGCTCGTTCACCTGCGTCGGGTGCGTCCTCTGAGGTGGGCGGGGCTTCATCCTTCTCAGATGTGTCTGGCCCCGCCTCCGAAAGTGACTCCACCAGTTCTCCACCGACATGAATGTCAACCTGCAGTCACATAAACACCTGCTGCTGTTAGACTGTAGTGAAAGGCGTGAAAGGCTGAATGTGTCAGCTGTAACAAGCCACGCCCACTTTGACCATTCATGAATAACGTTAAGATGTGGCCTCAGGAGTGACCCAGCATCATATCGACCAAATTTGGGAAAAATTAGTCTTGCCATTTAAAAGATATAAATTTCCCATAGTTGCAGCGCCCCCTAGTGGCCAACATGAGCCAAATTTGGGTCATACCCCCACAGTCACATGACAACATGAGATCTCAGGTTTGGTGTTATTAGGGTCCGAACACGACAGGGCAAAAGACAGCGATCAGTGTGAAACGTCTTGCAGCTTCGCGTATTTGAGTGTTTGTCTGTTTTGTCACCTATGTGTCTTTTTGAATCTTTGCATCTTTGAGTCTTCCATTCGCTGCAACTTCACATATTTGAGTGTTTGCCTGTTTTTTCACCTATGTGTCTATTTGCATCTTTGCATCTTTGAGTCTTCCAGTCTTTGCAGCTTTGCGTATTTGAGTCATTGCATCTTTACGTCTTTGCATCTTTGAGTCGTCAAATTTTTGCAGCTTCGAAATTTTGCAGCTTCGCGTATTTGAGTGTTTGTCTGTTTTGTCAACGATGTGTCTTTTTTGCATTTTTGCATCTTTGCGTCTTTGCATCTTTAAGGCTTTGCATCTTTGAATCTTTGCATCTTTGAGTCTTCGAGTTTTTGCAGCTTCGCGGCTTTGAGTGTTTGTCTGTTTTGTCACCTATGTGTCTTTTTGCATCTTTGCATCTCTGCATCTCTGCATCTTTGAATCTTTGCATCTTTGACTCGTCAAATTTTTGCAGCTTTGTGTATTTGTGTGTTTGTCTGTTTTGTCACCTATGTGTCTTTTTGCATCTTTGCATCTCTCCGTCTTTGCATCTTTGAGTCTTTGCATCTTTGACTCGTCAAGTTTTTGCAGCTTCGCATATTTGAGTGTTTGTCTGTTTTGTCACCTATGTGTCTTTTTGCATCTTTGCATCTTTGAGTCTTTGCATCTTTGATTCATCGCATCTTTGGGTTGTCGAGATTTTGCAGCTTAGCGTCTTTGAGTCTTTGTTTCGTCACCTATGTGTCTCTTTGCATCTTTGTGTCTTTGCATCTTTGAGTCTTTGCATCTTTGCATCTTTGAGTCTTTGCATCTTTGCGTCTTTGCATCTTTGAGTCTTCCAGTCATTGCAGCTTAGCATCTTTGAGTGTTTTCCTGAATGTCACTTATGTGTCTTTTTGCATCCTTGAGTCGTCGAGTTTTTGCAGCTTCGCGTATATGAGTGTTGTCTGTTTTGTCACCTACGTGTCTTTTTGCATCTTTGCATCTTTGAGTCTTTGCATATTTGCGTCTTTGCATCTTTGAGTCTTTGCATCTTTGCGTCTTTGCATCTTTGCGTCTTCCAGTCATTGCAGCTTAGCATCTTTGAGTGTTTTCCTGAATGTCACCTATGTGTCTTTTTGCATCTTTGAGTCGTCGAGTTTTTGCAGCTTCGCGTATTTGAGTTTTTGTCTGTTTTGTCACCTATGTGTCTTTTTGCATCTTTGCATCTTTGAGTCTTTGCATCCTTGAGTCCTTGCATCTTTGACTCGTCAAGATTTTGCAGCGTCTTTGAGTCTTTGTTTTGTCACCTATGTGTCTCTTTGCATCTTTGAGTCTTTGCATCTTTGCGTCTTTGCATCTTTGAGTCTTTGCATCTTTGAGTCTTCCAGTCATTGCAGCTTAGCATCTTTGAGTGTTTTCCTGAATGTCACCTATGTGTCTTTTTGCATCTTTGAATCTTTGAGTCTTTGCATCTTTGCGTCTTTGCATCTTTGAGTCGTCAAGTTTTTGCAGCTTCGCGTATATGAGTGTTGTCTGTTTTGTCACCTATTGGTCTTTTTACATCTTTGTGTCTTTGCATCTTTGCATCTTTGAATCTTTGCATCTTTGAGTCTTCCATTCGCTGCAACTTCACATATTTGAGTTTTTGTCTGTTTTGTCACCTATGTGTCTCTTTGCATCTTTGCATCTTTGCATCTTTGAGTCTTTGAATCTTTGAGTCTTTGCATCTTTGACTCGTCAAGATTTTGCAGCTTTGCGTATTTGAGTGTTTGTCTGTTTTGTCACCTATGTGTCTTTTTGCATCTTTGCATCATTGCGTCTTTGCATCTTTGAATCTTTGAGTCTTTGCATCTTTGACTCGTCGAGTTTTTGCAGCTTCGCGTATTTGAGTGTTTGTCTGTTTTGTCAGTCATGTGTCTTTTTGCATCTTTGCATCTTTTCATCTTTGCGTCGTTGCATATTTGAGGCTTTGCACCGTTATATAACACTTCTACCTGCTTTTATACAGGCTTCAGCTTAAACCATGTTTTAATATGTATTTTTTATATTTTGGAAGATGTTTATCCTAATAGTCACTTTACAGGAGGGTGTTTTATATTTCTATACGTATAATCTTTAAGAAAATCCTCTTTATATGTGACATGAGGTTAAAACTGAGGCCCATCAGGAGTCAAAGACAGCAGAGAACCAACAGTGATTCAGACATTTAGCCGAGTTGTTTTCAAACTTTCTGACCCGTCAGGTTTCTTCTCTAAATGACTTCATCACTCAAAGTGCTGACAGGCTGGTTTTTAGTTTCTGACTCACCGTCAGCTCAGATTTGGGATGCAAGAAGAAAAACGGCTTCAGGACGGGAGACCTGGAAAGGACGAGACAATCAGACCTGTTTGATTACTGTGAGGTTCATCGTGTGGTGGACGAGTAAAACCAGAAACACATCTCTGTCTGAACTCACACTCTGGGTCTGCCGCCCACGATGCCGACGAGTCCAGGAGCTGTGGGAAGACAAAAAACCAAAGTGAGAGTTTTCCAGTCTTGGCCTGAGACCGGCCTCATGTCCTAGTTACAGTTCAGAAACTCTGACAGCGCCGAGCCTCCCACAGCCACAGGGTTCAAACCGAGTGTCGCCGTAAACAACATGTGGTTCAGCAGGTCAGGAGCCTCCTTATCTGCAGCAGGAGGAACACTCGGTCCAGGGAGGAACGCCAACCACAGAGTTCAGCCCTGCAAGTCTGGACGAGGGTTTTTCCACTTGATTACATAATAAATACTTGAGATTACATCGATGAACCTACATGTTGGAGACCCGCAGCAGAGAGAGGAGTCTGGAAAGGACTGAGCTCCACATCTATCATCTCTTAATGATTGATAACTTGGATTCAGGTCAAAGGAAAAACCCTCAAGAACCCCTGGAAACACCTTGAACACTACTGGACCACCTTCAAGCACCAGTGAATCCCATTTATCTTTCTGTTTTGGCAATGGCAGTTTACTTTTGTGGACTAAAATAGGGTTTTAAATGATGTCAACGATGAGCACCGACATCTTAGGACTGTAGAGAACAAACGAACAAACCCGGAAGTTTCAAGTTGATTTCAATAACATGGATGAAGGTGATCAAACCGTGCGTTACCAAACCAAGCAGGTCACTTAAGTAGATGATGCAACGATGGAGGATCTGTCCCAGTTTTACGACACCACATAGGCAGGAATACAGAGCATGGCTTTATTAAAAATCAATCCATTTCATATGTCTTATGTAAGTCTTCCATGGATGATCTGTTTGTGGTTGTAACTGTACACAAGATTCTGTCTTCTACTGCTAATAATCATGAAAACGCACTTATACAACACACATAAACCACATCTGGTGTCATCACAGCTCATACGGACGTCCGGTTGACCATAAAGGCGCTTTCATACCAAACAGGGTTAAGGAGAGTTTGTCGTACCCATGCCGGTCCCTGCAGGAGCCACTTCCCTGGAGAAGACTTCCAGGGCTTTCTTCTGCTTGTGGTGGACGGCCATCCAGAGCACCGCCTCCCTGGAGCCCTGCAGGCGCGAGAAAACCGACGTCAGCTGAAAACCGTTGAGCAAAGGGAGGCTTGAAACAGGCTTAGCTGCGACCCCGGTTGAGGTTGAAGGGTGGATGTAGAAGTGGAGGGCCGAACAGAGCGACCGATGTAGGGGGAGTTCAGAGGCGTGAAACGGGATTAACTGCTGCTTTAAAACTGGGAAGGATGACGGGTTTGGACAAGGTTAAAACACTGAAGAGAAAGAATGAGG
This sequence comes from Dascyllus trimaculatus, assembly GCA_024666655.1. Lineage (NCBI taxonomy): Eukaryota > Metazoa > Chordata > Actinopteri > Pomacentridae > Dascyllus > Dascyllus trimaculatus. Next base: position 1,244,234 of record CM045467.1, on the reverse strand, counting down.
CAAGAAAAGACAGAAAAACCAGCAGAGATGCTCTAAATTGAAGACGGATGAACCACACGAGAAATACTGTAGATACTGTGGGAGCTACTGCAGAACAGTCAGACTATGCTACAGCACAGAATGGTCTGACGCACCTCATTATCACTGTGTGTCGAGGGTGAAAAGACGCTGTGGCTTGTTAGTACTGATTAAAACCAATCACAGTTGTGTGGGGCGGAGCTAAGCGAAGCATGAGTTTCCTTTAAACTAGTGACAGGGAATTGTTTTGATGGAACCAACTGACCAGACTGGAATGAACCAACTGACCAGACTGGAAAGAACCAACTGACCAGACTAGAAAGAACTAACAGATGAAACTTGAATTAAACAACTAACCAAGACTGGATGGAACCAAATGACGAAACTGGAAGGAACCAACTAACCAACACAGGAACGAACCAACTGATTGAGTGGAACAAACTAACTGACCCAGACTGGAACATGCCATCTGCCAACTGAGCACAGTGGAAGGAACCAACCTACCCAGATCAGACAAATCAACTGATCCAGACTGGAAGAAACCAACTGATGAAACTGGAATTAACCAACCAAGACCAGAAAGAACCAGCTGATCCAGACTGAAAGGAACCAACTAACCAAGACGGGAATGAACCGACTGACCCAGACTGGAACAAACCAAGTGACCGAAGAAACTAACTGACCAGACCAGAAAGAACCATCTGACCCAGGCTGGATGGAACCAAATGACAAAACTGGAAGGAACCAACTAATCAAGACAGGAACGAACCAAGTGACTGACTGGAACAAACTAACTGACCCAGACTGGGACATACCATCTGCCAATTGAGCAGATTGGAGGTAACCAACCTACCCAAATTAGACAAGCGAACTGATCCAGACTGGAAGGAACCAACTGATGACACTTGAATTAACCAACTAACCAAGACTGGAAAGAGCCGGCTGATCCAGACTGGAAGGAATCAACTGATCCAGATTGGAAGGAATCAACTGACCAAGACTGGAAAGAACCAACTGATCTAGACTGGAAGGAACCAATTGAACCAAAACGACAAGAACCAACTACCAAAGACTGAAACGTACTGTCGGACCCAGATAGACAAACCAACTGATCCAGGCTGGAAGGAAACAACTGATGAAAATGGAAGGAACCAACTAACCCAGACTAGAACAAACCATTTGACCCAGACTGAAAAGAACCAACTGACCCCCAGATTGCAAAGAACCATCCAAATGAGTAGTCTGGAACGTACCAACTGACAAGACAAAAAAATAAAGAATACGCTCTGGCTTGTTTGTATTCAATAAAACCAATAACGACCAACTTGGTCGGAGCTAAGCGAAGGACAAGGCTGAACATTATTTAGAAAATGTTTAGGAAAGCCAAAAATGGGCATCCAATGGTCGGCTTACACCTGCATCCGATGAGAGGTTGACTAGTAAAGACGAAGCCTTCTGAAAGAGTAGATCCACCAGAACACACTGAAGGTTCTGGAGGTAGGCCGGCTGTTCCTCTACCAAAACAAGAGGCAGGAACCCGAGGTGGCATGGAGGACTACAGGTATACCTCCTAATTGGCCCTTTACATTTTTCTGCAAGATCCAACAGCTTCGACTGCGACCTCAAATCTGAGTGCACCAAAACGCCGATAAAGAGCAGCGACCAGACGGGACCTCAGGTCTACGAGCGCGAAGAAGACAGAACAATAGAGGTTTGCTGTGTCAGGCGGTATGGTGAATTTTACGCTGTTGATGGGGATGTTGGATAGAAGAATACCAGTAAGCATTTACATGAAATGCTTTGTGTTCATGTAGTAGCATCAGCTGTAAGTCATGAGAACGCTGCCGACGGACGGCATCCAGAGGCCACCGAGTTCAACCACTTAGAAAGCTAACGAGCAACTAACGTGATGTAGGAAGTGTAAAGGAAGACGGACAACATGAACCTTCGACTCTGATAACATAAAATTACAGACTGGAAGGACCCAACTGACCCAGACTGGAACCAACCAACTACCAAAGACTGGAAGGAACCAACTGACCCAGACTGGAACCAACCATCTACCAAAGACTGGTACGAACCAACTGACCCAGAATAGAATGAACCAACTGACCCCGATCGGAATGAACCAGCTGACCAGACTGAAAGGAACCAACTGACTCAGGCTGGAACCAACCAACTGACCCTGATAGAAATGAACCAACTGACCCAGACTGGAATCAACCAACTGACCCAGGCTGGAACCAACCAACTGACCCTGATCAGAATGAACCAACTGACCAGACGGGTAGGAAAAACTGACGCAGAGTGGAACAAAGTAACTGGCCCAAGCTGGAAGGACCCAACTGACCAGACTGGAAGGAACAAACTTACCTAGATTAGACAAACCAACTGACCTAGACTGGAATGAACCAACTGACCCAGATTGGGAAAAACCAACTTACCCAGACTGGGACAAACCAACAGATCCAGACTGGAAGAAACCAACTAACCCAGACTCGAACAAACCAACTGACCAGGGTGGTAGAAACCAACTGACCCAGAATAGAATGAACCAACTGACGACATTGGAAAGAATAAACCAATCAACACTGGAACCAACCAACCAACCAACCAAAACTGTAACGGACCTATTGAACCAAATTGGAATGAACCAACTGATCCAGACTGGAAAGAACCAACTAACCCAGAATCGAACAAACCAACCAACCAGTTTGGAACGTACCACTGGACCCAGCATCTGTTAACTTGTGTTCTACCTTGTTGCAGGCGTTGGGGCCGTAGGTGTCTTCAGCTCCGAGGACCTGGATGTTGATGGAGCTGAAATCTTCCATCCCCAGCTGCTTGAACATTCGCTTCGTCCTGCAAACAACAGAAACGCAGAGTTACTCCTGCAAGTCTCTAAAGTTCAGAAGACCACTTCCTGTCGCAGTCACCGTTTGATGATGCTCTCCGCGGTTCGTCGGGCCTTTTCCGACGCTCTCGGCCCTCCGACTGGACAAACCGCCGTGGCTCTGAAACCGTCCATGTAGGTCGCACACACCTGGAGGAAGAAGAGCTCACGATGATGGAGATGACACACCAAAATAAAGTTCACAAGCTAAACGCAAACATCCGACGGGTTTACCTTGTAGTCAGGTGATGGAGCGAAGCCTTTAGCTCCAGTCACTCTGACAGCACCTCCATCTACCCCTGAAAACACACAGACACGCCTTGTTAACTTTATCGATCAATAACATGATCAATAATGAGATCAGTAACATAATCAATAACAAGAGCCACTAAATCATGTTCAGTGGCTCCCAGCACAAACACGTGATTAAATCTTTTGTTGTTGTTTAAAAAGCACAAGAAAGATTATTTACAATATATTTGGGATATATTTCGTAAATAAATTAACTGTATTTTATTTTGAAAAGCCTCTCTGTGGCAACAACTCAACACTATAAATGTAAATAATTTTTTTATCATTAACAAAACTATGAATTTGTAATAATGACGCAACTATCAATACTACAATTACTACTACTATTGGCAATAATTATCAATATATCATTATTATTATTATTATTATTATTTAAAAGTTATTATTTTTATTCTTTAATCCTTTTTAAATTATTTTTTATTTTAAATGTATTTTTTATTTATTTTATTACTTAATTTATGCATTTCCATTTCATTAAATAGTTTTTTAAACAGTAAAAAAAATTAATTTGCACTATTTAATTCATAAAAAAAATATTTAATATTTAGAATTCTATTGAAAAATCTTTGCTCACACTAATAGTTTATTTATTATACTATTTTTTAAATTTGTTTTTCTATTAAAATCGAGTTATTAGCAGTTTCAACACTACTATTATTATTATAATATTATTTTTTTCTACAACAGTTAAACTAATGTTATTTTAAAATATTTTTTTTTATTTCAAATTTTTAACAACTGAAAACAAGTTTGGAATTTCAGCTTCTTAACATTAATATATTTAATTTTTTACATTATTTATTTTAAATTAATTACTGAATTAACTTATTATTATTATTTTTCATCTGCTTCTTTCACATTATTGTATTTTAACTCATATTTTCTTCATGCTGTCCGTCCCGTACGGTCTCGTTGTTTCCTCCGTGAACTCGTCCAACCTCCAGACATGTTCCACCTCCTGACACATGAACTCTGGAAACATCACGCAGCACTTTGTTCACCTCCGACTGAACCGGACTGCAGCGGTTCGTCTCCGGGTCGGTGTCCTGCTGCTCCGTGGAGAAAATAAACGGAGACGGGTCGCGGGGCGGTCAAACGGAGTTCAGCCGAGGCTCAATTAGAGGAAATATTTACATTTTTAGAAGCTGAAAGTTCACGAAACGGGACGTTCTGGGTTTAAGTTGACGGATTGTGACCTTTTGTATTTTATAAAGATACTCTGGTGTGAATCAGAGTTTCAACATATCAGCATCTGAACGGACACAGCAGTGAAAAAACTTTGTCTGGGTTTTATTCCTCAATAGTTCTTTTTCATAACCAGGTTCAAATGACTTAATGTTGCAAAAACAACCTTTCATGTTGATTTATGGTTCTTTAAAGCACCGATCTGCAACCTTTTTTGCACCACAGACTGGTTTCAAGCAAGACAATTTTCTACGGACCGGCCATCGAGCTCGAACTTCAGCTGAACTGCAGGCAGTGTAGGAAGATACGTTCAGCATGGTGAGACATCTTTCTACAGCTGATGAGCAGAGAGGTGGCATCATCATGATTAAAGCATGGTGGTGGCAGCATCATGATGTGAAGCATGGTGGTGGCAGCATCATGATGTGAAGCATAGTGGAGGCAGCATCATGATTAAAGCAAGGAGGTGGCAGCATCATGACGTGAAGCATGGTGGTGGCAGCGTCATGATTAGAGCATGGTGGAGGCAGCATCATGATTAAAGCATGGAGGTGGCAGCATCATGATGTGAAGCATGGTGGTGGCAGCGTCATGATTAGAGCATGGTGGAGGCAGCATCATGATTAAAGCATGGAGGTGGCAGCATCATGATGTGAAGCATGGTGGAGGCAGCGTCATGATTAAAGCATGGAGGTGGCAGCATCATGACGTGAAGCATGGTGGTGGCAGCGTCATGATTAGAGCATGGTGGAGGCAGCATCATGATTAAAGCATGGAGGTGGCAGCATCATGATGTGAAGCATGGTGGTGGCAGCGTCATGATTAGAGCATGGTGGAGGCAGCATCATGATTAAAGCATGGAGGTGGCAGCATCATGACGTGAAGCATGGTGGTGGAAGCGTCATGATTAGAGCATGGTGGAGGCAGCATCATGATTAAAGCATGGTAGTGGCAGCATCATGATGTGAAGCATGGTGGTGGCAGCGTCATGATTAGAGCATGGTGGAGGCAGCATCATGATTACAGCATGGTGTTGGCAGCATCCTGATTAAAGCATGGTGGTGGCAGCATCCTGATTAAAGCATGGTGGTGGCAGCATCATGATTAAAGCATGGAGGTGGCAGCATCATGATTAAAGCTCGGTGGTGGCAGCATCCTGATTAAAGCATGGTGGTGGCAGCATCCTGATTAAAGCATGGTGGTGGCAGCATCCTGATTAAAGCATGGTGGTGGCAGCATCATGATTAAAGCATGGAGGTGGCAGCATCATGATTAAAGCTCGGTGGTGGCAGCATCCTGATTAAAGCATGGTGGTGGCAGCATCCTGATTAAAGCATGGTGGTGGCAGCATCCTGATTAAAGCATGGTGGTGGCAGCATCATGATTAAAGCATGGAGGTGGCAGCATCATGATTAAAGCATGGTGGTGGCAGAATCATGATTAAAGCATGGAGGTGGCAGCATCATGATTAAAGCATGGTGGTGGCAGCATCATCATTAAAGCATGGTGGTGGCGGTATCGTGATGGTGGTGGACTTGTGAGTTCTCTCTCCTCCTTCATGTTGTTCTGTTTCCATAGAAACTTTACGTTTCAGTGAAAAATGAATCACGGTGAAGAAAAAAGACACAGCAGCATGAAAACACCCAGAAACTGCTTCCCAGGTGTTTTTGTTTTTCAGAATAAAGTCCTAAAACAATGAAAACAGACCCGTTTAGTGGTCAGTAAGTGAACTCTCTGAGCTGCCTCCTGCTCCCGGAGCAGAACTGGGTCAGTCCCTCCACATACTTTCCAAATGTAAACACAACATGTATCACTGCAGCGGTTATTTACTCAAGGAGGAGGCCGAGTGGAACCGCAGAGCTCTGGGAGAGATTCCCCATAAATCAAGACACTCCTGAACTAATGAGCCAAAGGCGGCGAAGCTTATCGGAGGGTTCAGAACCGGGTCGCTCTGGTTGATGGAAGCCTGTTTGAAGAGCGTCCTGGTCCAGTCCCATGTCGGAGGGAACGTACCTGGGAGCTCCTCCAGCAGCACCTGGCTGAAGTCGCAGGTGACGTCGGGCAGCAGGTACCTCCGAGGGTCGCCAATCTCGTACACCAGCTGCTCGGCCACCGTGCCGAAGGACACGAGGCCGCCGGTTCTGGGCGGTTTGGACAGGACGAAGGAACCGTCGGGGGAGCACTCGACCACCGGGAAACCCATGTTGTCCCTGGAACAGAACCAGGACAAGAGTGGCATGAAGGGCAGAGAGGAGACACCAAACGACCACGAGGAGACAGTCTCCAACATACTGTCATGTTCTGATAGTTTAGACACCAGTAAACCTTCAGTTAACATATATAATTCATAAGAACAGTTAATATTATATAGAATATAAACTATTTGGTTGTGGAGCTCGTTAACTTAAGTTAATCATGATTGGTTGTGGAGCTCGTTAAGTTAATCATGATTGGTTGTGGAGCTCGTTAAGTTAATCAAGTTTGGTTGTGGAGCTCGTTAAGTTAATCATGATTGGTTGTGGAGCTCGTTAAGTTAATCATGTTTGGTTGTGGAGCTCGTTAAGTTAATCATGATTGGTTGTGGAGCTCGTTAAGTTAATCATGATTGGTTGTGGAGCTCGTTAAGTTAATCATGTTTGGTTGTGGAGCTCGTTAAGTTAATCATGATTGGTTGTGGAGCTCGTTAACTTAAGTTAATCATGATTGGTTGTGGAGCTCGTTAAGTTAATCATGATTGGTTGTGGAGCTCGTTTAGTTAATCATGTTTGGTTGTGGAGCTCGTTAAGTTAATCACGTTTGGTTGTGGAGCTCGTTAAGTTAATCACGTTTGGTTGTGGAGCTCGTTAAGTTAATCATGATTGGATGTGGAGTCGTTAAGTTAATCAAGTTTGGTTGTGGAGCTCGTTAAGTTAATCATGATTGGATGTGGAGTCGTTAAGTTAATCATGATTGGTTGTGGAGCTCGTTAAGTTAATCAAGTTTGGTTGTGGAGCTCGTTAAGTTAATCATGATTGGCTGTGGAGCTCGTTAAGTTAATCATGATTGGTTGTGGAGCTCGTTAAGTTAAGTTAATCATGATTGGTTGTGGAGCTCGTTAAGTTAATCATGATTGGTTGTGGAGCTCGTTAAGTTAATCATGATTGGTCGTGGAGCTCGTTAAGTTAATCATGATTGGTCGTGGAGCTCGTTAAGTTAATTATGATTGGTTGTGGAGCTCGTTAAGTTAATCAAGTTTGGTTGTGGAGCTCGTTAAGTTAATCATGATTGGTTGTGGAGCTCGTTTAGTTAATCATGATTGGTTGTGGAGCTCATTAAGTTAATCATGATTGGTTGTGGAGCTCGTTAAGTTAATCATGATTGGTTGTGGAGCTCGTTAAGTTAAGTTAATCATGATTGGTTGTGGAGCTCGTTAAGTTAATCATGATTGGTTGTGGAGCTCGTTTAGTTAATCATGATTGGTTGTGGAGCTCGTCAAGTTAAGTTAATCATGATTGGTTGTGGAGCTCGTTAAGTTAATCATGATTGGTTGTGGAGCTCGTTAAGTTAATCATGATTGGTCGTGGAGCTCGTTAAGTTAATCATGATTGGTTGTGGAGCTCGTTAAGTTAATCATGATTGGTTGTGGAGCTCATTAAGTTAAGTTAATCATGATTGGTCGTGGAGCTCGTTAAGTTAATCATGATTAGTTGTGGAGCTCGTTAAGTTAATCATGATTGGTTGTGGAGCTCGTTAAGTTAATCATGATTGGTTGTGGAGCTCGTTTAGTTAATCATGATTGGTTGTGGAGCTCGTTAAGTTAATCATGATTGGTTGTGGAGCTCGTTTAGTTAATCATGATTGGTTGTGGAGCTCGTTTAGTTAATCATGATTGGTTGTGGAGCTCGTTAAGTTAATCATGATTGGTTGTGGAGCTCGTTAAGTTAAGTTAATCATGATTGGTTGTGGAGCTCGTTAAGTTAATCATGATTGGTTGTGGAGCTCGTTAAGTTAATCATGATTGGTTGTGGAGCTCGTTAAGTTAATCATGATTGGTCGTGGAGCTCGTTAAGTTATTCATGATTGGTCGTGGAGCTCGTTAAGTTAATCATGATTGGTTGTGGAGCTCGTTAAGTTAATCATGATTGGTCGTGGAGCTCGTTAAGTTAATCATGATTGGTTGTGGAGCTTGTTAAGTTAATCATGATTGGTTGTGGAGCTTGTTAAGTTAATCATGATTGGTTGTGGAGCTCGTTAAGTTAATCATGTTTGGTTGTGGAGCTTGTTAAGTTAATCATGATTGGTTGTGGAGCTCGTCAAGTTAAGTTAATCATGTTTGGTTGTGGAGCTCTTTAGTTAATCATGATTGGTTGTGGAGCTTGTTAAGTTAATCATGATTGGTTGTGGACCTCGCTGGTTTGACACCCACCAGTCGGGGACCTGCTGCCAGTCGGTGAAGACTCCTCCGGTGCTCTGGGCTCCACATTCGATCAGGTGACCTGCCAGACTGAAGCACAAACCCACAGTGGTCGATCACTGATCATGTCATCCACATTATTATTATTATTATTATTATTATCATTATTATTAACATTAACTACCTGCTGATTCATCTCATTCTCGGTCCTTCAGTCTGACTGAGGTGTGTTTTGATTTAACTCAGTTCATCGTCTGTTCACAACCTTTAATTCTAATAAATTAAATTAAAGTTAAATTGAATCTGTTATATTGTTGTTGTCTGATTACAGCCACATCATTTAATTTAAATTTATTTTAATTACATTTATCCTATTTTGTTGCTCATTTTTAACAATAAAATTTTATTAATTTATTAATATTCTATTGTTTTTCAAAGTTCAATTTAATTTCAATATATTCTTTTTGTGTTTCATTGATTGTGTCCAATATTTGATTTTAATTCATCGTTATTGTAGTTTATCGTACGTTTGTAAATTTTCAAGCTCGGTTTAATTTTATTTGTTCGCAACACTTTGAATTAAATTAACTATTTTAATTTTCATTCATCCTTTTTGTATTAGGTTGTTTGTATTTTATTAAATTTAATTAATATTTTATTTATCCTGATTGCACTTTGTTGTTCATTTTAAACACTTCAATTTTATTTAATTTAGTAATATTCTATTCTTTTTATTAAATTTAATTTAACTTCAGTATATTATTTTTGTATTTCATTGTTTGTGTCCAATATTTAATTTTAATGTAATTTATTATTATTGTAGCTTATCGTTGGTCGGTGAATTTTTAATTTCTATTTAGTTTATCTTTATCGTGTTTTATTTGTTCGCAATATTTTTCATTTACTTAATTAAATTATTTCAAATTTCACTCATTCTCTTTGCATTAGATTGTTTGTATGTAGCCTCTAAATGTTATTAAATTAAAATTTAATTGATCCTTTTTGTATTTTGTTTGTTCTCAACCTTTAATTTTAACTCATTTAAATGTCAGTTTATTAAATTTAACTCATTTTATATTTTGTTTTTTGTTCTCAGCTCATTCATTTAACTTAATTTAATTATTTGTATTTAATTGTTTGTTTGCAACCTTTGAATTTAATTTCTGCAGCGCCTCAGGCTTCACTCATGTTTACTAGGATTTAACAGAACTAACAGTGAAGAAAAACAAATGTTTCAGTTCAGGAAAACACGCGTGTGACCAGCGTCTCTTCACACGTCATGTGAACCAGGACATGAGGGAGGCTCTGAGCTTCAACACGGACCAGAGGTTTACCTTCCAGCTGCCAGCAGGTCGTAGTCGCTCCTCTGCCAGCCGAACTGCAACACAAACAACACACAGGTGACACACAACAACACAACCAGACACTAAGTCAGGGTTCAGGTCCAGAGGCCCACTCCAGGACCCGGGTCTCGGCACCAGAACCCACACTGCTCTGTGTGTCCGTTGTGCTGCTGCCGGACTCACGGTGTGCATCAGCGGCCCCAGAGCGATGGCGCTGTCCACACAGCGACCCGTCACCACGATGTCGGCTCCGTGGTCCAGACAGCGGCGGATCGGACCGGCCCTGAGAACCAGGAAGCAGCCGGTCAGCGGGGGGCGCTGTCGTGGTGTGTAGCTGTGTTGTGTTTTAGTGTAGTGTAGTTGTGTGGTGTTGTTCCTACTCCAGATACGTGTTCATACTGTGGAGGGTTTTGTGTTGTTGTTGTGTTGTTGTTGTGTTGTTGTTGTGTAATTGTGTTGCTGTTGTGGTATTGTTATGTTGTTGTGTTGCTGCTGTGTTGTTGTTGTGTTGTAGTGTTGCTGTTGTGTAGTTGTGTTGTTGTTGTGTTGTTGTTTTGTTGTTGTGGTTGTTGTTGTGTTGTAGTGTTGCTGTTGTGTAGTTGTGTTGTTGTTGTGTTGTAGTGTTGCTGTTGTGTTGTTGTTGTGTTGTTGTTGTGTTGTTGTTGTGTTCCTACCCCAGGTATGTGTTCATGCTGTGGAGGGGTTTGTGTTGTTGTTTTGTTGTTGTTATGTTGTTGTTGTGTTGTTGTTTTGTTCCTACCCCAGGTACGTGTTCATGCTGTGGAGGGTTTTGTGTTGTTGTTTTGTTGTTGTTATGTTGTTGTTATGTTGTTGTTGTGTTGTTGTTTTGTTGTTGTGTTGTTGTTGTTATGTTGTTGTTGTTGTGTTGTTGTTTTGTTGTTGTTATGTTGTTGTTGTGTTGTTGTTTTGTTGTTGTGTTGTTGTTGTGTTCCTACCCCAGGTACGTGTTCATGCTGTGGAGGGTTTTATGTTGTTGTTTTGTTGTTGTTTTGTTGTTGTTATGTTGTTGTTGTGTTGTTGTTTTGTTGTTGTGTTGTTGTTGTGTTCCTACCCCAGGTACGTGTTCATGCTGTGGAGGGTTTTGGGCAGCTGTTGCTTCCCGCTGCCGTCGGCCATCTTTACTTCAGGCAGGCCGCCCCTCTGACAGGAAGGAGACACGTTTGTGACACAACATCGACGGTAAACAACAACAAACAAACAAACAGCGGTGATGATGTCAGAGGCGGGGCTTACGTGGGGCATGAGGTCGTCGCCGGTCACCACGGCGACCTTCATGTCCAGGCCGGCCTTCTTGATGACTTCCTGGATGGCGGCGGCGCAGGCCAGAGGGTTGACCCCACCAGCGTTACTGATGACACGGATACCTGAGGAGGAGGGGCAGCGGTCGCCATGGAAACGCACTCTGGGATGTGTTGTTCAGTGTCTTGTATTGTTGTGATGTCATTTCATTGTATTCTGCTGTGTTGTGTATTAGTGTGTCGTGTGTTGTTGTTTTGTGTTGTTTACTGTTGCATTTTGTTGTGTTGTGTCCCTGTACTGTGTGTTGCTGTGAACTGTGTTGTACTGTAGTGTTTGTCATTGTGTTGCTGTTGTTGTGTAGTGTGTAGTTGTTGTTGTCGTCACCTTTCCTGTGGATGTCGTTGATGAACGGGGCGACGGCGACTTGAACAAAGTCTGGAGTGAAACCCAGATTCTGCAGGAGAACACAGATTATAGAGCAGCGCCCCCCGCAGGCACAGACCCGCACTACACACTACACACTACACACTACACACAGACACACTACACACTACACACAGACACACTACACACAGACACACTACAGCATGAACATGAACGGGAAAAAAATGAACTAAAGAAAACCATCACATTTATTAATTCATGTAATTAATTATCTATCCAGATATTAAATATTAATATATTATATATAACTGCTAGACAATACAATAAAATATAAATGACACTATGACAAATATATTTAAATAAATAGCTACATAAATAAAAATAACATAAAAATAAATAAAATAAATTATATAAATAAATAAAATAATAAATAAAATAATTATATAAAAATAAACAAATAAAATAAAAAATTCAGACATAAAATAAAACAAGAAAAAAAATCAACTAAAATGCGAAAAGGCATTTATAAACACAGTTAAATAAACTCGCAAAAAATAAAATAGTTTTTTAAAAAGGAGAAGACGCCTTTAATATTCATAAATTATAACAGCAGAGCAGAATTTTATTTTTCTTGCACAAAAATATTTCATAAATAAATACAAAAATAAATAAACAAATAATAATAATAAAAATATTTCATAATCATCTGTTAAATAATTGGAAATTAAAATGTTCTAAGTATAAATTATTTCCATCAGTTTAAGAGTAAAAATATAAATACAGAAATAAGTATATAAAAATACTGTATATACACGTAAATACAAATAAATTAACAAAAAAAAATACAAAATAATATTTTAAAGGTATATTTCTGTCAGATTAAAATGATAAAATTATTATTATTTAAAGACTTCAACATTTAATATTTATTTTATATATATGTTATATATATTATTTTTATTATTTATATTTATTTATTATTATTATTCTACATATTTATTATATTTATAGACCACAATTATAAAATATGATAATACATTTTTTAAATTGTTAAAAATAAATCTATTTAAACATATAACATTAAAATGTGTAATAAATACATCCATATCATCATAAATATAACAAATAAAGTGGGACTAATAGCTTCAGGAGGAAAACCTGTCTGTATTGATTGTTTGATCGGACGTTGACTTACAGGCATCTTGGTCTTGGCGGCGGTGAGCAGAGACATGGTGATCTCACTGAGGTAGTCGAACACCAGGAAGTCCAGCTTCCCTCCATGGATCAGCTGAGGCACTGCAGACACACAAACACCAACATGAAGAACTGAAACACTGCAGACACACAAACACCAACACAACAACCTTCAGAGGCTCTGAGAGGAAACAAACTCCTGGTTTTATTATTATGAACAAACAACAACACAGCTGCAGTTAGAAGATCCTACTGGAACTTTAAACTGTTTCTGTTCAAATAAAGAAAAAGTCAAAGGAGATTTAAAATGACGACAAACACACACAAGACGATGAACCGACTCACAACAACCACAAAACAAAACCATGAAAAAGAGACAAAAACAAGCACAAACACACGAAAAATGACCACAAAGTGACACAAAACTACCAGAAAGACACACAAAACAATCACAAAACACACAAAACTACCATAAAACACACAAAACTACCACAAAGTGACACAAAACTACCAGAAAGACACACAAAATGACAACAAAACACACAAAACTACCATAAAAACACACAAAACTACCACAAAGTAACACACAAAACTACCAGAAAGACACACAAAATGACAACAAAGACACACAAAGCAATCACAAAACACACAAAACTACCATAAAACACACAAAACTACCACAAAGTGACACAAAACTACCAGAAAGACACACAAAATGACAACAAAACACACAAAACTACCATAAAAACACACAAAACTACCACAAAGTGACACAAAACTACCAGAAAGACACACAAAATGACAACAAAGACACACAAAACAATCACAAAACACACAAAACTACCACAAAGTGACACAAAACTACCACAAAGTGACACAAAACTACCACAAAGTGACACAAAACTACCAGAAAGACACACAAAATGACAACAAAGACACACAAAACAATCACAAAACACACAAAACTACCACAAAGTGACACAAAACTACCACAAAGTGACACAAAACTACCAGAAAGACACACAAAATGACAACAAAACACACAAAACTACCATAAAAACACACAAAACTACCACAAAGTGACACAAAACTACCAGAAAGACACACAAAATGACAACAAAACACACAAAACGACCACAAAGAGACACAAAACTACCACAAAGTGACACAAAACTACCAGAAAGACACACAAAATGACCACAAAGACACACAAAACAATCACAAAACACACACAAAACACACACAAAACTACCACAAAGTGACACACAACAACCACAAAGACACACATAGTGACCGGAAAGACACACAAAACTACCAGAAAGACACACAAAATGACCACAAAACAAACAAAACTACAACAAAAACACACAAAACTACCACAAAGACACACACAACAACCACAGACACACATCACTCGGACACTCAGTTTGACCTCCGACACACACACAGGTGTGTCTCCGTTAACCGGCCCTCGGAGCCTCTCTGTGTCCGGGGGAAGCTGCCTCTGCTCGGTCAGCTCCTCCAGGTGAGTCGCTACCTGAGGTGGCTGTGTCTCCCCAGAACCCGGAGGCGCAGCCGATCCGGACCGAACTCTTCCCGCCAGAACTCGAGTAGCTCCGGGAGCCGCTTCGGTTCCGACGCACCAAGTGAGCGTTGAACCTCCTGGAGAGCAACTGAGGAAGACTGGCCATGATTAAAAGACAGAACTTATCTGGAGGAAGGTTCAAGGTGCACCGCTCCGTCTACAAAAACATTCCGACCGGAAACAGCCTGTCCGTCCTAAAGGTCCGTCCGGTCTGCTGGAGAAAGGTTCCGCTGGATCAATTTTACGTGTTACTGCGATAAATACTGCAGGTCGACAGTTACTAAAGTACAAGTACTTAAATACACGTGTATTAGTGTCCTTGAAGTATTTTAGATTTATTTTGTTAACTTTATATGTTTTTATCCTGTTTAACTGTCCTGCTCTTATTTATTTTAATTTTATTTTACATGTTACATCTTCACATTTTTACTCGTTTATTTAGTGTTTTAATTTTTTTTTTTTATTCAGTAAAAAAAGCTGATTTTAAGACTTGTTTTCCCCTTCCTTTTGTCTTGCTTTGTAGTATTTTTTATTAAGTTTATTATTTTTTTTTAATGTATTTTATTTTATTTTACATGTTTTCTTTATCCTGTTTTCTGTTTTGGTTTTTATTTATTTTTTATTTTAGTTTTACAAGTCACATGTTCGCATTTTTATCTTTTATTCTGTTTTGTTTTTTCAGTATTTTATGGGTTTTTTTATTCAGTGAAAAAAGCTGATTTTAAGACTTGTCGTCCCTTTTTTCTGTCTTACTTTTCATCATTTTTGGTTTTGTTTTGTTTGATTTTAAATGTTTTTTAATCCTATTTGACATTTTGCTTTATTCGTATTTATTGATCTATTCTATGAGTTTAGGTATTTTTATCCTGTTTTGTGTTTTCCTTTCTTTAGTATTTTATATTTTTTATTCAGTTTTATAAGTTATTATTTCATGTTTTGATCCGATTTTCTGTCTTGGTTTTTATTTTTTTTATAATCTTTTCTTTTACAAGTTCAGTCTAAGCATTTTTATCCTGTATTCTAATTTTCTCTAGTATTTTATAGATATTCTAAATCAGTTTTTTTTAATCCTGATTTTAAAACGTTTTCATCACATTTTCTCTCTCGCTTTTTAGTGGGTTTGTTCAATTTCGAATCCTGTCCTCTGTGGGGTTTTTTTCAGTATTTTACATTTTTTTTATTGAGTTTTTTTTGTTTTCTGTTTCATTTATTTACACTTTGGCTGTTTAACTGAACTTGACGTGATTTAATTTGAGTTATGAGGAAAGTTATGTGGAAAACGTATTTATTGTAAAGGTTTTTTAAATTGTTCTTACTGAGGTTATTTAACTCAAACTGCTTCACATGAAAGGAACTGAGAGAAAGAAACATTCAAGTGGATTTAAATTAGTAAAATGTAATAAATAAACGATAATAAACTGGTGAAACTGGTGAATAAAAATGCAATATACCTGAGTAATAATGATAATAATAATGTGCATAACTTGAGGAATTTAGACATCCAGAGTCGCACAGTTCATTCCAACAATCGACTTTCCTAACTTATGATCCAAACTTCTGCTTGGTGTCTGAAATAATGAGGTACAAGTGGCTGGAATTAGTTCAGCTCAGACATCTGGAGAGTCGCTTCTAGTTCAGGTAGTTCAACATCTGATGACTCCTGGGTGCCTTCATTCGAGGTTTTCATCCGAGAGGAGAACCAGGACTCTCTAGAGGGTTCACATATCTCATCTGGCCTGGGAACATCTCAGGATCTCCCAGGAAGAACCAACTGAGGCGGTTCAACATCTGACTAGAATGCATCCCGGCAGGCCTTCATTTAGAGGTTTTCTGTCCAGCAGGGATGTGACCTCAGGGTCAACCCAGAACTCTCTGGTGGGTTTACATATCTCATCAGGCCTGGGAACGTCCCAGGATCTCCCAGGAAGAACTAGCTGAGGTGGTTCAACATCTTATGATGCCTCCGGCAGGCCTTCATTTAGAAGTTTTATATCCAGTGGGAAGGAGATCTTGTAGTCGACCCAGAACTTTCTGGAGGGATTACATATCTTAGCTGGCCTGTGGATGTCTCAGGATCTCCCAGGAAGAACAAACTGAGGTGATTCAACATCTGACTAGGATGCATTCCAGGTGCTTTAATTAGAGGTTTTCTGTCCAGCAGGGATGCGACTAGGGTCAATCCAGAACTCTCTGGAGGGATTACATATCTCATCAGGCCTGGGAACGTCCCAGGATCTCCCAGGAAGAAGCAGCTGGGGTGATTCAACATCTTAGGATGCCTCCAGCAGGCCTCCATTTAGATGTTTTCTGTCCAGAGGAGATCTCGTAGTCGACCCAGAACTTTCTGGAGGGTTCACATATCTCATCTGGCCTGGGAACGTCCCAGGATCTAACAGAAACCAGACAATGTTGCAGTGTCTGGAAAGACCTGCTTGGTCTGCTGCCACCACGACATATACATGGTTTCAGGGCGTTTTCTCTGGACCTCGGTGGTTGTTCTTGTGTTGTTCTATGGTTTCTAGGCGGTTGTTCTGTCGTCGCCGTGTAGTCGTGAGGTGATTACCGAGGTCATGTTGTCAACGTAGAACTGTAAGATAAAGGCTGTTTAGGGTTTCACTGCTTTTCTCCATATGCTGCTTTATTATTAGAATTAAAGATTGTGTTTTTTCAAATTTTTGGCGCCCCCTGGAGGCCACAGCACCCCTAGCATTGGCCTATATTGTCTAATGAACCAGTCGACTCTGCAATAGATGATATAAATATGAAAGTCAAAACAGTCATTTATTAGCAACTTTCTTCGGTCGTTTACTTTTTGTTATAAAAGTTTTCGTCGATATCTGTAGCTGCTATTATTACATATATTATATTATCATTGTAGCCTGTAGTTGATGTTACACCTGAGCAGGTAAATTTCCCTGCAGAACGACGGAACCGACCAAAGTGATGATTTGATTCGAACATGCAAAAGAAGCCGCGGACTCCTCGGTTCATTTTCCTCCCACACAAACAAACACACGACATCATCAATAACTGGGCTGACAGAACACCACACCTGACCAGGTAAACCCTTCTCCAGATGCAGCTTCACAGCCGTCAACAGATCAGCTGATATATCGTTAGTCCTGGTCCCCGACTGAGTCCAGGTAAGTTTCTGGTCTTTTATCTTAGAGAGGATTTGAGTATATTTATGTTTTTAAACTACTATATACTGTATAAGCTGGTCAAACTGGTGGAAATGCTACTTAATGAATTAATGCATCAGACAAATAATAGGAAAATACGACTGTTCATTACATAACTATCACACATGTACATTTATCACACGCACAACTTTGTGAACTGAACTAATGTTGCGTTGAAACAGCAGGTTATAAGGACTAACACGTGTTAATTATTACATTTTAGATAATACAAGTTAAATTTCACATTTACATGCATCATATAAATATTAGTTTGATGTGTAACATGTTGTTCCACGCGTCGTTCCTGCACATATGATGTGTAACGTAATGCAAAATATATCCCAAATATCCCAAAACCAAAATCATGTCGTGGAATTTGTTGGGACGTTCAGTTCAGCTTGGAAAATAGTCGACATTCTGGACGTTGTCTCACCTGTGGGATGTCCCAGACGATTTCATACTGCAGGGGAATTTGTAGTAAGTTTAAAAAATAATATACATTTACAGTTACATGTTTGATATACATTCTGTTAGATTATATACAATAACTAAATCTTCTCATTGAGCATACTGATATGCAAAATAATGCTTTGTTCATCTAATGTCTGTGTCTGTGTGTGTCCCAACATCCTGACCACCTGTCAGTGGTCAGGATGTTGGGGCTGATCAGTATATATTTCATGCATCTCATGTAAAAATTCAATGTAAAATGTTGTAAAAAGAATTTTTTACTACTCTCTGCAAATTTCTTTGTAAGTGTACGTAAAACAAAAAAAACATAAATTTGACATTTCTGTGGTTATATACATTTTTAAAGAATTTAAGTATAATAAATTTGTAAAACCTCGATGAATAAACAAAATTAAGGACAGCCGCCACCTCACCCAGAAGAGGGAGACAGACGATCCCTCCTGGAGCCAGGCCTGGGAGGGGAGCTTGGCAGGGAGCGTCAGGTGGCTGAGCCTTGGGCAAATGTGGGGCACAGCCCTAAGAAGCCTCATGGGGCCCAACACCTAGTGGGCTAATTCCCAGTGGGCCAGCCACAGGGTTGGAAATTTGGGTTGAATGCTATGCACACCAGGCAGTGGGCAGGAGTGGGCACCCAGGTGTGCTGCCCCCTGGTGGGATAAAACATCACCTCACTGGTGGGGAAGAAACCTGAGCTGGGTTCCGATTAAACATAGTAGGGCTTCATGCACAGCAAAGGTTCTGGAACCAAACTCCTGGAGAGTGGTTAGGCTCTCTCCTTTTCCGGAGTTGCCTGGAATGAGAGGCACCAGGGATACTCACAACCCCCCAGCTGAGCACCGCTTCCTTGGAGTTCTGACCGGAGCACGAGAGGGTTGCCCCTGTGGGACTCAGTGTAGCAGAGAGAAAACCCTGTTGTTTGTACCTCTGCACTGAACAGCATCTCAGACTGCTCGGCCTTCTTGGAGTCTCTGGGGTGTGTCCTGAAAGGGGTGCCGCCTGGTGACTTCAACGGTCACATGGGCAATGATGGAGAAACCTTGATGGGAGTGACTGGGAGGAACGACCTGCCTGATCTGAACCAGACTGGTGTTCTGTTATTGGACTTCTGTGCTGGTCATGGATCGACCATAACAGACACCATGTTCAAGCAGAAGGTGGGTCCTAAGTGTGCTTGGTACCAGAGCACCTTAGGGCAAAGGTCTGATCACCACCTGGTGGCGAATTGGATCTGATGGTGGGGAAGGCTACTGGACAGACCTGGTAAAACCAGATGTGTAGCTATGGTGAACTGGGAATATTTGGTGAAGGCCCCTGTCTGTGGGGTTTTCAACTCCCACCTCTGGAAGAGTACCTCCTGCATCCCAGGAGAGGTTGGGGGTATGGAGTCAGAGTAGGCCATGTTCAAAACCACCATTGCAAAAGCAGCTGTTAGGTGCTGCGGCCAGAAGGTCACTGGTGCCTGTTGTGGTGGCAGCCTAAAAACCTGCTGGTGGGCACGGGTGGTGAAGGAAGCCATCAGGCTGAAGAAGGAGGCCTTTCAGGTCTAAGACTGGAGGGTGTGATCCAGTTGGAGGTGGATTCTGTCCCGTCCTCGGAGCGATGGACCAGCTCTTTATCCTTGCAGAGCTGCTGGGGGGTTCATGGGAGTTCGACCAGTCAGTCCACATGTGTTTTGTGGGTTTGGAAAAGGCCTACGACCGTGTCCTCCAAAGGGGATCTGAGAGGGGTACTGTGGGTGTATGGGGGATCACGCCATTCGGTCTCTGTACAACTAAAGTGAAAGCTGTGTTTGCATTCTCAGCAAAAAGTCAGACATGTTTCCTGTGGGTGTTCCACTCTGATAGGGCTGTTCTCTGTCTCTGCTCCTGTTTGTGTTGTTCATGGATGGGATCACAAGGTGCAGCCAGGATGAGGAGGGTGTCTAGTCTGGGGACTCATAACTGCATCTGTGCCTTTTGCAGATTGTGATACTGTTGGCTTCATCACACTGTGACCTTCAGCACACTGAAGCAGTTTGCAGCTGAGAATGAGGTTTCTGGGATGCGAATCAGCACCTCCAAGTCCAGGGCAATGGTTCTCTGCCAGAAATCGGTGGATTGCTCTCGGTTCTCTTGAGGGAGTTGCTTCCCCAAGTGAAGGAGTTTAAGTATCTCAGGATCCTGTTCCAGGTGACAGGAAAATGGAGCATGAGGTGGACAGGTGGCTTGGTGCAGCACCAGAAGTAATGCAGGCGTTGTACCGGACCATCTTGGTGGTGAAGGGGAAGCTGAGCCGGAAGGCAAAGCTCTCGATTTTCTAGTCTGTCTACGTTTAAACCTTCGCCTGTGGTCATGAGCTCTGGGTGCTATCTAAAAGAACAAAATCACAGGTACAAGCAGCTGAAATTAGTTTCTTCCATGGGGAGGCTGAGCTCAGCCTTAGAGATGGGGTGAGGAGCTCTGAGTAGAGTCATTGCTCCTTCATGTCAAAAGAATGAATTCAGTCAAGGTGGTTAGGACGTCTGATTTGGACGCCTTCTGGGAGACTTCTTTACGGATCCAGCTGGGA
The DNA here is from genome assembly GCA_024666655.1 of Dascyllus trimaculatus. Taxonomy (NCBI): domain Eukaryota; kingdom Metazoa; phylum Chordata; class Actinopteri; family Pomacentridae; genus Dascyllus; species Dascyllus trimaculatus. The sequence continues at coordinate 1,223,467 of CM045467.1, read as the reverse complement.
GGACACCAGGGGGTGAACCCAGAACCCTCTGGAGGGATAACATATCTCATCCGGCCTGAGAATGTCTCTGGATTCCCCAGGAATTTGTTTGTAAAGGACAGATTTTGTGCATCATTGTTGAACACATGACCATCATCTGCATACATGATGACTTTACACTGCTGCAGCTTCTGAAGGGATCCACTTATTCCATATTTCACTCTTCTTTCTTCCTTCTTCTGCAGACCATGTCTACCAACTCCTCCTCCTCCTCCCACAACCAGTTTGCCCTCTTAGAATGCAAGTACTCGATGGCCAGCATTGTCATCTCCACCATGTACACCTTCACCAACGTCCTCCTCCTCCTTCCCCTCTACGTCCTGGTCCTCTACATGGGTTTGGATCCACGGAGACGTCAGCCGATGAGCCACTCCGACTTCTTCACCTACAACATGATGCTGGTGGAGATTTGTGGTGTTCTGGGCTCGGTCCTCTACACTTTGAGCGTCTTTGTTGATAATGAGATGCTTATGATGATCGGGGTGCTTATATTCGGCATTATTTTCCTCGGACAGGCCATGTTTCACGTCCTGACCTGTGTGGAACGCTACCTGGCTGTTGTTCACCCCATCACTTACATGAAGCTGCGAGAAACCAGCGGCGTCCGGATCAGGAACATCAGCTCCGGGTGTGTTTGGCTGCTTTGCTTCGGTTGGGTCGGACTCACAAAGTTACGCTTCCCTGATTTTCCCATCATACCTCTGTTTCCCTTCATGGCCGTCTGCATTTTGATCGTGTCGTTCTGCTGCCTGTCCGTTCTCCTCGTTCTGATTCGTCCAGGGCCGGGGGATGTGGGCGGGAACAAGGGCCGGGTCGACCAATCAAAGCAGAGAGCTTTCCACATGATCTCCATAATAACAGGGGCGCTGCTGTTGAGGTTTGTCGGTATCCTGGTGTGTTTCGGCTTCAATTACATTTTGTTGGTCGACCTGGAGGCTTTCTGTGCAGTGATGGATGTCGGGACCTGGTTGATGGTTCCCAGCAGTCTGGTTCTGCCTCTGTTGTTTCTGCACAGAGCGGAGAAACTGACATGTTGTCTGCAGAGAACCCAAACACAGTAGAGTTATTATATATTCCACCGCCTCTGATCTGCTTGAAGCTTTTCTATCATTAACTCAGGATATTTAAAACGGCATCGGTAAACAAAAAATTAGCTCGATACATCAACAAACTTTCTGAGATGAGTTTCTCAAAATTTGCCTTCGACCCACTTTCAGCAGGTTTTTTTCACATATTGAAGTTTGAGGCTGTTTGAACGACAACATCTGAAGAGCCTTTAAAGGTGGACTGAACATAGTGAAATGTAAAAATCCCAACATCAAACGTTCCTCCTGAATATTTACACGTCCATGAATTCTAGTGTTGATGTAGAATTCAGTCCTTTGTGAATCTTATATTTTGTCAGCATTTGCATGTTCATGGATATTCTGTGTGCAGTTTTTGGTGATGTGTGTTTCTATTTTAAGGAGAGAAGGTAAAGACTATTGTCGTACGATCTTATACTGTAGGCCTGTAGATTTATAGTTGTATATTTACAGTTGTCTCATCTTGATTTTCTTTCACATTTGGTTTCCACGCATTTAAAACACAAAGCTATAGATATTCCAAACGCTATTTCACGGGTAAAATATCATAAATGAAACGTGAATTTCACATTTGCATACATTATATGGATGTTTCTGTCGATATTAAGACAAAATTCGCTCAGTGAAAAAACTGAAATGTGAAATAAACTTTTATGGAGTTAATGCAAAAACTTAAATTGTAAAAACTGCAAAAGATTTAAATGTAAACGTTGACTTTGTAAATTTGTTTGTTTAAAAAAAATTCAATATTCTTTGATTTTAACACAAGAAATGTCTGGAGAAATTGCTGCTGTCAACAATTTACATTAGAAACACGTGTGAAATAAGACGTCATGCAACTAACGTGAACGTTCAGATGTACTGTCTGTAAACAAATTTGTAAATTTAGGTTAAAAAAAGAAATAAATTTAGTATTTTTATGCAAAATATACGTTTAAAAACCAATAAAAGGGGAAAAAAGACATTAAAATGTGAAATAACATTTAATTTATCTAATTTAAAATTCAAATGCCCTGAAGATATTTACATTTACACATATTTTACTGTGACGTACATTTTAGGTATATTCCTTATTATGTTTGATGCACTTCATATACAACGTCTGTACACTAGTGTTTGTGCTGGTGTGTATTTATATCGCATGTCTACTGTGTTTCTTCTACTATAGATTTATACTTGGTATCTATACTTGTACATTTTCCAAATACAAAGCCAGAACTGTGTCAGCAAAATGCATTCTCAACGTAGTTCTACTTTTATTTATCTTGTTGTATTTATTACTGCTGCCGTCGTCCGAGTCGGCTGGGATGGTGTCCAGCGCCCCGAGACCCTACTGAGGATTAAGTGGTGTATAGATGATGGATGTTTATGACTTATTGTACTCATTATCTCATAGAATAAGATTTTCACTTTGTTTTGTTTAAATCCATCTGCTTTGACTTCCTGCAGACACGTAACATAATATGGATGTGCTGCACGTTGTTCCAAAGATAAGAACTGAAGACTACCGCTTGATGTTGTGTACCTTCAACTTCTTTTAAAACTCCAGTCACACACCAACGTCTTCATGTAAACCAGAGTTTGTCTTTTAATTAGTTTCAGTTTCTAACGACCTGTGAGGCTCTTTGTTGTTCTGATTTGAAATAAACTTTCTGTGGTTCACCCTGAGCTCCGAGCTGCTTCATTTCCCCCCAGAACGACGACCAAAGTGGAGAAAAAGCCGCTGTTTTGTCGTGTTTCCATCCACACAAAGACAGCATTCACCTCCCTGGCAGGACACCCGAGGATGATCCGAATAAAACTCCACATTTCAGAGATATTCACTAATTACCTGATATTTAATTATAGCTACAAACACCACACGTATTTAAAAAAAAAACTACAAATGTGCTCTCAAGACTACAAACATCAAAACGTGTACAAATTTCCACTTTAAAACCCCGTCACCTACACGAAGCTGCGAGAAACCATAAAACAAGTGTTCAAACAGCTGATTTGTCTCAGCAAACTCCACAAACGTCACCAGGTGATGTTAATCTCACCTGTAGTCATGACGTCTGACTGGAAGAATGACGCACAAACGGCTGGAATGAGCTTCCTCCGTAGGACGGCTGGGCGGAGAGACAGGAGGCCCTCCGCGTCAAAAGAAGCCAGCTGAGGTGGTTCGGACATCTGATTCAGACGCCTTCTGGGAGACTTCCTTCAGTTTTTGGAGCACCTCTGTCTGGGAGGAGACCCGGGGTAGACCCAGAACCCCCTGGAGGGATTATCTATCTCATCCGGCCCAGGGGATGCCTATGGATCCCCCAAGAAGAGCTGGAAAGGACGGGGGAAGGACATCTGGAATGACCTGCTGCCTCTGCGACCCGACCCCGGTTAAGCCTAACAAAAACAGACAGCATAATAAATGTTGAAATTACATTTAATGAAAAATGTCGTTTCTAAAACTCAACAATTTAAATGGGTTAAATGTCTGTAGTTGAATTTGTTTGTAAAGGACAGACTTTGTGCATCACTGTTGAACACATGACCATCATCTGCATACATGATGACTTTACACTGCTGCAGCTTCTGAAGGCATCCACTTATTCCATGTTTCACTCTTCTTTCTTCCTTCTTCTGCAGACCATGTCTACCAACTCCTCCTCCTCTTCCTCCCCGTTCCACTCCATCTTCTTAGAGTGCAAGAACTGGATGGCCAGCAACGTCATCTTCACCATGTACACCTTCGCCAACGTCCTCCTCCTCCTTCCCCTCTACGTCCTGGTCCTCTACATGGGTTTGGATCCACGGAGACGTCAGCCGATGAGCCACTCCGACTTCTTCACCTACAACATGATGCTGGTGGAGATTTGTGGTGTTCTGGGCTCGGTCCTCTACACTTTGAGCGTCTTCGTTAATGATGAGATGCTTCTGATGATCGGGGTGCTTTTGTTCGGCATTATTTTCCTCGGACAGGCCATGTTTCACGTCCTGACCTGCATGGAACGCTACCTGGCTGTTGTTCACCCCATCACATACATGAAGCTGCGAGAAACCAGCGGCGTCCGGATCAGGAACATCAGCTCCGGGTGTGTTTGGCTGCTTTGCTTCGGTTGGGTCGGACTCACAAAGTTCCGCTTCCCTAATTTTCCCATCATACCTCTGTTTCTCTTCATGGGTTTCTGCATATTGATCGTGTCGTTCTGCTGCCTGTCCGTTCTCCTCGTTCTGATTCGTCCAGGGCCGGGGGAGGTGGGCGGGAACAAGGGCCGGGTCGACCAATCAAAGCAGAGAGCTTTCCACATGATCTCCATAATAACAGGGGCGCTGCTGTTGAGGTTTGTTGGTATCCTGGTGTGTTTCGGCTTCGATTTCATGTTGTTGGTCGACCTGGAGGCTTTGTGTGTGTTGATGGATGTCGGGACCTGGTTGACGGTTCCCAGCAGTCTGGTTCTGCCTCTGTTGTTTCTGCACAGAGCGGAGAAACTGACATGTTGTCTGCAGAGAACCCAAACACAGTAGAGTTATTATATATTCCACTGCCTCTGATCTGCTTGAAGCTTTTCTATCATTAACTCAGGATATTTAAAACAAGACTTTACCTTGATACATCAAACACACATTGATTCAGAACCTTTATTACTGGAGTAGTAGATCAAATAATCTCTGACTATGGGTGAGTTGAAACGTGAAAGAAATTGATGTCATCTTGCAACCAGTGAGTCGCTGGTTCGAGTCCCCGGACTGGCAAGAAAGCGAGAGCGACCATTTGTCCCAGTCACCACAACTATGGGCCCCTGAACAAGGCCCTTAACCCCTGACTGCTCCTAGTATAGTTAAGGTTAGCTGTGGACAGGATGGGTCAAATGTAGAGAAGGAATTTCCCCAAGAGATCAAGAGAGATTAGATTATTATTATGATTAAAACCAAATACACAGATTTGGGGTTTTTCCAGTGGGTAAATTTATACATTAATTTTCATGCATTTAAATATATTGATAGATAGTCTCATGTGTTTATGTTAGCAACAATAATTTATGCCTTCAGCGTAATAGTTATTGTAGCACTACAGATTTATATTAATATTTGTATTTTGTAAATTTGCAGATATAACACTCGAACTGTGTTTGTATTTTCTGAATGTTATTTCACCTCTGAAATGCACCTAAAATGTTGTAACACACGTTTACAGGCACATATTTCACTTCTACATGCATCATCCACTTGTTTTACTCAAGATAATTTCATATTGAACATATTAATGTGTGAAAATACACTTCAGGCACCTCATGTAAAAATTTGAAATATAAAATCTCCTCTATATTTGCTGCTGTAGACAAATTTTTAAGTAAAAAAAATGAAATTTTATAACTGTATACATTAAATTTATTATTTTTTCAATCAATAAAGTGAGAAAATCAGTTTATTTATGTTATGTAAAACTCAAATGTTCCAAAAAGTACTTGCATATATTTTACTGTGATGTATGTTTATTAAAGATTTATATTTGATTCACTGTGTTTAGACTTTTAGTTTTATTGTGTCACTGTTTCATGTCTTATGTATTTCCTCTACTGTAGATTTATACCTGACAACTATATCTGTACATTTTCCAAATATACTCATTATATCCTAGAATGTGTTTTGGTTTGTTGAATCCATTTGCTTTAAGGTTCCTGCAGACACATAACACGTTGCTCCAAAGATACAAATTCAGAACTGCTGCTTGGTTTTAAGAGCGCTCAGCTTGTCTTTTTAAACTCCGTCCACACACTGATGTTTGTAATGATCTTTGGGTTGCCGTGAACAGAAAAACAAACATTCTGTGATTCGCCCTGAGCTCTGAGCTGCTTCATTTCCCTGCAAAACGACGGCCGAAGTGGAGGAGGGACCCGGACATGCAAAAAAAAGCCACAATTTTGTCGTCTTTCCATCCAGGTGAAGACAACATCCATCACTCTGACAGGACAGCGGCGGACGAAACATCCAAATACACGTCCTTTTTACAAACCGCCTGATCTTTCATAGTTACTGCTGCACCAGAGTCCAGGTGAGTCCTTCTGTCTTGTTCCTGTGTTGCTCATTTAAGATACACTTCTGATTGCTGTTTTTCTTTAGTGCTAAAAGTCCAATAAAAACATATAAATATCTACACATGTGCTTTAAAGTCTACAAACATTAAAATGTGTACAAATTTCCAGATTAAAACTAAAAAACGTTCAATCATCCTAATGATATGAAGCATCGTCCAGTTTGACTCTAAAAAAACTGAATTTAAATTAATGTAAATGGATTAATTTTCGAAAATTAAATATGTTTTCCTTGACACATGTAAACTTTTGAGTAGTACATGTCAAATATTAATTAACTCGTAAAATATTAGACATTCCAAACTGAACACACAGGAAATATTTCAAATAATTTACTGCTGTAGAGGAATCTGTACATCATTTTTAAAATTACTTGGCGTTCGAAATCAACCACAAACTGCTGTAGTTGAATTTATATGTAAGCTTACTTTAAAAAAAAACATACATTATTATTTTCCATGCATTATGTACATTTTGCGAAAATAAATATGACAGCATAAAATCATTAAACATCTTGGTATGCAAAATAACATTGTAATGCATCTAATGTAGGAATTTGATATTTTAACTGTGGTTTTACATGTGAAATGTAGAAACGTGAGATGTGTTGGTAAATTTACTTGTATGTTTATGGAAAAAAAAACATAATTAACAATATACTTTATGTACACGTTTCAAAACTAAATATAATGACAACATAATGTGTTTTAACATGCATCCAATATAAAAATTCACACGTGGAGAAACCACAACCCTGTAGTAGAGGAATTTGATAGTTCAAGTGTGGTTTTAAATGTGAAATGTAGAAACGTGGAATGTGTTGGTGAATTTACTTGTATGTTAATGTAAAGAAAACATAAATTAACAATATACGCTTTGTACATTTTTTAAAAATAAATGACAAAATAATGTAATTTAACATGCGTCCAATAAAAAAATTCACATGTGGAAAAACCACAACCCTGTTATAGAGAAATTTGTGTTTAAGTTTTCACACAAAATAACACAAATTTTACATTTTACATGCATAATATACTTTTTTCTTAAATTAATATAAGGACAATTTAATCTAACATGTAAAATAATATTTCATACCTTAAAATTCAAAATATTGTTGGATTTGTTTGTAAAGTACTTGATATTTCAGATGTTTTTTACATGTTAAATGCTCCACTGCTCTCCACAGATATTCTAAAGTCCTTTGTCGGCAGCGCCATAGAATAAATATTTTCAACATATTCATATGAATGGTTCCCTCAGGAGGATAAACTTGAGCATCATCTGCAAACATGATGACTTTAAAATGCTGCAGCTTCTGAGGGACATTAAATTATTCCATAACTTTCCTTCTTCTGCAGATCATGTCCTTCAACTCTTCCTCCTCCGTCACCTCTTTATACTTACAATGTCGATCTTCGACATCCAGCAACATCATCTTCACCACGTACACCTTCATCAACATCCTCTTCCTCTTCCCGCTCTACGTTCTCGTCCTCTACGTGGGTTGCCATCGATGGAGGCGTCAGCCGATGAGCCACTCCGACTTCTTCACCTACAACATGATGCTGGTGGAGATTACCAGCGGCATCGGGGCCGTCTTCTATAATCTGAGCATCCTTGTTCCTAATGAGATGCTTCTGCTGATCGGGGTGCTTTTATTCTCCATTATTTTCCCGGCAGAGACCATGTTTCACGTCCTGACCTGTGTGGAACGCTACCTGGCTGTTGTTCACCCCGTCACCTACATGAAGCTGCGAGAAACCAGCGGCGTCCGGATCCGAAACGCCACCACGGTCTTCGTTTGGCTGCTGTCTTTTGCTTGCGAAGGACTCATCATCATCACCTTCCCTATTTTTCCTAACATGCTGATGTTCTCCTTCATGGGCGTCTGCATACTGATCGTGTTGTTCTGCTGCCTGTTGGTTCTCCTCGTTCTGAATCGCCCGGGGCCGGGGGAGGTGGGCGGGAACAAGGAGCGGGCCGACCAATCCAAGCAGAGGGCTTTCCACATGATCGCGGCCATCATGGCGGCGCTGCTGTTGAGGTTCCTTGGGTTCCTGGTGTGGTTCAGCTTCGAATACATGAGCCAGATGAGGGGGGATCTGACGAAGCTGTGTGCGCTGATGATTTCGGGGATCTGGCTGATGGTTCCCAGCAGTCTGGTTCTGCCGCTGCTGTTTCTGCACAGAGCAGAGAAACTTGGATGTTGTAGGCAGAAAACTGAATCATGATGAGGAAATAAAGAGTTCATTGATGCGGATGAAACAAAGCTATGAGACAGAAAATGTCTTTTATATTCTCACAAAGTAACCGTTTAGTTTCGGTAAAATCACGACGGTGCTGAAGTCGTGAATTTTTGTCTGAGCAAACACCAGAAACACGCTTCATGTTTTTAAACAGATGTGTGAAATAAATTAAAACGATCGATTGATTGAGATCAATAACAGTTTGTCTGCTGCAGTTATCGTTGCTGTTCTTCTCTGTCATCTTAGTCTTTCTCTGTTCTGTCACTTTTATTTCCCGCCAAGGTTCAGATCGTAAAGCTTCATTCATCGTTGTTTTCCATTTGTTGTGGCTGCCTGCTAACTTAGCTGCTAGCTGTTAGCATAGCCTTAAGCACTCTGTAGGCATGTCCTGGTTTACTGAGATGCTCCTTGTTTAGTTTTTGCAGGTTGTTTCTCTGATAGTGAGTTGTGTTAGAGTGTTAAAGTTGATCCAGATAGCGTTAGTCGCAGGCTAAGAGGCACAGCTAACCTTTTAGTGATAGCGTTAGCTTACCACTGCCAGCAAAATAAGTTCCAGCTCCGCCGTTTGTTAGCACAGAGCCGCTACAGTCTGCTAACGTGCTCGTCTGTCTCTCTGTGTAAACAATCGCTTTCAGTGATTGGCTGTTACTTGTGCAGCGGAACAGCCAATCAGAGAGGACTGTCTGTGGGACACTGCAGAGAATCAGAATCTAAGAAGTGCATTTAGTTTATTTTACAATAATGGATCAATCAAAAAAACAATACAATCATCTAAAAAATGACAAATATCAGCCTAAAATAACGTTTAGGCTGATAATCGGTCGATCTCTACTCAAAATCTTCTTTTTGAATATATAGAAATGTGAATTAACGTTTGATAAATCTCATGTAAAAATGCAAAAGTTAAAAAAAAGTACATTTACATACATTTTAGTGGAGACGTATAATTATATACCACGTCTGCATTTCATGGATTCGTATTTGTTGTACTGTGTGAAGTATATGAGTGTTTGTGGTGATATATATTCATGATTGCATCCATCAATGACATAACGTTTTGCCATGATGCATAAATCCTGCATATTGTTGGTCATATTTGATGTACTGCATAAAAACTACATAAGGAGTATAAGTAGTATAGGTTTTTGTCATGGTACACATTTATATTTGAGGTCCAGTATATTTGTTAATGTAGAAATAGTGAGTTTTACTTCACATTTACATGCTTTATATACTTTTTTTTGTCATTTTGTAATCAACATTTATCTCTGTCAGTGTTTGCGGTGGTCTATAAACTACAAGCTTCGACATGTGACGTTATGTGGACGTTCTGTGTATTGTTTAAAATGGTTATTTGAAACAAATAAAATAAAATTGCTACAACATTTCATGTACTTCTCTTCTTTTCACTGAAGGAGTGACTGAACATGCAAAGAAGCCACAAACAAAACAAATATCTTTAATTAACGTGAGCTGAAGGTTTGATTTGCTCCAGCTGCACTGATTTTACTCTTTCCATCTTATTTTATTGTATTTTTAACTTATATTTTTTGTACTTTATTCACCTTTAATGACTATTTGTTTGAATTTCAGACATTTGAGGTCGTACTTTTCTTTAACTACTGCTCAGATACACTTTCTACTGTATAAACTGCTTTGAACCATATCTGCAGCAACGTTCACACAGTGAGGATGATTGATTCTGACATTTGCATAACCACAAGCTGCTACTGCTTTGAGAAACACGACATTACTTCTGCTTTGCATTTGACACACCTGTGATTGAAACTGTCACAGCAGATTGATGAGTTGAACTCAGCCTCAGACGAAGACGCCATCGTTTATTTTAACATAAAGACTCTTTCATGTCAAAGTGAAAATGAGCTTCTTTAAAGCAACGTCAGTTAATTAAAAATATAAAATGTAAAATAAGTGACCTTTAAAGTGACTCACTATTTAAACACAGCTGCAGCCAGTCGCTGCTAAAAGTCCCACAGTTAGTTAAATAAAGATCATCTGAGATAAATGAATGTGTCTCAGGGGTTTTACTATAAAGACTCCTGGATCTGGAAGGTCCAGTCTCTGGAGGATCAGGACTCCTGGATAGAACTAGACCATGAAGACTAAAGAACCTCCAAGAACCTCTGAGAGAAGGTTGTTGAACAGCATCAGTTAGGAGATGAAACCAGAACATTTAAGGTCCTGAAGATCTCTAGGAGTCCAGTTAGACCATCATTAAGACCTGGAAGGACCTGGACCATGAGGACATCTGACTAGAGCAGGACGTCCTCAAAGACTGAGAGACCGAGCAGGAAGGAGACTAGTGAGGGAGGACACCAAGACTCCTATGACTCCTCTGAAGGAGTTAGAAGAAGGAGACTAGTGAGGGAGGACACCAAGACTCCTATGACTCCTCTGAAGGAGGTACTAGAAGGAGACTAGTGAGGGAGGACACCAAGACTCCTATGACTCCTCTGAAGGAGACACAAGAAGGAGACTAGTGAGGGAGGACACCAAGACTCCTATGACTCCTCTGAAGGAGTTAGAAGAAGGAGATTAGTGAGGGAGGCCACCAAGACTCCTATGACTCCTCTGAAGGAGTTAGAAGAAGGAGACTAGTGAGGGAGGACACCAAGACTCCTATGACTCCTCTGAAGGAGTTAGAAGAAGGAGACTAGTGAGGGAGGCCACCAAGACTCCTATGACTCTTCTGAAGGAGTTACTAGAAGGAGACTAGTGAGGGAGGCCACCAAGACTCCTATGACTCCTCTGAAGGAGTTAGAAGAAGGAGACTAGTGAGGGAAGCCACCAAGACTCCTATGACTCCTCTGAAGGAGTTAGAAGAAGGAGACTAGTGAGGGAGGACACCAAGACTCCTATGACTCCTCTGAAGGAGTTAGAAGAAGGAGACTAGTGAGGGAGGACACCAAGACTCCTATGACTCCTCTGAAGGAGACACAAGTAGGAGACTAGTGAGGGAGGACACCAAGACTCCTATGACTCCTCTGAAGGAGACACAAGTAGGAGACTAGTGAGGGAGGACACCAAGACTCCTATGACTCCTCTGAAGGAGTTAGAAGAAGGAGACTAGTGAGGGAGGCCACCAAGACTCCTATGACTCCTCTGAAGGAGTTAGAAGAAGGAGACTAGTGAGGGAGGACACCAAGACTCCTATGACTCCTCTGAAGGAGCTAGAAGGAGACTAGTGAGGGAGGACACCAAGACTCCTATGACTCCTCTGAAGGAGTTAGAAGGAGACTAGTGAGGGAGGCCACCAAGACTCCTATGACTCCTCTGAAGGAGTTAGAAGAAGGAAACTAGTGAGGGAGGCCACCAAGACTCCTATGACTCCTCTGAAGGAGTTAGAAGAAGGAGACTAGTGAGGGAGGACACCAAGGCTCCTATGACTCCTCTGAAGGAGTTAGAAGAAGGAGACTAGTGAGGGAGGACACCAAGACTCCTATGACTCCTCTGAAGGAGTTAGAAGAAGGAGACTAGTGAGGGAGGACACCAAGACTCCTATGACTCCTCTGAAGGAGTTAGAAGAAGGAGACTAGTGAGGGAGGACACCAAGACTCTATGACTCCTCTGAAGGAG